>CM056596.1:9737825-9898299 GCA_029721355.1 Tegillarca granosa | reverse complement strand
CCTTGAGTTAAAAATCCCCTTGACCTTGAGCTAAGTACATTCTTGTCCTTGAGTTAATTATGCCTTTAACCTTGGGCTGAATGCATTCTTGACCTTGAGTTGATCATACCTTGACTGTATGTTGAATACATCCTTGACCTTGAGTTTAGTAATCATTATCATTAATGTCTTAAGTTAAAGATTTTGGTCAAGGTTTGATGGACTGGAACCTAACATCTACACTCTTTATGACAAGTTTTAACTTCAGTATTTGGTGTATGTATGTCTGAACTACTTAGTAAACATAACACAGTAAAATGATTGAGGTAACTTGCATCTTGTTGACATCAAATTTACAAGAACTTAGTACATGTACTAAACATTAAAATGATCTGACATGTAGGTTTAGGTTCTAGAGTATGTTTTTCATTTATTTATTTATTTATTTAATTATTATTGATTTAATTTATTTATTTATTATTTATTTTTTGTAAATATGGTCATATCAAACACTAAAGATACAGCATGCTAATTTTTTTTTTATTTGAAGAGTTGGTTAGTTGTCCAGAGAAGTTACATGAGTTTGAATCAGCACTCGAGGAGACGTTGGATTCTTTAGGACCTCTGGAAGAAGAAGACGAGTACAACGAGGAACTAGAAACAGATGATCATATATCACAAACTAAAGAAGAACTCTAGTTTCTTTATAAGTCTAAAATGTTAAACATTGTCCGAGGTTTGGGACCACCAGATGCAAGGGGTATATATGTTGATACCCAAAGGTTGTTTTAATGTCAAACTTGCATTTGCTAATTCACTCTACATCAACAATCAAACAGAGCTAAATTTATGTTTGTCACAGATAGTAATCTTGACTTATAATTTAAATCTAAATTGTTTGCCCAATTAGAATCTTTATTTTTTCCCCTTGATTATGGGGGCCAAATAAGTCCCTCATTATATAAACTCCTTTCTTGTTAACTTATGTTTTAGTTATAATGAGAAGTTATTTGATACAAAACAATATAGCAACATCTGTCTTTTTCTATTTTTAGAAAGGTGGTCCAAGACTCAAAAACATTTACTACTCCTAAATTTA
The DNA here is from genome assembly GCA_029721355.1 of Tegillarca granosa. NCBI lineage: Eukaryota > Metazoa > Mollusca > Bivalvia > Arcoida > Arcidae > Tegillarca > Tegillarca granosa. Next base: position 9,897,221 of record CM056596.1, on the reverse strand, counting down.
GGTACAGAAAGTTTCTCAACTATAGGAACATTAACTTATTACATAAATTTTTGAATATACAATGTATCAGGAATAAAATGGGCTGTTGGAATATTGATGGATACTGGTATTGATGTCATCAACAAGATAAGTGTGGATTGTATTGTAACTGTCTTGCTGATATTGTTTTACATCAAATGATTCTTATAAGATTTGTAGTTAATAAATTATGGTGTTCCCTCCTAATACTTGTTTACAGGTACTGATACACTTATACACTGTCATCAATAAGTTACAGAAAAACCTTCTATAGCAACCACCTGTATATTAAGGCTAGTGTTTTAAGTCCCTTTTCTTTATATTTTCAACCCAGAAGAACCTCAATACAAAAACCACCTGCCTATAAAATTAATAATTTTCTAGGTCCCATGGTGTGTCCTCATATATAGGTTTTACTGTAACTTGTTTTTTCACATGCACACACACACACACACACACACACATTAGACTGATGTATTTACATTATTCTTTTTTATATTGTTTACACCTTTTTATCCATCAATTTGGATTTTAACCAGTTTAAGCCAGTTAAGTACCGTAGTTTATAAATTTTACATCATTCTTAAGCTGCCTCAAATATATTTCATGACATTGAAATTCTATTTTTGTACCCATGTTTTTTCTATAAACATTTTTCAAAGTACTTTATACTTTATTTTAACTTTTAGCTCTTCTTTGCTCATATACATATGTAGGTCATAATTTTCTCATTTTTCTGTGTTACATGCTCTGGTTTAAATGCTTTGGTGAAAAAAAATTAAAGTCCAGTTTGATGGACTGGATGTGTTGGCAAGCTGCAATGTTTTTCTGATGGCTCTTGTTTATACAATGTATAATGGTTCGATGTCAGTATCAAGAAGCTTTAAATTGTCTTCCAACAAATCACAATATGGTCATTAATTAGGTTTACATCACAAATTTCCATTACTTTTTGTAAAAATTACTTATTTTTCAGGCAAATCTATCAGGTTCCCAATAAGATATAGACCTTTTATAACAACTGTAGATGTAGATACTTATTTTTGAGATATAATATGGCTAAATCTATTGTAAGGTTTTTGTTATTAGGTTAAAAAAAAAGGAAATGTGGACTAATTAATTCATTTTTAAATTTTTATTTATATAATTTAAAAAATATTTATGTTTATGTTGTTTATTTAAATAAATGTGATGTATATGGTTTTTTTTTCGAGAAAAACAAAACTTGTCTATTAGTACATTAGTCTATTAGTACATGTATCATGTGCATTGCAGCATGTAGCACTGGTATTATGATATGTATAAGTTTGTATGTTTTTACTGTACTGTAAGTGACCATATACATTTTGTGTGTAAAAATAACTCTAGTTCAGATTATTATTTGAAAATGCTTTACACTTTACAACTTGTGATTTTAATTTCTTGATTTTTTTATTGTTCCAAGAAATAAAAATCAAAAGTTCATAGCAGGGATTTCTTTTAAAGCTTCCTGTAGCATGGGCATGTCAGAATGGCTGATCAACATTGAATATGTTATACAATAAGTTTTCTTTACTACACATCTTAGTCTGAGAATAAGTTTCAGGAAGTAAAACTCCCAGATACACATCTTAGTCTGAGAATAAGTTTCAGGAAGTACTACCCCCAGATACATCTTAGTCCGAGATTAAGTTTCAGGAAGTAATGGTCCCAGATACACATCTTAGTCTGAGAATAAGTTTCAGGAAGTACTACCCCCAGATACATCTTAGTCCGAGAATAAGTTTCAGGAAGTTACAGTCCCAGATACACATCTTAGTCTGAGAATAAGTTTCAGGAAGTAATGGTCCCAGATACACATCTTAGTCTGAGAATAAGTTTCAGGAAGTAATGGTCCCAGAAACACATCTTTGTCTGAGAATACGTTTCAGGAAGTAATAGACCCAGATACACATCTTTGTCTGAGAATAGGTTTCAGGAAGTAATAGACCCAGATACACATCTTAGTCTGAGAATGAGTTTCAGGAAGTAATACCCCCAGATATACATCTTAGTCTGAGAATGAGTTTCGGGAAGTAACACTCCCAGATACACATCTTAGTCTGAGAATGAGTTTCAGGAAGTGACACTCCCAGATACACATCTTAGTCTGAGAATGAGTTTCAGGAAGTGACACTCCCAGATACACATGATTAAGTTTATCCTAGATCTTTTTTTTTTTTTTTTTTACAATTTGAGAGTGAAATCATAATTTTAAGTTTGACAATGCACACTCTGACATGCCTAAATAATTAGATTTAATATTTGAGATGAGAATATAGGATTTTAATAACAATAAATGTTTGTATGATTTTATTCTAATTAGTTTTACAATGCAGCATATTAATTTAAAAAATGGTTATCTTATACTCCTTTACAAGATAAAAAACGGAATAACTGTTTCACACAAATGTAATTTGTTATATTGTTGATAGGTTTACATTTTGTTGGTCAATATTTACATTGTGTTAATTGTTATTTAGCAGTCAAATTTCTTTTTTCACATAAATTCCTCAGTTTCATATAAAAAATGTCTAAAAAATGCTTGAAATTTTCATGGCACTTTTTTATGTTTCTATTCCCATGATTTTTAAAAAATTTATTTAAAATTTGTTTTGAAAAAAATTTTAGTTGGTGACTTTCCCATGTCTTTAATGATGCTGCAAGTAATTTAATCATTCATGTAGTTTAATCTCTTTTTTAGATCTGGATTTATTTTATCTATTTGTTAAATTGAAAAAAATAGTTTTATGTATAATGACACAATCTGTTAGAGATCATAAAGATTAAAATCTTTGTTGTATTGCTGGAGTTGTATGAGGATTTGATTTAGATATTGGGTATTTCTGTTTCTAAAGATTTTTAAGTCATACAGCACATTAATGTAATCCAGGTGTCATGGCTCACTTCATGGGGCCACCTGTATCTACATGGATTTTTTTTATTTACAATAGATGCAATTCAACATCACACTTCACAAATTACTTTAAATGATTGCTGTGTTCTTCAAATGTGAGGCCAAATAGTATGATCATGTATATAAGAAGGTATTTATTATGTACAGTGAGTGTGTATGTATAACATCTTTTTTTATTTTTGCAAGTTGTAACATTTCCATGTAATTTTATTGGTTTCTTATATGTTTTTGTTTTAAGTTTTTTCTTGCTCCAGATTCATGGGACTTTTGACTGCATTTTCAAAGAGCGAGTTGCAAATTGAAAACAAAAACATATAAAAAAATTTAAGTACCAGATTAGTTAAAGTAGATTATGCTTTTTGAGGCATCAATATTTGACAATTTGTAGCTAAAAAAACATGTTCTTTGATAACAGCCAATGCAGCGAAGAACATGACAAGTGAAACAAGGAATTTAAAATAATTTTTCGTTCAGCTCTACCTTTAGAGTTAAATGTTGGTCGGCAGGTAAAGTTTTCTACCTATCTGTATTTGATTAAAAATAACAAATTCATTACATAAACTTCAGGCAACATATGTAATGATAGTTAATATTCAACAAGACCGTAAATAAGAAATTATTCTATCATAGTTGTTCTAATAAACTTGGAAACAATTAAAATGATTGCTTTTAAAAGGAAAAAAATACTATTTTTTGAGTGTGTAGTTAGGATAAGGAGAAACAAAACAGGTATTAAGTTTCAAATAATAATGTTTTTACAAGAATTCCAATATACATGTATATTTAAGTTGTTAAAATGTTAATAATTATCATGATTAAATTGTTGATTACCAGTACATGTTTGCTTATTCATTTATTAATTTATATTTTGAAAATTTTAATTTTGACAGTGTTTTAAGAATTATTAAAAGAAAAAAAGTTTAACTCTACAATAAGCAGTATAAATTTTATGAAACTTTATCATGTAAATCTAGGCTCGCTGATAGACAAAGGTGAGGGTCCTTTACTAATGACTAGATGAACATTTTTTTCTATCTAAACCAAGATAAGAATTTTGATCAATACTTTTTCTTGAATATTTTAACCTTTTCTTTCATTATTTTTCCAATTTTTAAGCTTTGCTAAAAGATATTTCAACATGGATATTTTCCAGGTAACTGTATATAAAGGCATTGATATAAGGTTTTCATTTAGTTTGATACTTGCCTACAATTACCACTAACATTTAGGGAAATTCCTGACCATGTGGTTTTCTCCATATTAATTATTATAGAATCTATGTTCATAAGGTTTAAGTTTTTAACCATTTCTAAATGTTGCAATATAATTTTTACAGTATTTTGGTAACCAGTAACAGTATTTTTTAAAATATTCATATGCAAGTGTTGATTCTCTGAGTTCCTATGTCCAGGTGAGCAATACAAGACTAGGAGATACATGTTCAAACATCTTTCCAAGTTTGAAGGTAACATAAACTGAAGTTAATGCTTTAATAAAAGTGGCTTTTGGGTCAATTAGACTTAATCTAGGTTGAAATATGACAAGGGCTTGACATAAAACATAACAACCATCCATCCATTTGACAACCTTTGTCTCTATTTACATAGACAGTGTAAATTATAACCTTGGTTGGTTGGTTGTAATATTGATAAATGTCACATCAGCAATTTTTTAGCTATTCTTCATGACAGCAAAGCTGTCAATCTCTATGGGTTTGTCAAAGAACATGTTTGTGTATTTGTGAGATGTGTGAGTGCCTGTTATGGTCTGCCTCTTACTAGTGAGTACTTTAAGTGGCTACTTGTTAAGTGCTTCCTTCCATTCTCAAGGCTGATGTAAATTATAAAGTAAACAAGCAAATTATAATAAATTATTATTTTTTTAATTTCTCATTTCATTTACATTCAAATTATTTTCTTTTACACATTTTCACAACATTTTAATAAAATATCTAATAAAAAAGCAAAATAACTTCTAAGACGTTTACAAAATCCACAAGTATTATAATGATGTATGAAGATGAAGCAATAAGAAAAATCTTCTTTTTTTTTTTTCTGTGATATATAAATCTGAAATTAAAATTTTCTAGAATCCAAATGGAAATCATGTTAACAAACATGAAAAATTCATGCAAACCTGGCCTTACTTCTTTGATGTAGGATTACTTATTTGGCTTAAATTTCCATTTTCGAAAGTTTTTACTTTGCTTTGGGGATTGTGATTGAAGCCTGGACTGATATGCTTGTGTTTAATTATCCTACATGAATATTTCCATAAAAAAGCATAAGGTAGCCCAATAATATGTATGGAAGATTATGATTAACACTAAATACTCACTGATATTTCTACACATTTCTATTATTATATATTGTTCCTGAGGTATTTTACACTATTTGAGACTTAAAATGCTTTTCAAAATATCAGGTTGCAGTTTAAAATAATTGCAAAATATTAAAAATTTTTGTGAATATTTAAATGAAAAATTAAGACTTTCTACCCTTTTGTAATATATTAAAATACTAAAACAAAATCGTAATATTATTTGCACCGTAAAATGACATGCAATCAATTTGTTTGTAAAAAATTATTTTGAACAGATCATAAACATACAGCATAAAAAAAAAATTTGAAATTACATGCACTTACAAAAATTTGCATGTTCAATGTCACATAGGTTTAGAGGGGTGATGAGAGGAACACTATTAAGGATGATGATGATGATGATAATGATATGTTCATACATATTACAATAATATGAGTATGGCAATGTTTTGTAAATTCACCATTTTGTTTCCTTCTCATCAACCGACATAAAACTACATCGAAATTGTTATGATTTGAGTTTTAACATTTTCTGTATTTAGACAATTTTCTGTAGTAAGTTATGTTTTTTTTTTTCTGAATTCAGATCATATTAATAGAATTTGTGTAGTAGGTGGATTTATAAAACATTTTTTAATCCCACATATCTGATTCTGCTTGCACAAAAAGTTTCAAAATAAGAGTTGAGTAATGGTGTTTAACGTCCCAGTCAAGAATATTTCACTTATATCGAGACGCTGCCAGCTATAGACGAAAGTGCAGAAATTTCTCCTGTGTGTTGCCCTGATGGCATTATACAGCAGGGTTCTTTATCGTGTCATGCTTGCCATGACATGGGACCTCGTTTATTTTAAGTTCCCATCGGAAAGAACTGTGATTTTCATTTCATAATGCCGAGTGCTTGGCGAAAAAACAGTCACTACCCACTTTTAAGTCTTGGGTCAGACCCAACCTGGGTTCAAACTCACGACCTTCCACTTAGGCAGCGAGCACTCTACCAACTGAGCTACCACAGTGGTTTTCAAAATAAGAAAAATATCAATAATTTCAAACTGAATTATGGTCAGTTTTCAGTATTTTGGCAGAGGAATTAAGGAGTCAACTTGTCCATTAGAAGTAGTGTATTGTCATAATTTGATTGACACATATTAAATCTCATTTGATTTCTTACTCACCCTCTTAACCTTAACCTTGGTCGACAAGCCGTCTAGTCTAGTTTTAAAGAACCAACAGCTTAGTAATACCAGAGAGATTCTTGACTAGGGCACAGAACACCATAACTCCATTCCACTCCACTTATTATAATTTAGATTAATTCATGTTTACATACACTGCAAAATCTACACAATTTCTTAAGACATGTACCATTAAAGTACATTGTATTAAAATCCAGTGGTAGATGGATAATCTGAATAATGTTTTTGTTTACACAGATCAATTTAATTAAAAATGAGAGAAGTACACCTTAAAGATATCAATGTCACTGTTCTTACAGTTATTTCAAGTTTCCTGACCATATTTTGAATAAAAGTATAGCATTAAAACACAATAATAGGCTTGTCATCTAAGATCCATGTTCAAAGTAGAAATCAAAGCATTCAAGTGACCAAAATAATTTTTTTCTCCCGTTTTGTTGTTTCAATCTTTTGGTATATATGACATAAATGTTAACAAGCTTATATGCAGTAGTCACATATTTGTCTAATTTTTTGACAACAGTTGTATATTGTGGAGTTGGGTAAATGTGCAACATTGAAAACACTACAATATCCTTCTTAAAGAACAAAGCATAAAGAAAATGTGTGCAAGAAAAAGAAATGACAATAATTGAACTTTGGCAGTGAAAAGCTAAATAAAAAAATAAAATTAAATCATATAATTTGCATTATTCGTATTCCACATTTACATTTCATATACATGTATCAACTGATGTGACTAACCTTGAAATCACCATGACAACATACATAAACATCCTCGTTGCCATGTTACTTGTGTAACTTATAATCATCACAACACAAGTGGCAAAAATTCCACTTGTGCATAATTTGGCAGATAACAATTGTGAACATTTGTAGTGGTGTGACTACATGTACCACCTTAAAACATGTAACTATAGTTACATAATCATGCATACTAAGTTCATCATGGATACATTTCTTATATTTTTAACTAACTAAAATCCATGAAACAACATGATATTTATCTAAAAACTTTTCACTTATTTTAAATATCTTTGTGCACAAAATTTTGGGAGGGGAAATCACAATAATTTACACCATATGAAAATGTAAGTTCACTTATTGGTAAAAGGCTGTAATAGAATTCTAACTAGTATTGTGATATCTCTGCTTATAATGTATGGCTGTAACTATTGTTACTTTGGTAACAGATAAATTTCTAATAATCCTAAGTTCTGGAAAAACCCAATTTTACCAGCATATATTGCGGTAAATCAAATCTTAAAGAAAACACGAAAATTATGCAAGTCATTAAAAAGGAAAAAAAGTAATATCAGCTGTAAAAGTGTATCACGAAGTATAAAAGAGAATCTCATTCTAACAAACATACATAAAATAAAATCACTCTTCATTGTGACAATTATACATAATGTGAAAACACTTTCCATTTTGAAAAACATACAAAATGTATAACACTCTCCAGTTATACCACCAACTAGCACTGTAACACTGTATTGATTATACAAAACATATTCATATTCAGAATCAAATATGTAATTTCTTGGCTTAAGTGGGACATTTTAGTGTGAAAATCGATGGAGAACCTTCTTGAATCCCAAAAGAAAAATTTCAATATTTATAATAAAGTATAACATTTTGCTGGTAAATATAGCTTTTCATCATCAGTATGTGCTATTTTAGCACAAAAATCAATTGAGATACTTTACATGTTGTCAATCATGATGTGATACAGTAGTGAAAAAGTTTTATTACAAAATATTTCCATTTTAATGAATGAATGATATACATAATGATTGCTTTGAAATGAAACAGATACTAAGTGTGCCATAGTGACATGTCACTCCATGGTGACTTAAGTGATGTGTCCCTACTTGATAATGTTGACACTGAAGTTGGCAGAGTGACACATCACTATAAAATGATTTGATAATGATTGACTATGAGGTTGTCATAGTGACATGACACTACATGATAAATTGATGATTCATAGTGGTTGTCATAGCAACATGTCATTGTATGTTCACTTGATAATTAAGAACACAAAGGTTTTCATAGTGACACATCACTATATGATTACCTGATAGATGCAACATTTTATTTGGAGTGACATGTCACTATGCGAACGCTATACTATGGAAACTTTCTGTATTCTAGGAGTTCTAGCACTAGTTCTATTCACTGTAGCTATACTCGGAGAATGATGTGGAGAACTATATGATGATTTATTTGAAATGATTGGGTTTTTATTCAATGTCTGTAATGGCGTTGATGCATTATGGACTACTTTTGAATTCTGATTGGGTGTATAAGGTGTGGGTGTGGTCGGAGTAGATCCATCATAAGCTTTATCCAATTCATCAGGATTTTCAAGAGCAAGAAGTCTATCTGTTGTGTTACATGAGGATGAGGCCGCTACATATCTTACTTCCACATGATTATCATCAGGAGGTGTATGGACTGGCTGTAATCGTTTACGGTGATACAGTCCACAAACCACTAATATTATACAGAAGAATGAAGATAATGATGCTCCAATCGCAATATGAACAACCTGGAATCCTGCGACATTAGGACCTGAAAAAAATTAACAAAAACAATTTAATATATAATCTAGCAACACATGTATGTGTCAAAAAATTAAACCAAAAACAGTTTAAACTGCAGTATGTATTTATATTTTTGTGCTTGTGGACCAACTGTCTACTATTCCAAAAATGAATAGCAAAATACACAACTACATGTAAATCCATTCCTTATTATTCTCATGATGTTTAACAAAACCTGACATCTAAGCATCTCTGAGAACACTTTGGACAAAGACTAGAGCAGATGTGTAATATACAGCAACACCATCTTTCTATTTGGAAGACATATCAAAAATACTTGTTCTATTCAAACGTATTGGATTTCTTTCATTTAAAATACTACATAAATGTGTTATGTTTCTCTAAAGGACATTTTCAAATTCCTCCAGTACTTTAATTTATTATTAATGGCTTATTCATCAAATGTATAAAGTTGCAATAAAACAAAAAAAACTTCTTGAACAGTAATAATTTTATAAAGAAAAATAATGAAGGTTAATTACATTAGTTTTAACTGTTAATATAGATAGTGGTTTAAATGAAACTTATAAAACTTATAATTGCATGAGTTGTTCCCCTTTGGCTAGTGCAATAATATTTTATAAACTTAAAATAGGGGAAAAATCTGAATTGAGGGATATACACACAAGTCTAGCCACTCAAAAGATGATATATTACAACAATAGAATAATATCAGTTACCAAGGAGACTGGACTGATATGAAACTCGTGTTATACCATTTCATTACATGTATTTTTTTACATGTCTTTTTAATCTGTCTAAAATATACCCGAATATGTTACAAAACTGTTAGTTAAGTTTGTTATGGTTGGTACTAAAATGTTATACAATAAAAGTAAGATTATTTTGTTAGCCTTATAAAAATAATAAAATATTTCAACAAATACATAAAATTCTTTGTTTCAAGCATTTTGATTTGCCACATTGACAATTGGCTTTTAAAGTGCCATGGATAACACACACACACACACACACACACACACATACACACACACATTTGTTCTCCTATGCCATTTTGATTTTTTTTCTTCAAACATTAGTTGCAAATACATTAAATCTATTAGTTTGTTATTCAAAATATTTTAAAAGTTATCAAATAAGAAACAGAATCAAATCGTCCTTTTTATGTCATGGCTCTTAATTATTTTGTCATACCCTTCCAGTCATTTATATCATAATTAAAACCTTATTCAGTATTTTTTCTATGCTCCTACATAACTTTAGAGTTATAAGCTTAAAGTCCTCATAAAATTAACTCTTCCACAACCTTCATAACTGCCACTTTGACATGCCCCTCAATAAAATTGCCCTTTTCTTCAATGATTTTGCCACCCCTTTGTATTTCTGATAGGCCCCACCATAACTTTGCTCAGTAACTTTTGTCATATAACTTTATTGTTTTGCTACAGCCCTTCATCATCTTATCACTTTTTTTTTTGACAATTTTTAAACACAGCATTTTCCTCTTCCTCTCTCTGTTTATTGCAAACCCTATTTACAATGACTCACTTGCACCGAAAAATGAGCTTAGTCAGTGATAAACAAAGGGATCAAATTTAAAACATCAAATTTTCCTGTATCTTTGGTGGCCTCAGTTGCCATGGCATTTTCCCCTATCTTTGGTGGCCTCAGTTGCCATGGCATTTTCCCCTATCTTTGGTGGCCATCTTATGAATCACAGTGCCTTTCTTAGATAAGCATTGATAAACCCATTTGGGAAGATCCTAGAAGTCAATTCAAACTTCCTGAAAGTTGATATTCTATTTTCTCCGGCTTCATCCATCATTTCCCTACTGATTATCTTGTTATTTGAGAGAATAGTAGCTTGAGCACAAACACCTCCAAATTACTCTATAGTACCATCTTTGAAGCAATGATATTAGTGTGACATGTTAAGTACTAAGATAAACTAATTTACATACTGGATTAGTAGATAGTTACTGTTTAGTATTAGTAAATAGTATTACAGTAATATAGTATACGGTATAGTATATATATAGTATATAGTATACAGTTTAATACAGTATTAGTTGCACAAAAAAACCTTTTAGTTTCTAAACTGTTATGGATGAATACATTACTTGATGTTTCAGCACTTCAGATAAAATCAAATTTCAAAAAACAATAAGCATTCTTACGATACTTTTTTGGTAAAACAATGCATAGATGTGGTCTTTCTAACTTGCAACCATTCAAGGTCAAAACCACAAAAGTGGTTTGAAGTCTAATGCCTAAACCAGTTGACTAACACTGCACTTGACAGGGAAGTGATGCCTAGTATTAATATCATGGATGTTTCTACAGGTATCCCTACAGATAATGAAGAATTGACGACCTTACCAAAAATTTCACCTATACAACAGTGGTATTTTATAGGTAAGACTTGTGATTAGAAGAACTCTAAGTACAAAAACCAAAAAAAAAGTCTTCTAAAAAACTAGGGCCTAATACTGATTAGTTAGAAAAGAACATTTTATTCATATTTACTCCCACCCCTTTTAGGAAGTTACAGTTTTATTACTCTTGAAAGCAATTTTCAATGAACATCGATGGTTTTCGTAATACACCTTCATCCAAAATGAAAGAGACAGAAAAAAAATGAGCCAGCAGAACATGCCACAAAAATGTCAATCCAAAAGTTATCATGGAATTGTTTATCTGACAATCAATGAAGATGTTTTCATTGACAGAAAGTGTCCTTCACAAGTGACTAGACAACCCTCAGATGCCAGACTTTTGTGAAAATTACCAATCGCTTACAAATTTCAATGAAATATAAAATCTTGCATCTGAACAGTTTGTACTTGGCAATAACAAAAGCAACAAAGAAAAAGTCAAAAATAAAGATTGTAATAGAATTATATCACTTATTAAGACACATAGCAAGTCCAAAATTATGCAGAAAGAACCAAAACATCTAACACATGGCAAAAACTCATAGTATTGATGTTTTTGGGGATCAAGAGATGAAATATATGTCACATGAATATGTCTCAAAGACAGTGAGTGTACCTGTAGTTGAAAATTTGTGAAAAATGCAATTTTTTCAGAATCTCTTATTTTGTAGATGGATTTGAGAAGCTGTGTACCTAAGTTAAAATTGTGTTAAAAATGCAAAATTCTGAAATCCTCTATTTCAGATATGACTTTGTTTAGTTGAGTACCTGCAGTTGAAGTTGTGTTCTGAGTTCTTCTACATGTATGAGAGAGACTTACTAAATTATGTACTTAAAGTTTAAATTGTGTTAAATGCAAATTTAAAAAAAAATCATTCCAGAGACAAATTAGTCGAATTGTGTACCTGAAGTTAAAATTTTGATACAATTGCAAATTTTTAAGAATTTTTTTTTTTCCAGAAGGATTAATTAAGTTGACTACATCTGTAGTTAAAATTGCATTACAAATGTAAATTTCAGAAATCTGATTATCTGAAGTGCCTTTTCTTTCTTTAGTTTTAGTTTTATTTATTTATTATTTTATTATTTTGTTTTTTTCCTGCCAAGTTTTAATGTAATGCATCCATATCATATCACCCTGGGGGAGTTACATGGGGTTTTACATACCAGAGTTTTGTTGGTCAGTTTCTGGATTTACCTCATCATGAGAAGAAGTAGCACCTAATAAACAAGTTAATAATATCTTACTATCAATATTGTAAATCACTTTGTTCCATCAGAAAAAAAAAAAAAAAAAACTGTTCCAAAAGATCATTTTCAATTGTAGATTAATGAATCAAATGAAATAAAGCTCATTTTGAGTTGGTTAACAATCTTTCATTTGTAATCACTACAAATTTCATGCTAACTAGAATCTTTTCACACTGTAACAAAATACTTTTACAATAAAGGCATAATTCATTTCAAGTAACCAGGCCATGCTACTTATAGCAATCATGCTGACAAGACTTTCTTACCTCCCTTGAATTGTAATTTCATTAGCATAAAAGATATTACTTATAACAAGTATATCAAGCATGAAAGCATGATTACTATGGCCAGGTTTGATCTCACATGGTTTATGCCACCTAAATGAAAAGAATCAATAATAAAAACAAAAGTTCCCACAAAAATAAATAAAAATCCAAGAAAGAACATAATATTTGAGATAGAAAGAGAACAAGAGATTCCCTGACAGTTTTTATGTACAATCTTTTTACCTCAAATGTGTACATATGCATTTACCTATGTTGAGTAGATTTTCAATCGATTATGAATTTTTATCAATAACTTTACATGGTAGAACTTCCAAGTAAACCTAAATGGTGATTTACGTGTTAATTTTCAACCAAACAATTAAAGTATAGTCAGTTCAAACAAGATGATGACTGGGGAAATGAATACTTCTTTAGTATAAAAATTACCAAAATCTAAAGTAACATTTGAAATAAATCCTCAAAGCCTCCTGCCAAATCTGAATTTATATTTTTTTGTATATTTTAACGTGGTTTATCCTCAGAAAAATAAGTTTTAGAATTTAGTGCATAAGCACTTAACAGAATTATATCAGTAACACAGGATTTGCTTGTAATCAAATGTAATATAGGCATGCATATAAGCTTAGGATTATTTCACAACAATAAATACATCATTTATAAATATTAGATTTTAGTAAGAGGCTGTCAGGATTTATTTCAAACACTGTTTCAGGTTTTGGTAATTGTTTATATTTATGACAAAGGAATCTTATATAACTAAAATTTGGTCTTATTAAAGCTGTGTTTACAATAACTGGATGATCAATGGAACTTGCCAGCATACATGATCAATACCTCTTAACATTTGTGGGGAATGAAATAGATAACGTTTACATCTAATTTTCCCAAAAACATTAAGGGAAAACATCGCAATTCCATTGCCAATAGAAATAATTGCCCCACATGAACACTATGAGGTATCACGTAGAGCTCGGGGGAATTCCGTTAAGGCTGAAATTATCATAAGGGTTCAATGACTCTTTAGTATCAGTATTTTTTTTTCAAATACTTTGATTGGTCATTATTTCATTGTTTGTTTTTATTTCAATTAGAAAACAATGAAGTCAAAATATTCACTTCAAGTTTTCTAAATTTCACTTAAAATAAAAAGAAAAATATTTTTAAAAAACTTTTAAAAAATGGAAAATAAAGTTGAAGATTTAATGTTTTTAATTTCATACTTGCTGAAAAAGTTATTAAAGTAATTAAGTAATTTCTTGGTCAAATTCTAGATTATAAAATAAAGTAAATGTTTAAAAAAAAATTAAAAATAATATTAAAAAATTTAAATAAATTAAATAATAAATAAATAAAACAAAATGTTTGAAAAAAATTCTCCCAATATTTATTCCCAATAGACACATAGGACAGCAACAACAATGATACAAAACATAAAATGGTCAACAAAATATTTCCATAAACCACATTAAAACAAAATTAAATTCCTGTAATCCAGCTGAAAGAAAAACATGGTTTTAAATTCATATATTATACTAATATCACTTACATTTTTCATCAGAATCATCACTTTTACCACAGTTTGGAAGTTTGTTACATCTTAATTTCGCCGAAATACAATAATTACTTTTTGTACATCTAAATCCATAGCATGGTTCTGTAACTGAAATCAAATCAATGAAGATGTCGTCAATGTATCAAGGGAGATAATTCTTGTGCAGATTTGTTATTTTCTGTTAAATTTTAATCTCACAAATATACAATTATCTCCGTAGATAAGTCGCAACTTTTATACAAAATTTAAACCTTTGAAAACTTGATGCGACTTATCTAGCGGTCATTAAAATATTTTGGAAAATGTGACTCGATTTTTGGAGGCGGTATCTAAAAGTAATGAAGCCATGCATTTTTTTTCCGAGATGTCACATGTAAAAGAGTAGCTGTGGATTAAGAAGTTACCGTAAATTTCCGCATATAAGACGGACTATTTTACCTTAAAATTTAATTTTTGAGAAGGGTGGGGGGTCGTCTTACACGACGGTACACAAGTAAGAGGTTGAAATTCTTGAGAAAAAGTCCACACACGATCGTCATGTCCGCCATCTTTGTTTAAAGTTTTTGTATATTGCAGAGATGTATTTTACAGATTCATAACATACAAGAAACGCGAATTGAAATTTTTGAAGTTTTGTATGTTTATTGATCTTTTAATAAAATAAAGTTATAATAAATAATTAGATAAGAAACAAAAAGAAATCATCAAGGTTTCGGTAAGTACAGTAAACAAGGAGGAGGTAAATATTGTGTACAATATTTTATTCTTTTCGTTTACTTTTAATAACAATCTAGAAATTACATAAACCACACTTTTTTCTGCTTCACACGTAAAGGGCAATATGTTCCAAATATCAAGGTTCCTGTCTTCAACAGCTGATTGAAAATCCAATAAACACATAACGGATATTTTAAAAATGTAGTTTTGTTGAATTTATTTAAAAACAGAACAGATATAATTTAGATGTCTGTAATTGGAAAATGATGCAATCTGGAAATTCTAATTTTCTTGCTGCGACTTATCTATGCAACATTAAGAAAATGCTGGATCAGAAGTCCCAAAGTGGGGGGTGCGACTTATCTACTGGGGCGACCTATACACGAGAATATACGGTACTTTTTGTTCATCTGAATTTTAGAAGTTTTAAAAGTAACAAGAACTGTGAAAAAAATCACTGACAAAGAGATTCAACAGATCTAAAATTTCTCTCCCATTTTACTATCTACCTTAAGAATATGATATAAACATGGTGAAATGTTTAAAACAATATACAGTGTAACTTGTGAATACTGGACCCTGTAAAAACGGAATCCTGTCAAAACCGGACATATCTTCCGGTCCCGAATTTCACCCTCTTTATTATTAATGAAGAAAATGAAGAAAACCTTTATAAACTGGAACCTGTGAACTCTGGAAACCAGACAAAATTTTCTGACCATAATATTATATTCAACAAAAAAAACAACCTTGGAAAACTGGACATCTTTTCCCGATCGAAATGGAAGGAAAACCCGATATCTTTTTTTGGGGAAAAAATAAAACATAAAAAGAAAAAACAAATATATCTGTAGAAGCCATAATAATTTCATGTCTGTAATCAAACATACCACTTATCAATAATTGTTCTTTTGTTTAAACATCAGCCCAGATCAATCAGTACTCATCAGTGATCCATTGTGTTAATTAGACATAAATTTCACGTATGAGTAAACGTGAATTATGCATCATTCACCTGTTCTCGAAAAATCCGGTTTAAACTGGGTCAGGCTTGTGTTTGAATTAAAAATTTTTAGTTATCAAAGGGACATGTAAGCGGGTCTTATGTTGACAGCAACATTGTTTTTAAATTGTTACGAAATCGTTTAAGTCATGGTATTTTAACATTTTTATTAAACGAAAATACATTAAACAGCCTCTCTCTCTCTTTCTCGTTTGTTTCACAACAGCAGCCTCAGAATCTTTACTAATCAAAGAAAACTAAAAAAATTTATTTGAACAACATTTTATGTGAAGAACCTGGCTTTTTTCAGACAAATCGGGAGGGAGATTCTTACCCAGACTTTCTACAGGAAAATATTACAGCAAACGCTTTGTTTATTATCAATTAAATTACACAAGAGAAAAGAAAAAATCCAAGCAAGTAAACTATTAAATGTGTCTCCAAATGCGCAATGTGTTTTGCCATAATGCCTTGGTACAAACTTCCTAGTTAAAAATAAATTCCTAACATTTTTTTTTTTTTTGGGATAAAATACAATGTATGATTCATATTTTCTTTGAAGAATTTTCTGTGAATTTTCTCAAATATTAACGCAGGTCGTGGATATAGGAACTTTTACGGTTTTATGGTCAGTAGTCAAGGGCAATTAACTCATGATCAAAGCCTGAATAAACTGGACACCTGTGAAAACCGGATTTATTCTGTGGTCCCGACGCTGTCTGGTTTTCCCAAGTTTCACTGTATATTTTTAAATATGTGGCCAACTGTTTGCCTATGGTCACATTGCCTTTCACCACCTAGTATAAGATCCAACTCAGACTGATTGTATTGTGAGAAGGCTTGCTCAGACACTATAATTTCTTCCACTATCCTGAAAAATCCCCTATGATATAAGTGAAAGAATCTTTGATGCCTGAAACACCATTTCTGCAATCATCAACTTCAATGAATTTGAACTTTGATCTCTGATACAATGTATAACATAGTCATTATCATGTTCCAAACATTTTAACTGTTGTTCTTAATCAGACAAGGCTAATCTTGAAGTCAAAATAAATGTTACTGAAGTTTTGTTGGTATATCAAAGATGACCTTAGAAAAAAAGTAATAAGTGTTTTAATTACATCCCAGTCAAAACTCTTGCTTATACCAAAAAAGGTCAGTTCTGGGACAGTGAAGAAAACACCAGTGCTTTAGAAAACTACTGACCATCTGTTGGGGATTAAAAAAAATCTCAATTGAACCTGCAGGATTGAGATAAAAGCCAAGGTGGTGACAGAAACTAGCAGGGATATGAAAGTATCAGTGTTTTTGTCTATCTGTCCACAACAGCTTATCTGAACTTGATAGTTTTAAGCCTTTATCTAATGTAAACAATTTTAAACAGACATGGACCTGTGTTTCCAAGTCTTTGAACAAATTACCATTCACTAATTTTAGATTAGATCATGTTTCATGATCATGTTTACCAATGTAAAAAGAAAATCATGTCATTTCATTTTTATTCCTTTGATTTTTATTTTGTATACCATAACTGAATGTGTCTACCAGTACATGCATTATTAACTTAATTACATTGAATTTCCAATATTTGTGATACATTTTATTTGTGAATTTAAACACAAAAGAAAGTTAAACATTAACATTCACCTTTATCCCCATTGATTTCTGTCCAGGTAATTTTAAATCCTTTAGCACCTAATGCTGCACTAGAGGTTAAAAATCTGAAAATAATAATAATAATAATAATAAAAATAATAAGTTTCTTTAACATCAAGAAAAAATTCTTTTTATTTTCCACATTTTCAAAACCTCTACCAAGATTTGGTTGCAAAGAATCAGGTAAAAAGTCACATAAAAAATAAGGTCATTTCAGTGTGTGAACATAAAAGTACAAATATATCATTAAAACTATGTTAAAAAGTTTAATAAAGAAAGTGAAGGGAAGTAATGGTGTTTTTCACCCCTAGACCACTCGGCCACCGAGGCCTTCTTTAAGTGTGATAGAGACGTCTAAAGCACACAAATCTGTGTTACTTATCCCCTAGGTTTAATCTAACTCTGGAAGATCATAGTGTGAGAAAGTTTGTCAGTTTGCTTGTCACTGCTTTTTTCTTGGCACCATCCCAGAACTGACTGCCTTGATATAAGTTTTAAAAAAAATCTTGATTGGAGTTCAAACACCATTATTCCACTACACTTCACACTCTTTAAGGTCACAGTGAGCTTGAATGAAGGTGAATGCGAAAAAAAAAAAACTTAGCAAACTTAAAAAGACTTATCTCTTTTGAATTTAATTTCCTTGGTTTACCAATTTCTAAGATAAATTTTTTTTTAAAGTTTATGGAAGAATGATGCTTAAAACAATAAGACTGCAATATTTGACAGTCAAAAAAATATCCTAGGTCCATAATTGGAGCACATAGCTTGAGGCTATACCATAATCTTCTAAATGTAGAAGTTATGCCAGGTGCTGTGAAAGAACAAGAGTTCCCTTGTAATGCAAATCAAGATCCTTAAATAGTAATAGTTAGTCCAGTTGTTTTGGAAATATAGGCAGGCATCCTTGATTATTTTTGAAAGTAACTTACTCTAATCTAAATGTATCATTTGTAGATAGATATGCTTGATTTGTTAAAGAGCCACACAATTCTTCTGGTGCAAAGTTATTACTTCTATACAATCTCATAACTGCATTCTGGCAACCCATACCTGTAGCATCTGTAAAGGAAAATATGATACACAATTAAAATACTGAAAGTGCTGATATACCAGATTTGTTACCTCTTTTCAACTTATAAAGCATTTTGACAACCCATACCTAAAGTGCCTGTAAAAGAAAAACCACAAAGTTTAATCAAATTATTGAAAGTGCTGATATACCAGATCTTTATAATCTGTAAACAGCATTACAACAATCTCTGTAAAGGAAACTTAAATATGTTATCAAAGTACTGAAAGTGCTGATATATCTTTAAAACATTATAACCTGTATGGAATATTATAAAATAACACAAGTGCTAATATACCATATTTTCACAAAACTTTTTAAAAAAATTGTTATTAAGTTACTGCATTCTGGCAACCCTTATTGATACACTAGTAAAGGAGAGTAATAAAGGTACCAATATACAACATCATAGTCTTATTTCAACATCACCATGTGTAAAAATATAAACAATTTAAGAAATTTCGGAGTTCATTTATAACTTTATATCACATTAAACAGCTAAACTTCTAGATAAATTCAAACATAAATAAAAAGTTGATTTTTATTTATTATTATCATTATTTTAGTCTTGTCATGTGACCAGCTTGAATTTGCAGTTTCCAAGTTCAATAATCAACATGACTAGGTTAAGTGATGTCTTGTAATCTTTGGTCTTCTGAGGTAAATGACCATAATGTTAATTGCAGGGAATAGATTTCAGAAGAAACTCAAGATGAATGACCGGAAGACAACTATTTGTAATAAAAACATTTTTGCTTCATTCAGTTTGTTCATTTCAAAAACATTTCATCATCAACAGTCAAGTGTAAATATTAAGCAGTATGAAAGATAACAATTTTGCAATTGTGAGAGATCACCCCCCCCCCCCATCCCACCCCCCCCCCCCAAAAAAAAAAAAAAAAAAAGCACTCATACATTTTTTAATTTTTCACTTACTACCTAATTTTCCTTCAGTGTGGAATAAATAAAACTGTACAAGTATCTGATTGGTTCGTTTACTGGCTTTAATTGTCCAATTACAAACAGAATAGCTCTTATATTTTTCTGGATATCCTGGACTTGTTATCAAACCACCTGTTCCATCACTATATATCATCTCATCACAATCTAAAAAAAAAAAATCAAATTTGATAAATAACAAGTAAAACAGTGGCTTACAGTTTATTAGTGGTGTTTTTTTGTCCAAATCAAGGTTTTCTCACTGAAATCAAACTGGTCAGTTCTGGGATCATAAAGTCACTGGAATTTCTGGAGAAAAACCATTAACCTTTGGCAGAAGATTAGGATCTATATATATGTGTCTGTGTATGTGTGTGTGTGTGCACATTTCTGGCATAAATCAATAAAATAAACAAGTTGCTGCTCCCTGCCATAATTGCATTACCTTAGTATACATTTTTGCTATTTTACATATGAATTAACAATTGTTAAAACTTTACAAACCTTCCCACTTACCAATATCAATCTATCTTACTTTTTACACTTACATGTTTTGAGTTTTCTGTCATGTTTTGGAATGAATTCATACAAAGCTTGGAAGCTTGAGTTTCTGCTGTTTCTGTTTGCATGGTATGTAAATTTCATTCCCCGATGTCCAAATATTGGACCTGGAAATGTTCTGGAACAGTATCTCTTTATTGGGATGTAATCCTGTTTTCTTGTATGTACTTCCTCATATATTTGTAAATAATCAGAATTTGAACACCTGAAATATGAATTTGTTTTTACTCTTTATCAATATGCATGTTGAAGTGTCATAAAATATTACAACTGAACTAAACTAAAAACTTAAAAACATATCCAAATCAAATGACAGGCAATCCAGATAAGAGAGCCATATAATAATGGTCAATGATATGTTAGCACACACATTAAGTTACTTCACATATGTTCCTAAATTTTCACTCATTTCACTACAAAGGTGATAAAAATACACTTGTAAATAGTTGAGGATCAGTTTTTTTAAAACAAATCCCTAGTGGATATGACATTAAATGTATACACAGAAAGTCATATAAATATAGATATAGATGTGGAATGTATAAATGAAGCATTCTAATAATATTTGAGTATAAAATGCCAAAAAAAATCAAATCAAATCAAATGCATTTAAAGGACAATGCTTTTTAAGAGAGAGAGAGAGAGAGAGAGAGAGAGAGAGAGAGAGAGAGAGAGAGAGAGATTTTAATCGGGGACTACATGTATATAGATGTATAAATTAATGAATATATGAAGAAATAAACAAATAAATAAATAAATGATTAAATAAAATTTGTAAATTCAATTATCCATTTTGTCATATTTCAACTTTAGACTTTCTTCAAAAACTACTTTCAAGAATAAAAGAGATTATAAAAAATAACTTATATTTAGTAAGGTAAAAACAAAAAGGTCTTACAGTAGTCATAACTATATTATACTTACTCTGGGTCATGTTTGTATGGCCCCATTGAAAATGATAAGAATGAGATAAGAAGCTTTTCTTCACTTCCATGTTTAGGACGGAATATGTAGGTACAATCAATACCCCCAGAATGATGGAGAGGTGAATTAAAACCCCCTTTCATATGTTTAGCACTGTCATAAAGGAATTTACACTTTCCCCTTTCCACCTGCTGACCAGGTATTCCAAAATCTGTTGGTGAAAAAAAATACATTTATATACACATACATTAAAATATAAATTACATGTTTTTTAAGAAATATTTTATTTATTTTATAACAACAAAGAAAAAAAAACTGAGTAATAAAACATGGTAAAACAGATTGACATGTTGCCAAGAAAATATCCCTGGATTTTGTAGGAATTGGGCCTGTGTTGCAGTATTCTCAGAAATCATTGAGAATATTTCAAAAATCATATTTTTGCAATTATTCAATACAGTAATTATAAGGTGTCAACTAAAAACTATGAAACAATCAAGGATGGGAAAGGAGGGGGGCTGTCAATCTTCATCTAAATCACCATCTTTCTATGTTTTAGCACCTTCTGCTTGCTAGCTGTATTAGTTAAGCGTAAACTGAATTAACAACTTCTTGAACTTGTAGAACAGTTATCTTAGAAATGCATCAATGTGATTTATGGAATAAACTTTTAAGATGCACACATGTAATAAGACATGGTATAACACAAAAATTTGAAGGAAATTTTAAAGACAGTGTATCCTGTCAGACACCATCCAGTATTTCTGACACTAAGAAATGGGCAAGGTATCAATAAAGTGATATTTCATTCATTAAATAACTTGTTTATTATAACACAATTGTTTTATACCTGACAACAGTATTTTGTACAATGTCAAAGACTTACTGAATGGTCTGTACTTAATGTAACATTTTCTGGTGGTCAGTATGGCCATCAGAAGTTGTATATTGGCTGTTGTAGCAAGACTGTCATTCTGCTAAGGTTGAACAGACAGAAAATTTCTTTAAGATTATTACGACTTTATATCCAAAATAGAGGAGGAATGAAGCAATTTTGTTATTTCAGTTAGCAGAGCACCCGTCTAATGTACAGCAGGTTTTAGGTTCACGTCCCAGTCTGTCACGTCATACATGATTATCATATATGAAGTTCATCAGGCTCTGCTTAAACTTAATATGTTCATTTTTTAAATTTTCCCCAAAAAGTAGATTTGTAGTCACTTTCCTTTTTCCAGCAATTTAGATAAATATTTCAATACTTTATTAAATTAAACAAAAACATCAAGAGTTCCCCCCCCCCCCCCCTTGTCAAAGAGTTTTATCAAATTAAGTTGCATGCTTATAGAAAATGTTTCAATATTTTGCCAACTAACTTTATGAAATTAAACAAAAACATCAAGAGTTACCCCCCTTTGGTCAAAGAGTTTTATCAAATGAAGTTGCATGCTTATAGAAAACTGCTTTACAAGTATATTGGAAAAATTATATTGCAAAAGGAAAAAAAAAAATACAATGTAAAATTGAAATTTTCATGAAGAAATGGAACTTGGTGCATGTTTTTCAACTTAAAATTTTTATAAAGAAAATTTGAATATTTAATTTTACTTCAATAAGATGCATTAACAACAACGACGACAAAAAACAACAAACAAGACCACAAAACAACAAAATGACAGCCAGGGGCTTTGTAGTTCACCTGTGTTACAAATCAATAAAGGAGCATTAATGCACATCTGCATTTAAAATCACCACAAGTGCATTGAATTTCATCTGAGTTGAAAAAGTCATAAGGGCCTCTAGAATTACTTGTGCATTATTTCTAACTAACATTCCCTGGAAAATTAAAACGGTAGGTTTTTATCGAATAATTAAATTTATTGTGTCAATTGATTGTTAAAATTATAATTCCCCATCAAAAATTTCAGTCTGTACGGAACTCAAACTAAATGCCATTGTTCTATAAAATATCCAGGTACAAAGTAACATATCCATTTAATTATGTAAATGTAAAAACATTTTGCACTTTTAAGATCATTTTGCTAGTTCAATGAAGGGTTGCACTATCTAGATTATATTTAACAATTACAACCCATCAATGAAATATAATTTTAAGAAAAAAATCCCAATGAACATGCTAACTGGTTATCTCTCTACAATATAACATGGGTAAACCTTTTCTCTGTCATAACTCAAACTATACCTAGACATTGATGAAACATCAAGAATTGAAGTTGTCACCTTGTATAAATATCAATTTCTATCCATCTTGCATTTTGAATGCAAAACATTTGATATAAATGTGATAGTGCTTGTCATCTGTAAGACATTGTCATACTTTTTTTTAACCGATTTCAATTCTCTCATATTTTATATCCTTTCAGTACGGTACTTTTATATTAACTCTTCCTCATGGTAACCTGTTTAACCAAGCTTGTTTATGAGATATAATTTACATCATAAACTTCTTTCATATTTGGCTTGTTTTAGTTAGGACCTTTCATTTTAAATCTTGTAATATCATTAATATGTCGTAGTATTTTACTGGCCACCAAGGTGTGTAGATACTTACCAAGTATTCATTTATTCTACTACTTGTTACAAGCATGTATCTCTCTCTCTTACCTCTGAGTTGTAACAGCTCAGTATGATTCGGGATCATAGCATAATGCTTTTCATCTAACAGATGAGAACTGTATAATTATACAGAAGTTGTATTTTGACAGATATTTAGTTTTTCTTTGTCGATCATTGTCATAGTTTGAACAATTTAACAAACATTTATAAATAGTGTTGGTTAATACAAGTATAGTTCATAAGTACAGTGACCCTTTTTATTTGTGGACCTGGTCCCCAAAGGTCATTTCACTGATCAACATGGTGGATCTAAACAGCACCAAGATTTCGTTACATAAAAATATACACATGACATGAATGAAGAATAATAATAAAGTACTTCATGCACTAGGATTGCGATCATCTCCAAAATTTACGACTAAAAATCTCAGGGTCAGGATTGTGTTTTACTACAAAAAATAGATAATTTATGAAAAACAAGCTTGAAGTAAAATTAAATATGCAAATTAATGATAAATTTGAAACATAACTTCCCTTTTGTTACGTTAATTCCTGCTGGATTTTTGATGCCTGCAAACAAAGAAATAACTCTTCATGTCAGGGCGAAAAGACTACCCAAAAATAAAGAAAATTAAGGCCCCTTTACTCCAGTAAAGTCTTAGGTGTAAATAAATAAATTACAACTTGAATAGTTGAATAGACTAATTTGAATTTTCAAAAAAAAAAATTAATTTTATTTGTGAAAAATTGTATTTTCGAAATTAAATGTCCATGTAAATTGAATTTTGTAAAACAAAAAATATTTCATGAAAATCTTGTTTCATAAAAAATGATATAGGAGAGTTTTTCCACAAGCATGCATTTTTTTGCACAAGTTCAAAATTAAAAAAAAGAAAAGAGCCTAGAATATTCAAACAAGACTATTTAAAAAAAATCATTTAATCTAAAAATTTTCTAAAGAATTATTTTCAATAAATTCCATAAAGAATAATCCATTGTTATTCTTTAAATTTATTTCATACAAAAGACATCTACTCATTATAAAAGCATATATTTAAAAAAAAAATTATAATAAATCATTTTCTTTCATGTTTTTTTTTAAATTAAGATTTAATGTTTTTAAATTTTGAGGTAAAAAATAAGGTCTTATTCCTTTGTTAACAAAGAGGATTCAATTGGAATAATCCTGAACAATGCCAAGTGTAAGCCCCTATAAATAACAATTATCTGTGTTAAAACATAGTCGACTTCTCTAGCTGTTAAGGTATTTCAAAGACATGTAAAGTAAGAAATAGATGGGATTCATACCCAAGACTGTAGAATGACACAAAAATTCCATTTATTCAGGTTTCAAAGTGAAGTGGACTAATGGTGATTACAACCCAATGTAAAATTCTTTCACTTATATCAAGGCAGGGAGTTCTAATATGGTTAATAAATCCAAAAATACAACGGGGAAAAAACACAATCCTGAAAGCATTCTGAAAAATTTCTCTCACTTCTACCCGAGTCAGATTTGAACCTAGGCGTTGAGAGGCAATGAAATAAAAAAGTGCATACTTCAGACAACCCTGTCACCAAGAACCCAACAATCCAACCGAGCCTCTTATCCCCCTTACAATAAGGCATGTATATCCTATCATTTACATTTGAAATACAATTTTGATCAGAAAAGATTAATTGGAACGTAAGGACAGAATAGGGTTTTAATGTAATACATGTACCGATAGCTATTTTGAAAACAATCAAGAAAAGAAAAGGCCTGCTGCAGGAATCCTTTTTTGGATATCAGTGATGTATATCTATCTGTATTCTTCATAAACCACATCATACCAGGCACTTTATTATGGTCTGTCTATCTATGTTGCATGTATTAGAAAGTACTAATGTAGCAACCAAAGTGGTCTACTCATTTTTTAACGATACATAGATGTCTTTAGCTGGCACACTCAGACTCTGGACCTCTGATTTTTGTCTTATCCAAAAATTCCTTGAGTTGTTAGCATAAGTTACATTAAAATTTTGCCAAGTATGCAATTTTAGAAAAGACATGAACATTAAAGACAAAAACTCTCCAATATTAAAAATACAAAATGGTGTACATATCTGATCTATGTGAATAATAAATAAACAAGTCAAACCTTTAACAAACTGATAAAAAATGGAAAATCCTCGTCCCCATAGCAACCCATTTGTATCCAGCGTTAAAATCATCCTGGGTTCTTCACTTGTTAATGTTGGTGGCAACAATGTCCCACAAAATTTTTCATCAGCTATTCCTGCTAAAGTTTTTGTTCCCCTGAGGTTAACTGCCAAATATCCCCTATCACAGCTCAAAAAAGAAACAAAAATCAAAATAAATATAAAATGTATGTTTGTTTATACCACCAACTAGTCCCTGTAAAAGCACAAAAAAAACAAGAGGCCCATGGGCCTTAACGCTCACCTGAAGATATTTCCAATATTGTTTGCAAAGTGCAATAGACAATATACTTTAAAAGATAATTAATAATTTTAGTATTTCTATGTTGATATGACCTTGAGCTTTGAACATATAACCTTAAACCATATATCAAAATGATTGTTGTCGCAATACCTACAATATTCTAATAAACATGCCTATACAAAAAGTTAATAGTTTTCAAGATAATTAGCAATTTAAGTCTTATTTTGCAGCTGTGACCTTGAACTTTCAACATATGACTATAAACCATATATCAAAATGATCATTGTCGCAATACCTACAATATTCTAATAAACATGCCTATACCAAAAGTTAATAGTTTTCAAGATAATTAGCAATTTAAGTCTTATTTTGCAGCTGTGAACTTGAACTTTCAACATATGACCTTGAACCATATATCAAAATGATCTTTGTCGCAATACCTTCAATATTCTAATAAACATGCCTATACAAAAAGTTAAAAGTTTTCAAGATAATTAGCAATTTAAGTCTTATTTTGCAGCTGTGACCTTGAACTTTCAACATATGACTATGAACCATATATCAAAATGATCGTTGTCGCAATACCTACAATATTCTTATAAACATGCCTATACGAAAAGTTAATAGTTTTCAAGATAATTAGCAATTTAAGTCTTATTTTGCACATGTGAGCTTGAACCAATATCAAAATGATCTTTGTCTCAATACCTTCAATATTCTAATATACATGCCTATACAAAAAGTTAATAGTTTTCAAGATAATTAGCAATTTAAGTCTTCTTCTGAAGCTGTAACCTTGACCTTTCAACATACGACCTTGAACCATATATCAAAATGATCTTTGTCTCAATACCTTCAATATTCTAATATACATGCCTATACAAAAAGTTAATAGTTTTCACGATAATTAGCAATTTAAGTCTTCTTCTGAAGCTGTAACCTTGACCTTTCAACATACGACCTTGAACCATATATCAAAATGATCGTTGTCACAATACCTGCAATATTCTAATATACATGCCTATACAAAAAGTTAATAGTTTTCAAGATAATTAGCAATTTAAGTCTTCTTTTGCAGCTGTGACCTTGACCTTTCAACATACGACCTTGAACCATATATCAAAATGACCGTTGTCGCAATACCTGCAATATTCTAATACACATGCCTATACAAAAAGTTAATAGTTTTTAAGATAATTAGCAATTTAAGTCTTATTTTGCAGCTGTGACCTTGAACTTTCAACATATGACCTTGAACCATAAATCAAAATGATCTTTGTCGCAATACCCACAATATTCTAATATACATACCTATACAAAAAGTAGTTTTCAAGATAATTAGCAATATAAGTCTTCTTCTGCAGCTGTGACCTTGACCTTTGAACATATGACCTTGAACCATATATCAAAATGATTGTCATGTCAATACCCACAATATTCTAATATACATGTCTATACAAAAAGTTAATAGTTTTCAAGACAATTAGCAATTTGTCTTCTTTTACAACTGTGACCTTGACCTTTAAACATATGACCTTGAATCATATATCAAAATGATCGTCATGTCAATACCTACAATATTCTAATATACATGCCTATACAAAAAGTTAATAGTTTTAAAGATATAGTGACAAATATATAATTTTTAGCAATTTCCCCACTCAGTGCCTTACAATTTCCCCATTTTGAGCCCCATGGCTACCATTTGTGCAAATCTGAAAATAGATGACCTAAGGATGTTATAAATGAAATAACTAAGGTATATCTCTTGTAGATTCAGAGGAGAAGATTTTTAAAGTTTTTCACTATTTCCCCCCTTGTGGGGCCCCAAGGGGACATAACTCCTTCATTTGTGCAAATCTGAAAGGGCTTTACCCAGGCATGATGGTTACCAAGTTTCACTAAATTTGGCCCAGTGGTTTTGGAGGAGAAGATTAAAATGTAAAAAGTTTACGCACGACGGACGACGGACGACGGACGACGCACGACGGACGAAGATGGATAGCAATAGCTCATCTGAGCTTTCAGCTCAGGTGAGCTAAAAAAATTAAAAAAAAAAAAAAAATAAATAAATAAATAAATAAATAAATAAATAAATACACGTTTATTTAACAATTAAGTACAGTCAAACTTTGGTAATTCGAACTTCTATTATTCGAATACCTTAG
Organism: Tegillarca granosa; assembly: GCA_029721355.1. Taxonomy (NCBI): domain Eukaryota; kingdom Metazoa; phylum Mollusca; class Bivalvia; order Arcoida; family Arcidae; genus Tegillarca; species Tegillarca granosa. The sequence goes on along the minus strand of CM056596.1, from coordinate 9,868,592 downwards.
GTTATTCGAAGTTTTTGGTAGGTCCTGACCACCCTGCACTATAACTTCTTATTGAAAAACCTCTTTTATTCGAACTTCATAATACCTCGAATACCTGCGATTATTCAAACCTAATTTGAGTCCCAGAGTTAGACTTTTTGGTGGAAATATACTCCAAAAGTTCAAGGCTGACATTTTTATTAATTTCTAAAAAGAAACTACTCTAACCTGTAATAAATTAATACATTGTACAAACAAGTATGGTTTGTGTTACCCAAGTGTAACTAACGGTCATTCTGTAGACATGTTTACACAGATATTGTCCATCATAAGCCATGTTTATCATTGATTGCAATAATTAATCATAATTGTTCAATTAAACAGTAATTATAATCCCCATGTAACAAAGAATGAACTACACATGAATAGCGATACTCAGGTAAACCATAAAAAGAATTCATCTGACCACGATTACCATCATCTTCAAAACAAAACATAAAGAAAAAAAAAATCATCTGAACATTGAACAAATATTTTTATATAGCCTAGTCGCAAAATTAAAAAGAAATTATTATTTTGTAATAAAGGTTGACAGTCTTTCGCCTTGTTTACATTTCAGTTCTAGAAATTATATAACCCGGTTTCATTTGAAATTCTATAAAGTCATAAAAAGTGTTTTGCATGCATAAAGCATGGTGTACTGCCTCTAGATGGCTGTTCTTTGTATCATATGTATTACTACGCATATTTGATGTTGTAACCAAAGAAATCAAATTTTGATTTTTATTGGAATAAAATTAATATATCTGTTTTTAAAAGAAATAATCACGATAATTCATGACATTATTCATTATAAATTGACACCGATTAAACACTTCCAATGTGCATTGTGCATTGTTGTGTCTTAAGATAACGTACAGTGGATTGAAGTTTGAAGTTCCAAATTCACTTATTTGGACCCCAGATTTTTTTAAACCTAAAATGAAGACACTTTAACTTTTATTATTTGAAGTTTGACTTAACATTTATCGCCTATATCTATTGTTTCTTGGTCAGAAGAAATTATTAAAACAGTGCTAAAGTATTTCTGTATTGCAGTAGCTCTTTCACTATAGTCCAGTTTTCTACCAATGAACTTCCCAGACCACTACATTGCTTTCTGGATTTTTAATGACCCACAATTGTTGTTCCACCACCTCCAAGGGTCAAACTAGCCACCAACCTGAAACAAGAAGGGGGAAAAATGCAGGGCAGTCCAGGGATCTAACCCAAGACCTCCCACACTATAGAGCAGTGCTTAACAAACTGAGCTATCTAGACCATTATAGATGTAAAGGCAAACAGACAGACAGACATAACAACTCCATTATCAAACATTATCAGGAACTTTGCACAGTATACTTGACATTTACAACAGGGTCTGTAAATCACACCGTTTGACCAACGTGAATTTGTGATGTTTTAGTACAAGAACAATTGGTTTGATAAGAAATGGTATTAACTATGTCGTTTAACATTCTAAACTTTGATTTATTCTCTGACATTGAATTGTGGATAATATTCAAACCCAAAGATTTAGAGCGAGACTTTACAGGCATTGATAATTGTTTCTAGACAGTCATGATGAGATGCTTCATGCCACAGTTGTTAACACAAAATATCTTTATTACTTTAGGTTAAAAGACTAAAAGACAACAATTAATCTATACCTCACAATTATGGATGGGGATATGGATGCTTACTCTCAGACAGTAATGATGAGATGTGACAGGCAAGAGAATCTGAAGACTTATCAAACCTTTCTTAGAAGTGACAAGATATGATTTATTATCAATTAGGAAATCACGGAAGTTGTCAGGGGAAACTGTTTTCATAACAGTTACAGTTTAACAAATGGACTGGGCTTAACTGTAACAAAACCATTTCACAAATGTGTTTTTATGGAATCAAATTTCAAATCTCACAATTTGGGTGTTTTCCTAAAAACAACAATTTTATGAGTGCAGTGGAAGGAAGTGAAGTAACGGTGTTTTACACCACAGTTAAAATTTTCAAGGCTTTAAGTTCCTGGATTGGATGGTGGACGAAAGCATAGAAAAAACCAATGACTTAGGGCAAGCAAAGTTTTCTCACACTAGAATCTGCCTGAGTCAGATTCAACTAAGCTGGTAAGAGGCACTTTGATTTGTAAGCGAATGCTTTAGAACTATCCATTAACTTTCAGCAATTAGTTTTACCTTGTAAAAAACAGTTGTATCAGTTTTTTTCAACAAACTTAGCTGAGTTGTGTTCAGTGGGATTAGGTGACTTGTAGTTGTTATAAGAGGGCTGTATTTTACAAGTAATACCGATACCTCTTCACAGCTTCAAGGCATGTGGCATTCACTTACCAAAGCTAAGCTCAATGTGTTAACAAGATCATCTGATACAGCTGAAACATATATATGGTAAAACAGAATGTTCCAAGTTAAAGTATAATGGAATATTCAAAAGCAACTGTCATATATGTATGGTTTATTTATGCAATGAAGTAATGAGGGATAGTAATTATAATTGTACAACTGGCCACAGCTATTCCAGACAATCTAAATAAAACAGTAAGTAACTGAATGACATGATAACTGCCATAGCTATTCCAGGCAAACTGATAACTGCCATAGCAATTCCAGACAAACTGATAACTGCCATAGCTATTCCAGGCAAAATGAGTGACAGGATAACTCTCACAGCTATTCCAGGCAAACTGAATGACAGGATAACTGCCATAGTTATTCCAGGCAAACTGAATGACATGATAACTGCCATAGTTATTCCAAGCAAACTGAATGACAGGATAACTGCCATAGTTATTCCAGGCAAAATGAATGACATGATAACTGCCATAGTTATTCCAAGCAAACTGAATGACATGATAACTGCCATAGTTATTCCAGGCAAACTGAATGACATGATAACTGCCATAGTTATTCCAGGCAAACTGAATGCCATGATAACTGCCATAGTTATTCCAAGCAAACTGAATGACATGATAACTGCCATAGTTATTCCAGGCAAACTGAATGACATGATAACTGCCATAGTTATTCCAGGCAAACTGAATGACATGATAACTGCCATAGTTATTCCAGGCAAACTGAATGACATGATAACTGCCATAGTTATTCCAAGCAAACTGAATGACATGATAACTGCCATAGTTATTCCAGGCAAACTGAATGACATGATAACTGCCATAGTTATTCCAAGCAAACTGAATGACATGATAACTGCCATAGTTATTCCAAGCAAACTGAATGACATGATAACTGCCATAGTTATTCCAGGCAAAATGAATGACAGGATAACTCTCACAGCTATTCCAAGCAAACTGAATGACAGGATAACTGGCACAGCTATTTTAGGCAAACTGAATGACAGGATAACTTCCACAGCTATTTTAGGCAAACTGAATGACAGGATAACTGCCATAGTTATTCCAGGCAAACTGAATGACATGATAACTGCCGTAGCTATTCCAAGCAAACTGAATGACATGATAACTGCCATAGTTATTCCAGGGAAACTGAAAAATTATGATTAATTTGCATGGAATAGCAGTTTTATTAACATATTTCATTAATTCAAAGAATTTTAACTTTTCTAAACAAGATGATTGCTGATTACTCGATTCTTAAAAGTAAAATTTGAGCCTTATCATACATGACAAATTAAGCAACCCATAACATGTAAAAAGAAATTTGTTTACAAAATCACTGGACTATGTTATCATATTACAATTGTTTGTATGAGTTTGACATGACATGATATATCGTTTGCTTCATATATTTGCCAGTCATGAGCAGCATAGCAATTATCATAAGTCTGGTTTTGATACAGAGGTATTGTGGAAATCATGCTGTAAATGAAAAAATAAAAACACAAAATATCAGAGCAATCATTAAAAGTAATGTATACCCGACCTTCGATTTGTCATAGAAAGTTGTTGTAAAAGTGGTTCAATTTTGAAAGGGGCAATAACTCTGGTAGTAATAACTAGAATGTAACCAAATCCCTAGTGCACAAGTGAAAGAAGTACTAAGACAGAAAGTTACACTCCAAAGTTTCAACAAAATTGACAAAATGTTAGATTGTCAGACAAAATTGTGTTTATGGAAAGACGGGAAAAAAAACTAATAGGTAAAATAAAGCTCTCATTTTGAAGACAATCATATGTTTTTTATAGACAAGTTGTCTCATTTTGAAGACAATCATATGTTCTTTATAGATATGTTATCTCATTTTGAAGACAATCATATGTTTTTTATAGACAGGTCATCTCATTTTGAAGACAACCATATGTTCTTTATAGATATGTTATCTCATTTTGAAGACAATCATATGTTTTTTATAGACAGGTTATCTCATTTTGAAGACAACCATATGTTCTTTATAGACAGGTTATCTCATTTTGAAGACAATCATATGTTTTTTATAGACAGGTTATCTCATTTTGAAGACAACCATATGTTCTTTATAGACATGTTATCTCATTTTGAAGACAATCATATGTTTTTTATAGACAAGTTGTCTCATTTTGAAGACAACCATATGTTCTTTATAGACAGGTTATCTCATTTTGAAGACAACCATATGTTTTTTATAGACAAGTTGTCTCATTTTGAAGACAACCATATGTTCTTTATAGACAGGTTATCTCATTTTGAAGACAATCATATGTTTTTTATAGACATGTTATCTCATTTTGAAGACAACCATATGTTCTTTATAGACAGGTCATCTCATTTTGAAGACAACCATATGTTTTTTATAGACAAGTTGTCTCATTTTGAAGACAACCATATGTTCTTTATAGACATGTTATCTCATTTTGAAGACAACCATATGTTCTTTATAGACAGGTCATCTCATTTTGAAGACAATCATATGTTCTTTATAGACAGGTTATCTCATTTTGAAGACAATCATATGTTCTTTATAGACAGGTCATCTCATTTTGAAGACAATCATATGTTTTTTATAGACAAGTTGTCTCATTTTGAAGACAATCATATGTTTTTTATAAACAAGTTGTCTCATTTTGAAGACAATCATATGTTTTTTATAGACAAGTTGTCTCATTTTGAAGACAACCATATGTTCTTTATAGACATGTTATCTCATTTTGAAGACAACCATATGTTCTTTATAGACAGGTCATCTCATTTTGAAGACAATCATATGTTCTTTATAGACAGGTAATCTCATTTTGAAGACAATCATATGTTTTTTATAGACAGGTCATCTCATTTTGAAGACAACCCTATGTTCTTTATAGACAGGTCATCTCATTTTGAAGACAACCATATATTTTTTATAGACAGGTCATCTCATTTTGAAGACAACCATATGTTCTTTATAGACAGGTTATCTCATTTTGAAGACAATCATATGTTTTTTATAGACAGGTTATCTCATTTTGAAGACAACCATATGTTCTTTATAGACAGGTCATCTCATTTTGAAGACAACCATATGTTTTTTATAGACAGGTCATCTCATTTTGAAGACAACCATATGTTCTTTATAGACAGGTCATCTCATTTTGAAGACAACCATATATTTTTTTATAGACACGTTATCTCATTTTGAAGACAACCATATGTTCTTTATAGACAGGTTATCTCATTTTGAAGACAACCATATATTTTTTATAGACAGGTTATCTCATTTTGAAGACAACCATATATTTTTTATAGACAGGTTATCTCATTTTGAAGACAACCATATGTTTTTTATAGACAGGTTATCTCATTTTGAAGACAACCATATGTTCTTTATAGACAGGTCATCTCATTTTGAAGACAACCATATGTTTTTTATAGACAAGTTGTCTCATTTTGAAGACAATCATATGTTCTTTATAGACAGGTTATCTCATTTTGAAGACAATCATATATTTTTTATAGACAGGTTATCTCATTTTGAAGACAACCATATATTTTTTTTAGACAGGTTATCTCATTTTGAAGACAACCATATGTTCTTTATAGACAGGTTATCTCATTTTGAAGACAACCATATATTTTTTATAGACATGTTATCTCATTTTGAAGACAACCATATATTTTTTATAGACAGGTTATCTCATTTTGAAGACAACCATGTTTTTTATAGACAGGTTATCTCATTTTGAAGACAACCCTATGTTCTTTATAGACAGGTTATCTCATTTTGAAGACAACCCTATGTTCTTTATAGACAGGTTATCTCATTTTGAAGACAATCATATGTTCTTTATAGACATGTTATCTCATTTTGAAGACAACCATATATTTTTTATAGGCAGGTAATCTCATTTTGAAGACAATCATATGTTCTTTATAGACAGGTTATCTCATTTTGAAGACAATCATATGTTCTTTATAGACAAGTTGTCTCATTTTGAAGACAACCATATGTTTTTTATAGACAAGTTGTCTCATTTTGAAGACAATCATATGTTTTTTATAGACAAGTTGTCTCATTTTGAAGACAACCATATGTTCTTTATAGACAGATAATCTCATTTTGAAGACCACCCTACGTCTTTATAGACAGGTCATCTCATTTTGAAGACCACCCTATGTTCTTTATAGGCAGGTAATTTCATTTTGAAGACAATCATGTGTCCTTATAGACAGGATGGTCTCTATTGCAGGTTTATATATTAAAGCCAAATTTTAAAGGCTGTAATTGTAAACTTACTTAGGCTTGTCTCCTGGTATCTCAAAATCCACGAAAGTCACTTCAACTTTCTCCAAACTATCAGGATTACTCAATCCATCTATATAGTAATTACAAGTGATACCAGCTGGAACGGTAGCAGGATAATATGGAGAATCTATAGTACCATTGGATTCTCCTCGACTAGTAATTCTAACATCACATACTGAAATAAACAAATATACATAGGCTATACTACATGGTACCATTGGATTCTACACCAACTAGTAATTTTAACATCCCATACTGAAATAAACAAATATACACAGATTATACTGTATAATATCACTGTATTCTCCAACAACTACTATTATAACATCAAAAACTGAAATAAATATGACCTTGTTCCATATATCAAAATCATGTCAATACCTACAATATTCTAATTATTAATATACATGCCTATACAAAAAGTTAATAGTTTTCAAGATAATTAGCAATTTAAGTCTTCTTTTGCAGCTGTGACCTTGAAATTTCAACATATGACCTTGAACCATATATCAAAATGATTGTTGTTGCAATACCTACAATATTCTAAATACATGCCTATACAAGAAGTTAATAGTTTTCAAGATAATTTGCAATTTAAGTCTTCTTCTGCAGCTGTGACCTTGACCTTTCAACATATGACCTTGATCCATATATCAAAATGATCATCATGTCAATACCTACAATATTCTAATATACATGCCTATACAAAAATTTAATCAAGATATAGTGACAAATATATATAATTTTTAGCAATTTCCCCACTCAGTGCCTTACAATTTTCTTTAACTTCATCTCAGTGGTTTAACTTTAGTCAATTTTTTTTGATAGATGAGTTGTGTGTTTGATCCCCTACAGTAGATATTCACTATGGATTATGATTGATAAGTAACAGGGATACTTACATGTTCCAGGTACATGCTGCATGTTGGGTTTATTATTATCTGAAAATATATTTATAAATTTTATTACTTTTTAAACAATTCAGACAAAATGTAGAAAGGTAACGAACACCAACATTTAATAAACAACTGCTTTATTCTATGTTGCTGGTAGTCTGGTCAAGCTTTCGGCATTTTGTGTGCCTTCATCAGGTCTCTCAACACTTAACTCCAGCATCCTACAAGTTCCATTTGATGACAACCATAACACTACCTAACCACGGTGGAGCGTTGGTATATTATACTTATTACTAGCTTATGAAATACTTCAGACAAAAGTTATTCAACTTACAAAAATCTCTCACATTGGACCTTGGTTAAAATGAAGATTACTGTGGGAAAAAAGAATGTTTGTAGTGAAAATACCTACATGTTCTACTGTAATTTATTTCTTTTTTACAGGTAGGTTGTTTATACTTATCAAAAAGAACTTGATTTTTGAGAAAGAAGTTAACATAACAACGAACTAATTTGATCCCCAAATCATATTACATAACAATTTGAAGATTTAATATGAATCAAGAAAACTACTGTTGAAATTACATATACAGTAGAACTTCGATAACTCAAACTTCGATATCTCGAATACCACGGATAACTCGAAGTCTTTATTTTGTCCCGACCGGTTTTCTATATAAACTATATTAGGAAAACTTCGATAACTCAAACTTCTATAATTCGAATACCCCCGATAACTCGAAGTAAAAATTTGGTCTGTAGTTTAAAAATCTATTAAAATTAACTTCAAAAACTCGAATTTTTTCTAACAGTGTATGATCAATGGCTCGTTTAATAAAACGATCAGAGAAATCACATATCGGTAATTTGGCTACCGTTATAGTAGAGAAAATAACTGAGTAGTTATTGTTATCTACCGTATTAATTTGTATCAATTAACGGATTAATATCCAGTACCAAATTATCTTTTTACTTTTTTTTCACATTCGAGTACAGGTAACTGTTTAAAACATCAAGATTTTGTAGTGGAAAACATATATTAAAGTGACACCATTCTTGGACATCATCCTTCAACTTCGATAAACTCGAACACCCCGATAACTCGAAGTCCCCACCGGTCCCGAGCACTTTGAGTTATCGAAGTTCTACTGTACTTTTAATGTTGAATAACGATTAATGACAATACGACATAAAAATATGACACTGAAGCACTTTTCATTACTTTGACTCTTTTTACTAATTTTTTGTTTAGTTTTTCCCTGTAGAAAGTATGAATACAAACAAGAACAACTTTATAATTTATATGGTGACTGATGATAACGAGACGCACAAATTGTGAAAGTACAGAGTTTGTTCAAGTCACCATCTATATTTGTACTGTCAAATATGTGTTAGATGCAAAAAGAGAATTGCCATAAAACTCATTCTGTGACATGTTTTTTAAAAAGTAAGTATACATATCTTTATTCATACCATTCACATTTGGGGGCCCAAAAGAGGCCTTATCAAATACATTACTTTGTACATGCTTTATTCTTTATAGTTTAAAATTATAATGAGTGATACTGCTGATTTTCAAATATGTTAATTATCAATGCCATTTGTCTTAAACAAAAACATCCTCTTTCTAAAATGGTTTTAATAATGACATCCGTAAAACAAAATGTGATTTACATTATAAAGCCGGAGTGCCTCTACAGGGAATCTTTGGATAATGTACTAAATCTGTACCTTGTTTGAAAACTAAATGCATTGTATTAATTATTTTATGCAAAAAAGGATGCATGTTAGTTTACAAATGATGGTGAATTCATTATTTTTTAAAATTTGTTTAAAAAAATTTCTATGCAGGTTGGATGCCAATACAAGCATTATGAGATCTACAAAACCTGGTTCTTGTTAAAAAATCCACAAGACATTAATTAAACAATTAAAACCTAGCAAAAGACTAAACATAAATTTATCATTATTTAATTAGTAAAATATTGATGTTCAACCCAGAAAATCTGGAGATAATATCCTGTCAACATTATGCTAGTTTATTATGTAATGTTTACCCCTCCCAGAAAAAGACAATTAGTGTTTGTCTATTCTGTGATTCTAGTACAGTAACTTTTTGTAGATGCTTAAACAACTCTTTATTTGTTGAAAAAAGATTTCTTGGTTGTTATTTGAACAGGCTCACTTAATATCTCAAGTACTGCCTGAAAAGCACACTATAGCTGTGTCAAGTAAAAAGCACATATAGGAGTCTATTAAGTCCTTGCCCATTGAAGAGCCCGATATCTATGTACAAAAACAATGTTGGCATTTGGGAATTGTGTTAAATGACAATAATGACCCCTGCTGATAAATTTGGTTACAGATTTAATTAACTACAGCAAAGCCTGTATATAAACAGAACTTATAAAAATATAGACTCAATAGACAGGTGCTCATTATATAGAATAAGGTTCTTTTCTGGTTAATAAAGAAAGCAAAATGACTAAAGAAAATTTGTCTCAATTGTTATTATGTCATTTTTAATGTGGTCCTTATAGAAAGTTTTTTCTATATTTGGTATTGATAAAAAAAGTTAAAACTTCAACTGAGATGTGCTTACAATGCAGATCACTGATAGGTGATCACTGTGAAAAGGTGATCAATAGATTAAATTTTAATTTAAAAATAATCATGATGAAATAAAATCTTATTCAGTGCCATTAAGTTAGGCACCATAAAGGGGATTTTAGCTAAAAGATTTTGTGAACTTATTCAGAAGAAAAAAAAAAATAGAATGGGATTTTGTACTTAAGAAATTTGCAGCTAAAAGCGAGAAGGCATTATACAGACAGCAGAGAAGATTAATGTCTTTTTCATCTCAGTAAAGATTTGCTGACTTATTTTTAAGCAATTAGTTCTGGAATGCTAGAGGAATATACAATATACAAGGATGAACTACAGTAAGGTGGATTTAAACTTTGGCAGCAGTTTCTCTGATTTATAAGCAAGCATTCTGGACCAACTAAGTCAACAAGGCCCCTGGCATTATAAGAACTACAGTAAGGTGGATTTAACCTTTGGCAGCAGTTTCTCTGATTTATAAGCCAGCATTCTGCACCAACTAAGCCAACGAGGCCCCTGGCATTATCAGAACTACAGTAAGGTGGATTTAAACTTTGGCAGCAGTTTCTCTGATTTATAAGCAAGCATTCTGGACCAACTAAGCCAACGAGGCCCCTGGCATTATCAGAACTACAGTAAGGTGGATTTAAACTTTGGCAGCAGTCTCTCTGATCTGTAAATTAGCATTCTGGACCAACTAAGCCAACAAGGCCCCTGGCATTATAAGAACTACAGTAAGGTGGATTTAAACTTTGGCAGCAGTTTCTCTGATTTATAAGCCAGCATTCTGCACCAACTAAGCCAACAAGGCCCCTGGCATTATAAGAACTACAGTAAAGTGGATTTAACCTTTGGCAGCAGTTTCTCTGATTTATAAGCAAGCATTCTGGACCAACTGAGCCAACAAGGCCCCTGGCATTATAAGAACTACAGTAAGGTGGATTTAAACTTTGGCAGCAGTTTCTCTGATTTATAAGCAAGCATTCTGCACCAACTAAGCCAACAAGGCCCCTGGCATTATAAGAACTACAGTAAGGTGGATTTAAACTTTGGCAGCAGTTTCTCTGATTTATAAGAAAGCATTCTGGACCAACTGAGCCAACAAGGCCCCTGGCATTATAAGAACTACAGTAAGGTGGATTTAAACTTTGGCAGCAGTTTCTTTGATTTATAAGCCAGCATTCTGCACCAACTAAGCCAACAAGGCCCCTGGCATTATAAGAATTACAGTAAGGTGGATTTAAACTTTGGCAGCAGTTTCTCTGATTTATAAGCAAGCATTCTGGACCAACTAAGCCAACAAGGCCCCTGGCATTATAAGAACTACAGTAAGGTGGATTTAACCTTTGGCAGCAGTTTCTCTGATTTATAAGCCAGCATTCTGGACCATCTTAGCCAATGAGTCCCCTTTATTGGAAAGGCTTACTTTTGTACCTTCCACTAAAATTTAAATTTTGACTAAAATTGGCCTGAAAACATTTTGAACATTTCTGTAAAAATATTTTTTTCAATAATTTTACATAGAATTTAATGGGTGGGGGGTACCAAAAGAAAATCTTACTGCATTATCAAGAGGAATAACTCTATATTCAACACTTACCTATAAAAACTAAAGAATCACTGAATTCATATGTTATATTAAATCCTCTACGATCACTAGTAAAATCTACATTATCATATAAAGAATCAGTCTCAAAATCTATCCTTCCACTTGCTGTATTAAATTTTATATATAAATCCTTTTTCGATGAATATATTACTGTATTATTTTTATATATTCCACAAAATTTTTTAATTAATGGTGATCCTTCAGAGCTGCCATCATATACTTCTAAAAAATCGAATGGACAACTGAAAAAAAGCAGAATAAAAATGTAACTATTGAGAGAGAGAGAGAGAGAGAGAGAGAGAGAGAGAGAGAGAGAGAGAGAGAGAGAGAGAACTTACTTTCTCATCTCTTCTCAACAACAAGTCAAGAATGAAAACAGACTCTTTCATGAACTAATATCTTTTAGTCTCCCTTTTCAGGGGAAAATTATTAAGTTATAACAATGAATCAAACTGTTGTCCTGTCTTATCTGTATATAATTACGTCTCGATATAAGTGAAACATTCTTGACTGGGAAGTTAAACACATTGCTCAACTCAATAAACTGTATATAATTAACGTAAACCCAAATACAATGTAGAGGTAAAAAAAAGGGGGAGGGGTAGCCCTTAGTCCTTAAATTCAGGAAAGCATACAACTAGAAAAAAATGTGAAGGGCATAACTTCAAGTGAGTGCAAGAATGGGGTTATATGATCCAGTCAAAATTATATGTTTAATATTGAGATATTACTAACAGAAAAAAAGAAAAAGAAATGGATTTTAAAAATAAATGATTTTAATTCCTAATCACTGTCTCAGAATTTAAATATTTACAGGATGAGAAAATAGGTTGTTCAATCCAGTAAAATAATTCACTAATACCAAGGCATCACCAATGGCAAAAAAAGCAAAGGATCTTAAATGATTTTAACTCAAAATCGCTGTCTCAAAAGTTAAATTCTTTCCAGAAGTACTTACTAATCTTCTCCATGAAATAATGAAAAGTCTACAAAAGTAAGCTTGATCCGTTCCTGCGGAATCCCTACTAAGCGATAAGTACAGTTAAGTTTGTCTGGATATATGGCAGGATAAGTCGGCGATACAATGTATCCAGTCTTCCTCCTAAATCCTTCTATCTTATAATTGCAGTTACTAGGCCCTGGAATCTTTGTCCCTATATTATAAATAGCTGAAATTTTACATGAAAAAAAATGGCAAATTATTTTTTTCTTTACATGATTTTAATTAATGAACTTTAAAACAAATGGTAATTTCTTAAGACTATTACAATGATTAAATTAGCAATATTCTCCATTTTCATTAATTATGCCTGAAAATTTTGGTCATTTACAAACTGCACCTGTATATTGATTTGAAGAAAGAGAACGAATGAAGTTTTATGTAAAAATCAAAATTATTTCACTTAAATCAAGATGTCACCAGTTTATACATGAAGTTTAGAAATTATCGTACATTATATTAAACTTATGACAATGAACAATTATGTTTTTTTTTTTTTTTTTTTTTTTTTTTTTTTTTTTTTTTTTGCAAATTCATCACCTCAGAACTCACTTCCTTACTGTATCTGAAACAATCTTGACTCTTAAGCATAAAACATGTTAACTCCACTCCATTTTGTTTGTATAGCCCTTCTTGCATGAGCAGGAACATCAGTTATAATGGTCTCAACCAAAAGATCATTATGTGTGGGCTGAAGATTACAATTACAGTAGAACTTTGATGGCTCAAAGACCAGGGGACTTTGGCAAAACATTTGACCCATCAAAGGGTTTGAGCAATCAAACATTAAGATATGATCAGAGGATTAGTTCCCTTTCAACAGTGAAAGAATCTTGAAAATTTAAAGTATTTAAAAATCATAGAGAATAAAATGTCCCAATTAAAAATACAAAATTTATGATTCATCATCATATCTTGATTATGTTTTTAAACTTAGACCTGCACTCTATCATATGATGTTTTATGGTTATGGGGCTAGAACATGTCAGTTTATTTGACTTTCAACAGGCAATGATGCAAAATAAAGTTTTTTATTCTGCTCATGTAAGACTTAACATAATACTTAACATAAGTTAACAAGTCAAAGCAAAGAAAACAACAATACAAAACACATTTATTACCAATCATTCTTAATCACAGAAATAACAGCAGTACACATTCTTGAAACAAATGGAATTCGCCAGTGTACCACGTGATACCTCATAGCGTTTGTGCGGGACAATTATTTCTATTGGCAATGGAATTGCATAAAGTGACGTTTTACCGTAACAACGACGTTTTTTTTTGGGAATATATGACGTAATCCTTATCCATTTCATTCCGCACAAACGTTAAGAGGTATTGATCACGTGGTACACTGGCGAGTTCCATTCCAGTGACATGTAAATTACAGAATCCTTATGTCCAATCATCAAACATGAGCAACTCTGGTGTTTTACCGATCAAAAACTCCCACATGTCGTAATCAGATTATGAGATTAAAAATCTAAAAATATCGAGCACTGTCTCATAAGGGGAAATAATTAATCCTGAGTAACACTCAAAATTTCAGGTAAATGTCTGGATTAATTGTTTCATTCCACTCTACCCATTTTACAGTTGCACATTCAACAAGTGTGGCTAGGTGGTTTAATTAAGCCAAATCATAAACTGAAAAATCATTAGTTTAAACCCAGCTGGTCTATGTGTTATTTATTTTAGCAAAAAATCTTCATATTAAACTGTACTCTCAAAAAAGACAGAAATCTAACCATGCTATGAACTGGCATTCAATACAAGGGAGAATACTGCATCTTCAACTGCTTCACACCACTTAAATGGAGATAAATGCCAGTCAATATTTATAGTTCAGATCACTTGTTTTACCAGTAATGTAATATAACATTACAGAGTGTTCTGAAAAGAAAAATTATTAATTACTTACTTACACGCATCAATAAATTCATAAGTTCCGTAAAATCCCTGATCGGATTTTTGGCTATCAGAAAAGAAATATAAAGCAATGATATTTCCAGTAGATCTGATGAGTTTCGGTAACTGTTCGATTCCATCTCCACAAAACCTTCCCAGTAAAGTAGACTGCATTATACTAACAGATCTATTGTTTATCTGTACATAGATGTCCAGGTAATCAAATTTACACCTGAAATATAGTAGAAACAGGTAAGTTTATAATTACAGACATTGTTAAGAAAAGTAAAACCTCAAATTACTATCACCATTTGAAAAGGGACTTTTTTTGGTCATGGGCCCCTTTTGGATTGCCCAATGCCCAGCGTAATGAACTAAATGGTCTGTGGTGTTAATCTGTGATAATAATGATAGATGGTGTTACTCTGTGACAATGATGACCGATGGTGTAAATCTGTGACAATGATGACCGATGGTGTAAATCTGTGACAATGTGGACAGATGGTGTTAATATGGAACAATGATGATAGATGGTGTTAATATGGAACAATGATGACAGATGGTGTTAATATGGAACAATGATGACAGATGGTGTTAATATGGAACGATGATGACAGATGGTGTTAATATGTGACAATGATGACAAATGGTGTTAATCTGTGACAATGACGACAGATGGTGGTAATATGGAACAATGATGACAGATGGTGTTAATATGGAACGATGATGACAGATGGTGTTGATATGTGACATTGATGACAGATGGTGTTGATATGTGACATTGATGACAGATGGTGTTAATATGGAACAATGATGACAGATGTTGTTGATATGGAACAATGATGATAGATGGTGTTAATATGGAACAATGATGACAGATGGTGTTAATATGGAACAATGATGACAGATGGTGTTAATATGTGACAATGATGACAAATGGTGTTAATCTGTGACAATGACGACCGATGGTGGTAATATGGAACAATGATGACAGATGGTGTTAATATGGAACGCTGATGACAGATGGTGTTAATATGGAACAATGATGACAGATGGTGTTGATATGGAACAATGAAGACAGATGGTGTTGATATGGAACAATGATAACAGATGGTGTTAACCTGTGGCAATGATGACAGATGGTGTTAATATGTGACAATGATGACAGATGGTGTTAATATGGAACAATGATGACAGATGGTATTAATATGGAATAATGATGACAGATGGTGTCAATATGGAACAATGATGGCAGATGGTGTTAATATGTGACAATGATGACAGATGGTGTTAATATGTAACAATGATGACAGATGGTGTTAATATGTGACAATGATGACAGATGGTGTTAATATGTGATAATGATGACAGATGTATTTGCTCTCAAAGTTACCATTTGTGTGCTTTTAAAGTGGAATTTAGATCATATAAACACTCCCATGCAAACCACATGCATTATATAGAAATGCTTGTCACAAAGAGCTAAAACATTGTTGATGCAATGTAAAACAACATTTAAATGACCAACAAAGCTGTAAATGCAAACCTACAGAATTAAACATTTTGTTTAATACAAAACCAGAAAACTGATATTCAAACTTATGTCCAAGGCATGACTTTAACCTTTCTATGCATCATTCAACTAAAATGGTTTTTAAAAACTTTCAAAGTCAACTACCAGCACATGTTTTAGAGACGATTCACAACAACATGCGTAAATAAATCCCCATCAGAAAATTTAGAAAATGTTGAATAACTTGTAAAATTGTGGCAAAATAAATTGTTGAATCTATAAGTCCAATGTGTTTAGAAACTGCTTAATAACAGATATCCTATCTTTAAGTTTTAAAATCTCAAATGAATTGTGACAGATTATTTCTAAATTTCTCATTCTAAAATAAAAGTCAAACCCTGACTATGACTAATTGTTTATTGACGGTGTTCTCAATATCCTGTGTTTGAATTTCCAAATTTAATTAAAAGAATTTGTTTGCAAAGCACAAGTTCACTGATAGTCTGTTGTATTTTTTAAAATCTCTTTCTCATCAATCACAACTTCCATCTAATTTAAAAAATTCAGTAATTAAAAACTTTACAAGGTAGAGAGATGGTTGAGAGATTTTATCCTCTAAAGGGTAGATGTTCTGAAAGGAAATTCAATTTAAGTCTTTCTCTGCTTTACAGGTAGGGTGAGTGATGATGAAGTGGTTAAGACGTTAGTCTTCAAACTTCAAACCCAAGATGTCTAACTGTTGGTGGTTTGACCTCTGCTGACCTCAAGCGAGAAAAGATTTATTATCAGTATTATGGAATGAGTGGTCTGTGTTGTTTATTTGTATCATTGCAGCCTTTATTATTAGCACTATAAAGTCACTATATGCACATTACAAAGCAGATAATGAAGACACCAGTACAGTAGTTCGGTTGGTAGAGTGGTCACTTCATATGTATAGGTTTGGGGTTTGAACCATGACTTGAAAATAGGTAGGGACTGTTCTTATGCCAAGCATCTTCATTTAGAAATGAAAGTCACTGAGTCCATTGGAGGAGACCTTAAAAACCGATGCCCCATGCCATGACAGGTGGGAACACTTAAGAACCCTCCCTCCACTTTGCCCTAAGGACACTGCAAAGGTAAAAATTTCTGCCATTTCATCTATAGTGTGTGACATCTTGATATAATTAAAATATTCTTGACTGGGGCGTAAAATCCAAATTAGATTAGAAATACCAACTCAACACTACATGAACTGGTTTTTATAATAATCCTTTAGAGTAGTGAAAAGTATTGTTTCACCACAAATAGATGAAAATTGAAATGAAATGGCATTCAACCAACCACCAACCCAACCCTCAGAGGGGCTTAGGTAACCTAGAACATTAAAGCTTACTATTATTGATCACATCACCTTTTAGGCTTAGTCTGTATCAGACAAACTATTCCCTTGCTAAAGTTTACTATTTAGTTTTATTTGAGTTTTCTGGCATTGAGTGTTACTAAGCTTCATAAGCAACACAAAAAAATTAGATTTAACAATTTTGTAAGTTAAAACTTACGATTCTTATCATCCATTTTACTAAGGATTTCATAAGTTTTTTTCCCCTCATAAATCTAGCTTACAACAAAAGTCTCAAAAGTCTGAAGCTTAGAAAAACTCACACCTGGTAACTATTACCTCTACCATTCCAGAATTGTCCAACTCAATACAAGTGACATAAATTTGGTAATATTTGTATCAAAAACAATGTATAATTTGTAGTATCCTAGACATATACAACATAAACTATATCTTCAATGTATTTACATATAGTGCAATTCGTTTAAAGTTATAGATAATTTTTTTTTTAAATCAATACAAAAACAAAAACAAAAATGAAAATAAAATAAAAATTTTTAAAAAAAATTTAAAAAATAAATAAATAAACAAAATGGACATGTTAACATGTTTTTTTAATTTTAACTGATTTATCAGTGAATTTAAAATTTATTTTGAATGATTACAATAAAAACAGAACCTAAAAAAATTAATTTAATATTATCTTAAGTGTTTTTACAGGAACTGATGAGTTCAATTGATCAAATGAATTAGTTATCAAAGTCCTTATTTACTAACCACCAAAAATAAATAATTCATTAATTAATAAAAATAAACAAATAAATAAATAAATGTATCAGAAACATTAATTTTTGTTCTGTATTTATAAATTAATTTAATTAAGATAATATTCAAAATTTGCAACAAAAAATGTCTAATTTAACAAATTAATAACAATTTAGTCGCTTGTTGAAGATAATTCATGGTATTTCTTCAGCACCGCTTTCAAACATCTCCGACAAAGCTATTATAACAAGGTTGTATTGATCAATTTTCTAGAGTAATAAACTTTGTATCTTGATCTGGCATCGACAAAAAATCATTTATCTCTGGAAAACATTTTGAAAACATAATAACTGAATTAGACAACTGTCAAAATTGACACATTTGAACATTTATTACTGAAAACACTATATTATGACTAAAATAATTAGTAAATTATACTAATGTTGATATAGCATGAAACAGTTTGGCATTTATAATCTAAAATATATTGTTACTGAACCTTACATGAAAGCTGTAAAATAAGATGTGTATTGATGAAAAAATATACTGTGATACAGACATCAATTTAAGTTAGCTTAAATTTTTTCCTTCTTTCTTTTTTAATTGATTTTTTCAGACAAAATTAAATGTTTAAAACTATATAACCAAAATACACACTGTAATAGAATAGAAATGTTTATTGACATTCTGCAAATGGATGTCCTTGACCTTTTGACCATTTACCTTCCATGTTTGTCCTTTACCTTAAACCTTTATAGGGCAAATAAAACAAAAACATACCAGTTTATGTCAAAACCAAACCTCCCCAAAACATACAAAGTAAAAACTTTGAAAACTGAAGGCTAATTCAGTTACTTATTTGAACTTCTGTCAAGAAAGTGAAGCCAGGTACTTTGGAAGGATAAACACTTCCTATCTAGCTAGCGATCACATGCAAAAACAAATTTGAAACTGAAAGGAACATGGAAATATTCAAAGTCAAATATATCCAGTATAAGTTTGGACAGTCTGTATGGTGTTTTACAAAATAACCAGAATCCTTGTTGAGCACTAGATATTTATAAATTGGTTATCGTTTTTGTAAACGACTTAAAAGTGAATGATTTAGTTCAGATCTTCTTTCAATTTAGAATGAGGGATAGTGGCAAAGGGTAGAAAAATCAAAAGTTTTTTTTTTATACTTTTTACCAAAGATAAAGTATTAGAACAAGATGTACAATTAGTTCTTTAGAATTTTTTAGAATCCACATTCGGTTGATGTCAGATGTAGAAAAGACTTTTCTGAGTAAGTCTGAAGGCCATCTTTGAGTGCTGTCAAAATTTGTCATTAATCAGCTGGTAGAGCTACATATTTGTTATGTATGTGTGTAAGGATTTCAGAAATCCCAAGTCCATGAGCACTTAAGATGGCTTAGTACTCATAGACCTTTGTAAGTTTGGAAAAACAACCCCTTTCACTTTAATGACAAAAATAAAAAATCAATATTATTGCAGCACAGACTGGTATTATTTGTTCATTTTTTAAATGTTTGGATATTGTTAAATCCCCCCATCAACTGTTTATCAAATATTTGAAAAGATAAACATTTCATAAATGCTTCCAGTATAAATGTACACAGCTGGCCTCAGTAGCTGTGTGGTCCCAAGGGTCAGCTTACAGAACACAGGGCCTTTCCTGCTTAGGTTGAACCATACCCTGACAATTCCAAGTATGAGCTTACTACAATTTTGTCACATTACTTGCCAATGGCTCAGGCATTTTTCTCTGGGTAAATCTGTTAATCTTATGATCCCAGAACTGACTGCTTTAAGATTGGTGTGCAGTCTGAAAATGAGAGGCACAGACATGGGTGGAGAAATAACCTGAAATTCGTTGATGAGTTTTATCTATTGTGAAGTCATAAAATAGAGTACAAAATGCTGATTGTAAATAATATTACCAACTATAAATTGTCTAAATATCATCCCTTGATAAAAATATATTTCTTTATTGACCACGCAAATAATGAATTTGGTAGCAACATTGATATGAAATATTGTACACAAGAGGCTTGTTATAAAGTTATAGATAAAAGTGTTTTTTTACATTCTGTGTCAACATTCTTTCACTATATTAAGGCTGTCAGTTCTGAGATGGTGGTTGAAACAGAAGTGCCTACAGAAAGATCAATGACTTTAAGCAAGCAAAATGACCATTTTGGTCATATTATTATCTTAAACAAGATCTGTCCAAGTGGAATTTGAACCTAGGTGGTTAGAGGCACTGTTATTTTATAAAGATATTACAAATACCTGAAATTTAATGACTAAATTCAAATGCCAATTACTATTAAAATTAAAAAAATCTAATGATAGAGATGTGTTGTTTTATACACAAATTTACCTAGTTTTTAAAAAAAAAAAACAAGTGTCTGATAATTTCCAATTAACTGAGAAAAATAACATTTATATTTGAGCTACCAATGCTGATACCTGAAATCATGTTTATTGGATCACAGTGACCTATTTTATGCCATTAAAATTTAGACATTATCAACCAATGGAAACACTCTTTAATGTATTGGTTTGCATTATGGTTTTTAAAAAGGACATCACAAACAGGAATGTGACAGATATTTTTTTCCTGCTCATATCTGGATACATCTTGTGAGGTGGTTAGGGCATCTGTCATGTGCTGATTTTGAATTTCTATTAAAATAATGCATTCTATTCATTGTCATAGTTGTCATGTGCTGATTTTGAATGCATTATTTAAATAGAAATTCAAAATCAGCACATGACACATCTAACATTTACATATTTACTTTGACTTTTGTAAAATTATTATTTTCATAATATTTGACTTTATAATTATCACAAAAACTCAAAGTTAGTACAGATTATAGGTGACATAGCTAGGTGAATGTCAGTTCTGAATGGGCCATTAAATATTCCATATATCAAATTCTATGTAAAATATTGCAAAAAAAAGTCACAGAAATGATTAAATGGCTTGATTCTGTCATTCTTTTGATTCAAAATTAAGTTTTCAGTAGAAATGTAACCATTTGGTAGTTATGTGAACCTCTACGTTGTTTTCTTGGTGGATAAAGTAACAATTATTTAAACATTTATACTTTTATTTATGCTTGTGACATAGTCCATCAAAGATATTTAACAGCATCTAGCCTCTGGAGAACTGAACTGTTTGTGACAAATTTTAGATGGTGCTTATATAGCATAGAGAAGGAAGCCATTACTGATTACGAGTGAATCACTCTTGATTCAGAAATTGTAACATAAAATTTTCAATTTTTTGGAAATAATTTTTGAAGAATTCATCACATTTTGAAACCTTTGATCTACAGTATTTTAAACTAGTGATATTGTGCATAAAGCAAATTACAATTATCCAATTAATCTGCTTGATCAGCTTTACATTTGAATATTAGTAATTAAAATATTGATACTGCTGCTGAACCCAAATTTGACGGCTTCTATATTTGAAATGTCAAATTTGTAAATCTGATGGAACTGTAGGATTGTTTTAAAACTGAAAAGGTTATACAGGCGCAATCAAATTGGCATATAAAATAAATAAAAGAGAATTATAAAATTATAAATTATAAATATTATAAATATCAAAATTTTACGTTCTCAACACTCATTGTTTCTAGAAGATCCAAATGAAAATTGGTGTTTTTCTTTATATTCATTATAACCCTTTTTATTTAGCAGGGCATCGTTTGCTTAATGGTCTAAAGCACACATTTACAGGTACTAAGTGCCTCTCACTGCCTAGTTTTGAATCCCGTTCTGGCAGGTCTAATGTAGGAAATTCTGTCAGTTCACTTGCTGAAAGTTGAGGTTTTCTCCAGGCACTCCAAGTTCCTCCACCATTCCTGAACTGAATGACTTGATATAAGATAAAGAATCTTGATTTGGGTGTAAAACACCATTAATTCAATCCAATTCATCCATCTTTATAATTCAAATTTTATATTCAACTACTCAGTAACCCATCAAAAACATTCTACCTAAATAAGCCCAATTTGAATTTTTATGCCGATACTCAAACAAGACTATAATATAAGATATTAAAAAAAACCCTAACAAAATAAGTATTATGATAATATCTCACAGCATGATGATACAATGTTTTATTTAATATTCAGTTAATATAAAAACCCTTTTAGAAGCTCTAGAAAATAAATGACAAGAGAAATTCTGTTAGATGTAATAAATGACAAGTAAAATTATCAAGGACAACTTGATAATGCTTCTGTTACAAATAAAACCGGGGGAGCATTATTAAAACATTAATGTGTTAACACAATAAGATCATAACTGTTATCAATACTTCTGGTACACCAAGATGATGGTGGTCGGTGTAATGGTCGAGATGTATTCTGACCAATGCATGTTTTATTGGTATTTCAGAATCAGAATAAGACTATTATATTTGTCAATTGTATCGGCAATTTAATAAATATTCCAGGTTGGCATCACAGCAACAACAAGAGCAGTGATGACCAAGATGTACTTTGGACAGCTAATATGTTATTATTGGTGTTTAAGAGAAGTATATTTATCAGATATATTGATTTTCCGACTTTCTAACATTGGTTAATTTGTTAAGATCTGTCAGCGACATCCAATATCAAGTACTGTAGTCCAAATCTAACACAACATTTTCACAAACTCACACCATTAGCTAAGAAAACACCATTGTCAATTCCTAAACTAATTTCTCTTTCTTTCTAAATGTTTTTTGAAACAACAATTTGTATCTAAAGTGTAAATTTAAACACTGAAATTTCCACAAATTAATCAAATCAAGAAAATAAAAATGTTGTAACAATTGTCACTACGGTAAATTAATTTTTTAAATTTCTTTTTCTCCATATTTAAGAGCATACAAGATTAGTAATACTGACACTGACTAAAATTAAAAATATAATTTAGAAAACTTTTATAAACTTTTGTCAAAATAACAAAAAAAATTATCTGAAAAATATACAATGAACTGTTTTTTAAATTCAAGAAATTTTCTGAAAACCAGATTTTTATAAATTAGAAATTAGGTATTTATGAGAAATAGTGTATCTACTTTCAAAATCTACGATCAAGAAGAATTCCTATGCAGTATTTAATAAAACAGTGAATGATGTCAAGTTTGAAGCAATACTTGTAACTTTTTTCTATACCGGTAAGACAAAATCAAAATGCATTCAAATATCTTCAAAAATATTTAAAATAGTAGGAAGAGAACAAAGGTTAAAAACAAATGGTCATAAACTAAAATTTTGACTTTTTCTATAAAAATCTGGATTAAAAGTGGAGACTATAATGTTAGATTGGAGTGTTCATTTGTGGTTCAATATGAATTTAATCTTCAATATACCAAAGTTCATTAAACAGCCAAGTGGCTAGACACCCACTAGCCTTGCCTTGCATAGCCTTGTCTTGCCTTGCCTACCCTACCCTTAGCTTTCCTACTGTTGGAGTAACTGTGTTTGTGCAAAACTTTCAAGAAAATCCAATTGACTTAAATAAAGCTTGGTATTTTTCACTTAGTTGTGTATTAATAAGTGAAAATACTATGCACTTCTGAGATTACCATAGAATATTTTGTAGAAAGGAAACTGCTGCTGTTACGAGGATTTTTCATAACAAAGATGGTGATGTTTACACTGGAAGTGATGTTTTTGGTGACACATTACATTGGATGCATAAAAGAATCCATATTTGTCTTATTTTTCAACATGTAAAATGTCTAATGCCGCAACTTTTTACTTTGTGTAGAAATGTATTCCATGGAAATCAAAGAAGGGCATATCAATTTCTCATCAGGATTAGATTCAAGTCAGTGAAAAGTACCAAAATTCATTCAACTTCATTGGATTTTCTATGAAAGTTTTGAATAATTCACTGTCACAAATACAGTGACTAAAACAGTAGCCTTGCCTAGAGTATACTAAGTGAAAAAATTAAAAAAAAAAAGATATTTATTCATGTCTTGAAGGGTTTCTGAACACATTCTCATACAAGTAAAAATCTTCAGCTAAGACTGAAATTATCAGAAAAGTAATACACCAGTTAAAATGGAAGTATAGAAACAATCTGATTGGATGAGTATACTGGTATACCAGGTATATTGGTAGTAGAGGAACAATCTGATTGGATGAGTATACTGGTATACCAGGTATATTGGTAGTACAGGAACAATCTGATTGGATGAATATACTGGTAGTATAGGAACAATCTGATTGGATGAGTATACTGGTATTCCAGGTATATTGGTAGTATAGCAACAATCTGATTGGATGGGTATACTGGTAGTAAAGAAACAATCTGATTGGATGAGTAAAATCTGAATGTCAACTTCAAACTTTTTAAACAAATATGCTATACTAACTGAAAAAGAGATAGATGTGTTATTTTGATGGTATCAGGAGATGATTAAATTTAATCTATTAATTAACAGCATTGATAGAATATAACTGAATAAAAATCCTACACTATAGTAACTTAATCAGTAGAATCCACTTAAGTTTAAATACCAGTAATTAATTAGGAAAAAACCTGAAAATGTTTGAATGTACAAAAGGGAATCTAAGAAACTGAAGGTTTTTTTCATTTGCCAATTGTCTTAATTAAATGAAAATAAGATATTTGTCAGCCATTTGAGCCCTTTTAAATATAAATTGGATGGTATTAAGACATTTAATTTCTGTAAGTAATTCTATGGTTTTATTCCCAGGTGGATATTTCAGCTCAGCTGTGACAAGTATTCAAGAAAATGGGCCCTTAGCTTATTTATTCTGATGAAAATTTGAATTGTTATCTTCAGAATCACAAATCAAAATTATGCGAGTTAATTTTGAAATTAAATTCAGAAAATTATATTCATTCATTTCTTAGCTTTTTAAGTTTGTACAAACATCAAGAACTCAATTCTTATACAGTTCAATATAATTAAAAAAATCATTATCAGCAAGTTATTAATCCATAAAAATTTTAAAGGGGTCAAACAAATGTTTAAATTTAAACACAAAAGATTTTTAAATTAAATTATTAAAATGTCAATTTTTTTTAAAATTATTATAAAATTGAAAGTTTCAATTCTGAGCCAAGAACCTTTAGCATTAGTCTCATTGCATATATACCAAAATTGATTTATTGAATGCAGATTAAATTGATTCTTTTATACTTCAAATCCATTTACCATAATTATCAATTTTTAAATTTCAAATAAATATTTTATCTCCAAATCATATAAAGTTCACTGTCAAATTAAGAATTTCAATACTTTTTTATCATATACATGTGTTTATTCTGTTCGCAGTTTTCAGTAGTCAGTAAGACCACCCACACAAACTTGTATGCACTCCGCAGATCATGTGACTTATTTACAACTTACATAAATTATCATAAATATCTTTATCTTATCCACACTCAGTCAGATGTCAAGCATAATTCTGATAAAAAAAATCAGGAAAACGAGAACACAACCCCTAACAATGCATGATATTGTGTGGTCCCTTTTTTGTTAACACAATGCATGATATGGTTTGGTCCCTTTTTTGTTAACACAATGCATGATACAATGTGGTCCCTTTTTGTTAACACAATGTATGATATGGTGTGGTCCCTTTTGGTTAACACAATGTATGATATGGTGTGGTCCCTTTTCATTGACACAATGTATGATATGGTGTGGTCCTTTTTGGTTAACACAATGTATGATATGGTTTGGTCCCTTTTTGTTAACACAATGTATGATATGGTGTGGTCCCTTTTTGTTAACACAATGCATGATATGGTGTGGTCCTTTTTTGTTAACACAATGTATGATATGGTTTGGTCCCTTTTTTGTTAACACAATGCATGATATGGTGTGGTCCCTTTTTTGTTAACACAATGCATGATATGATGTGGTCCCTTTTTTGTTAACACAATGCATGATATGGTGTGGTCCCTTTTCATTGACACAATGTATGATATGGTGTGGTCCCTTTTCATTGACACAATGTATGATATGGTTTGGTCCCTTTTTGTTAACACAATGTATGATATGGTGTGGTCCTTTTTTGTTAACACAATGTATGATATGGTGTGGTCCCTTTTTGTTAACACAATGTATGATATGGTTTGGTCCCTTTTTTGTTAACACAATGCATGATATGGTGTGGTCCTTTTTTTGTTAACACAATGCATGATATGATGTGGTCCCTTTTTGTATGATATGGTATGGTCCCTTTTTTGTTAACACAATGTATGATATGGTGTATTCCCTTTTTTGTTAACACAATGCATGATATGGTGTGGTCCTTTTTTCATTAATACAGTGCATGATATGGTGTGGTCCTTTTTGGTTAACACAATGTATATTATGGTGTGGTCCCTTTTTTGTTAACACAATGCATGATATGGTATGGTCCCTTTTTGTTGTTACAATGCATGATATGGTGTGGTCCCTTTTTAGTTAACACAATGTATAATATTGTGTGGTCCCTTTTTTGTTAACACAATGTATGATATGGTGTGGTCCCTTTTTTGTTGATACAGTGTATGATATGGTGTGGTCCCTTTTTTGTTAATATAGTGCATGATATGGTGTGGTCCCTTCTGTGTCTTGTTATGATAGCATATCACCAATATATACTCACATGTACAGAGTTTGGATAATACTGGTAATAGTGAAATTTTAATGAGCTTGTGTAGATAGTATACTTAAGATTAATAAATGGTTTCATCACAAGTAGCTAAAAAGTTGCTGATGGGAAATAAAACAACATATGACTGACAAACATCTAGATGACTGATCTGAGCTAAATGTGAAAGTAAAAACACAATTTAGCATTTTTTTTTTCTTTGAATGATTAATTAGCAAAAGTATGAATTGAAATCAACCAATATAATGAGACCTATCTATATTAATATTTTTAAAATCAGTGTTTTAATTTTTTTTTTTTTCATCATATTTAATTTAAAATTGAGTATCCCTAACGTTTAACCAAACACAGAAACATATTTTACCAGCATAATTATTATATAGGAAAAAAGTTATATTCTTTTTAATTAGGAATGGGGCTATCTGTTTGGTCCATGAGAAATGCCAAACTCTTCAACTAATGGTCTGCCATGATGTACCAAAATATAAACTGTTTTACTGAAACATTTTACATCACTTGTTGTAAAAACATCACACAAGAGACAAGATGGTGGCATAGTTATTAAGTAACAGTATATGGTTCACTTCAATAGTAGTCTAATCCTGTAAATAGGTGATCCAATCAAGTAAGAACTTCTCATTAAGTAAAAGTAATACCCATCTATTAATTTTTTTTTACTTTCAAGTATCTATAAAACCCTGTTGACTAAGTGAGTATTTTGAAATGGTTCATTTATCTCTGATGATGATTCCATCCCTTTAATATTTACGTAATGAACGTTCTTGTCAAAAAAAAAGCCCGAGAACATAGACGTCAGTTATGATATCGTCAAAGTAATAATATTTCAATGTCAGTTATTATCAGAAAAGTTTGACAGAGATATGAATAAAAACTTTTTAATGAAGATACAAAATACATAAAATATTGATAGACTCCTCTGAAAATTTTCAAATATCCTGTTAATTACAATATTATCGTTAGTTTTATCTCTAAATATAACAAACTTATATATTAGTTTTTTGTGTTTGGAAAACACATTCAGATAAATTGCCATCTACTTATGAAGATTTAACATTGCACACTGAAATCTCATGATAAGTTTTAGGTAAAAAATAAGTAAGGCATTTCTCATGATTAGACTTTCACATTGCAGTTTGTTGCATACATTTGCTATGATGGGTGATGCAGTAAGTATATCTTTGTAATTTACTTTCAATTTTGGTATATTAAAAATAATGATTTTAGTTATCAAAATGACTGATGATATTTCACATTTTACCAAAAAATGAATTGTAAACACTGTAAATGAAAAATAACAACATTTATTTCTAATTCTATGGAAACTCAAGCCATTTATCAAAAGGCATGTAACAGCCCTGATATTTGTATGACCAAAATATATAATACTTAAAATGTTCTACTTTTAAATGATAAAACTAAGAAACAATGGATTTTTTTAACTTTAGCAAACTTTCATCCACAGAAAACATAACAATTGACTTAATTTTGCCACATTATATCTCTAAAATTTCAAAATTGCAATGTGTGTGTGTGTGTGTGTGTGTGTGTGTTTCTTAGTCTTTCAATTCAGTGGTTTACTGTTCACACATAGAGATAACTATGACTTATACCATATTTACTCTTTCAGTTAAAAATGAAAACTTGTAACTTACTGTGGAGAAACTCCTTGAAGATTGAATTTTGTAATCTTTATCTGAACTCGTTGATTTTCGTTGCCGATGAACTTGTATGTACATTGTCGAGATGTGGGGTAATTCTGTGGCCATCCAGGTGATTCAAATGTTCCCTGATTAGGGGTACCAGGTAATGAACTATCATAAACAATATCACAGTCTGAAAAAAAAAAAAAAAACAACAAATGATCCTTGAGTAAGAGTGGAAAAACAGAAACAATCTTCCCTGTTCAAGGGGTAGCAAACGAACTTATGATCACCAATAAGGAACAAAAAATATACAGTACAAGTATGACATACAATGAAAACATTTATGGAAAATTAAAGTCAAAAAATAAAATTCACTTTTGATATATCAAATAAATAAAAAAAAGGTTGGAAAGCCAGATATCAAACACAACCTACTGGTAATATTACATGACCCAATGCCAGATCTGACCTGTGTCTCCTTGGTAATATTACATGACCCAATGCCAGATCTCAGATCTGGCCTGTGTCTCCATGGTAATATTACATGACCCAATCCCAGATTTGACCCATGTCTCCATGGTAATATCACATGACTCTATGCCAGATCTGACCCATGTCTCCATGGTAATATTACATGACCAAATGCCAGATCTGGCCTGTGTCTCCATGGTAATATTACAAGACCCAATCCCAGATCTGACCTGTGTCTCCATGGTAATATTACATGACTCTACTCCAGATCTGACCCATGTCTCCATGGTATTATTACATGACTCTATGCCAGATCTGACCCATGTCTCCATGGAAATATTACATGACTTGATGCCAGATCTGACCCATGTCTCCATGGTAATATTACATGACTCTATGCCAGATCTGACCCATGTCTCCATGGTAATATTACATGACCCAATGCCAGATCTGACCCATGTCTCCATGGTAATATTACATGACTCTACTCCAGATCTGACCCATGTCTCCATGGTAATATTACATGACTCTATGCCAGATCTGACCCATGTCTCCATGGTATTATTACATGATTCTATGCCAGATCTGACTCATGACTCCATGGAAATATTACATGACTTGATGCCAGATCTGACCCATGTCTCCATGGTAATATTACATGACTCTATGCCAGATCTGACCCATGTCTCCATGGTAATATTACATGACCCAATGCCAGATCTGATCCATGTCTCCATGGTAATATTACATGACCCAATGCCAGATCTGGCCTGTGTCTCCATGGCAACATTACATGACTCTATGCCAGATCTGACTTATGTCTCCATGGTAATATTACATGACCCAATGCCAGATCTGACCCATGTCTCCATGGATATATTACATGACTCTACTCCAGATCTGACCCGTGTCTCCATGGTAATATTACATGACCCAATGCCAGATCTGACCGGTGTCTCCATGGTAATATTACATGACTCTATGCCAGATCTGACCCATGTCTCTATGGTAATATTACATGACTCTATGCCAGATCTGACCTGTGTCTCCTTGGTAATATTACATGACTCTATGCCAGATCTGACCCATGTCTCTATGGTAATATTACATGACTCTATGCCAGATCTGACCCATGTCTCCATGGTATTATTACATGATTCTATGCCAGATCTGACTCATGACTCCATGGAAATATTACATGACTTGATGCCAGATCTGACCCATGTCTCCATGGTAATATTACATGACTCTACTCCAGATCTGACCCATGTCTCCATGGTAATATTACATGACCCAATGCCAGATCTGATCCATGTCTCCATGGTAATATTACATGACCCAATGCCAGATCTGGCCTGTGTCTCCATGGCAACATTACATGACTCTATGCCAGATCTGACTTATGTCTCCATGGTAATATTACATGACCCAATGCCAGATCTGACCCATGTCTCCATGGATATATTACATGACTCTACTCCAGATCTGACCCGTGTCTCCATGGTAATATTACATGACCCAATGCCAGATCTGACCGGTGTCTCCATGGTAATATTACATGACTCTATGCCAGATCTGACCCATGTCTCTATGGTAATATTACATGACTTGATGCCAGATTTGACCCATGTCTCCATGGTAATATTACATGACTCGATGCCAGATCTGACCCATGTCTCCATGGTAATATTACATGACTCTATGCCAGATCTGACCCATGTCTCCATGGTAATATTACATGACTTGATGCCAGATCTGATTTGTGTCTCCATTAATTTTGTTATACTTTAGGTACAGTATGAACATTAGTATTTACAGCTCTGAATTTATGTGTTACTATTGAAAACATTGTATATATTTTTAACAGTAACAAATGAATACAGAATTTGAAATACTTATTAGTTCAGTATAAAGGCTCTTAAAAACCAATGTTAAAACAGAACCACAAAGCTAACATTGAATGCAACACTCATAATTTTAGATTTTTTTCCATTTGTTTTGATTTAGGATTGATTGATAAGTACAGTAATTTAAATTGTCCATGAAAACCATTTTGATTATAACTAGAGAAATGTTTGTAAAAAATTTGCTATTGAATCCCAATATATCATAAACAGGAAGCATGACTAATATGACAGTGGCCTGATTTATGATTAACAGTGACTCTGACATCTGACCTCCAAAATTATTAGACTTTTTCTTTTCAGAATATCAGTGTATTAATTCAATCAAATCAAATCAAAGTTATTAATTATATGGAATTCCTGGAATTTATCCATTATGACCTTGACCTTTGAACTCAAATATCATGTTGATGTTTTTCTTTACAAGTGGATGTTTTTCTTTACAAGTCCTTTTCATATGTTTAATACTCTTTACTGTTTATGGTACATATATGTATGTATTGGTTTATGGGGAGACTTACAGGTTGGAGATCTATTTATATTCTAGTTTTAAAATTACATGGAAAAGTTCAATAAATTCAAAGATCCATGAAATAACACACATATGCAAAATAAACTGATTAAGCTTAATTATCTACTGTTTTTTGACATGTTTTCAGACCTTTGCCTTCAAAATCAATATTTATACAACAAATATTAATTGACTGCAAAAAATAACCTTTTATGTCTCATCTACACTTTAATTTTATTTTAAATCATTCAGATAGAATCAGATTTTTTTATAATTCCTGTATTCTCAGTAAAGCGCTCTCACTCTCTCTCTCTCTCTTTCACACACATACACACACACACACACACACACACACACACGCCTCTTAATTTACTAATAATGGTAGAAAATTCTTTTAAAAATTAAAAAGACCAAAAAAACCAAAAAATAACAACAACAACCTGTAAATCTATGTTATTAGGGCCACACAAGAAATCAACAACTATACATTGAAATACAAAAGTGCAAACAGGGAAAGCAACTTTAAATACATTTCCAAACTTTCTTAAAAACAGGCAAAGGGATTTGTAAAATCTATCATTTTTTCTTCATAATTGGAAAAACTTTACCCCAGAGAACCTTATTCATACATTGTATCCCTCTTCTATGAATTTTGATTAACCAATACTGGTACAAAACAGTGATGTCCATCTTATGGGACAACATGTGACCAGATGTAATGACCAATAAAATACTTCATTTGAGATTTAAGTATACACAGCATCCATGATGTCGCCGAAACTGTCTAAGGGGACATTTTAAAACCTAAGCTTTTAATCCTCTTTCAGATAGCAGTAGCCATTTTTAAGCCCTTACTTTAAATTGATCTTGGACAATAAGAGACAAATATGTATGAAAGCAACAGACAGAAATCCTAGCTGATGTGCACATCCAGTTAATAAAAAACAAAACTTTAGCGTGACGTTTGAGTAATTGTGTTTTTAGATTTCAGTCAAGATTTTTTTTTTTTCTTTTATTGAGTATGTTAGTTTTGGGAAGGTGGGAGACAAACTTTCTCAAACTACAATGTGTCCATGTGGTATTTGTATAAAGGTGGCAAGACATGCTGGAATCCGTTATCTGGTGCCTTAGATCACTAAACATTTGATGCCAACATGATGCTCAAACATGATTTAACTGCATAAACTTTTCTGTACTTTAAGACAGAAGAGCACCTCATCTAATTGGATAATAGCCACTTGGCAAAATCAATGTCAAGTTAACTGCATAAACTTATCTGTTCTTTAAGACAGAAGAGCACCTCATCTAATTGGACAATAGCCACTTGGCAAAATCAATGTCAAGTTGAGAATGAGCGATTTACAAGCTGCAGGGTAACATAAGCATGTGACATTTATACGTTACATGTACAGAATAATCACAAAGTCAGTGAGAAGAACACATATCACTTTGCAACAATTAAATGTTTAAACATAAATGTTTATGCATAAAATGTCATCACTACAGAGATAAGATAACACCAACAACCAGAATGCCCACTGTGGCTGAAGTTTTGCTTCTGTTGAGGAATAACATCAATAGATTAAAATAGTGAGTGAGTGAGTGAGTAATGGTGTTTAACGTCCCAGTCAAGAATATTTCACTTATATCGAGACGTCGCCAGCTATAGGCGAAAGTGCAGAAATTTTGCCTGTGCGTTGCGCTGATGGCATTATACAGCAGGGTTCTTTATCGTGCCACGCCGTGACACGGGACCTCGTTTATTTTAAGTTCCCATCCGAAAGAACCGTGACTTTCATTTCGTAATGCCGAGTGCTTGGCGAAAGAACAGTCACTACCCACTTTCAAGTCTTGGGTCAGACCCGGCCGGGGTTCGAACCCACGACCTCCCACTTACGGAGCGAGCACTCTACCAACTGAGCTACCGCAGTGGTAATAGATTAAAATAAATGTCAGTTTACAGCCAATTAAAGTTGGACATTTTACTTGTAAGATTGTTGATTACCATTAACTCATATTTCTGTGACATTAGTCAATAAATAACTCAGCATAAAGTTAAATAAGATTATCACGTAGATGAATTTTATGTGTTGAAATTATGTTTGAAGGGTAACATGACCACTGGGGTAACATGACTAAGGGGTTAACACTGAGTACAGACATGCAGTGTAAATAGAAATATAACATCATTGAAAGGGTAACATTAAAGATGTTCAAATATTCAAAGCTGAAAAGTGCAAATATGCATAATGTGCCACTAAACAATGACCAAAAAACAGACATAAAATCAGACACAGAAAATGACCAGAGTCAGACAATATTCACAAACAGACAAAGACAAGGCAGACAGTCAGATAATAATCAAACAGTATGACTATAACCAGTCAGACAATATCCAAACAGTCAGACAATAACCAGACAGTCAGACAATGATTAACCTTTCTGACAATGATTAGTCAGTCTGATAATAACCAGTCAGACAATATCCAGACAGTCAGACAATGATTAAGCTGTCTGACAATAAGTCAGACTGATAATAACCAGTCATCAGACAATGACCAGACAGTCAGATAATACTCAAACAGTATGACTATAACCAGACAGTCAGACAATGATTAATCTGCCTGATGTAACATTAAAATGTCACATGCTTATGTTATCCTGCAGGACTTTGATCAAGGGTGGAAAAACAGAAAAAAACTTCCCAGTTCAGGGGTAGCAAACAAACAGACAATAATCATATTACTGCTAGCTTTGTCTGATGTTTCAGGCATAGACAATACTCATATTACTGCTAGCTTTGTCTTATGTTTCAGACAGACAATAATCATATTACTGCTAGCTTTGTCTTATGTTTCAGGCATAGACAATAATCATATTACTGCTAGCTTTGTCTTATGTTTCAGGCATAGACAATAATTATATTACTGCTAGCTTTTTCTTATGTTTCAGACACAGACAATACTCATATTACTGCTAGCTTTTTCTTATGTTTCAGGCATAGACAATAATTATATTACTGCTAGCTTTGTCTGATGTTTCTGACACAGACTATAATTATATTACTGCTAGCTTTGTCTTTAAGACAAGACATAAAATCCCACTGTTTGACTTTTCAGATTTATAATGATAAACTTAACAATATTTATCAGACAGAACAGTATAATGTTCCACCAAAATCACATTTCTAGCATATAATCATTTTTCTAGTTAATAAAAGATGATATATTAAAAAAACTAAAGAGATCATTTTTTATCAAAAAAAAAAAAAAAAAAAAAGAAAGAAAAAGAAAAAAAAAAAGAAAATTGTATTCCTTGTGAAAAATTTGTTTTTCTGGACTAGAGATGATATGTTTTTCTTAAATAAAAATGATTTGATATTAAGAAACATTATATATCATTTTCATATGAAAATTACACAACACTGATTAAAGAGATACATCTTATAACAAAAGTAAGCATTATCTCGTAAGACAAAAGAACGTATGTGGGTGCCGGATATTACAACGTAAGTCTTTTAATTTTCTTAGAAAATCATTTCTCTGAGGTAATGTCGTCTCCTAGCAATGTTTAATATTGCAATACATCAAAAAAGATCATAAAGTCAATGGTATAGTCTACTGATATGTTATAACTATAATATGAATAGAATGTTTTATATATTTGACCATAATATCATATATTTAGATGTTTATAGCCGGTGAACTAGCTACATGTCTTTACTTATATCATACAAATATTGATTAAAAATAACTCATTCTTGTCTGAATAAAGAAAACTGTGTTTATTTTACAGACAGAATTCATATTCTTCTGATTTATAAATTTTGTTAGGTTTAATTCAACATTTCCTCTAAACAGTAAAGCCTGTGATAGCAGTCTCCTAACCACAGTGGTCATCTAGATAGCAGTTTCCTAATCACAGTGGTCATCTAGATAGCAGTTTCCTAACCACAGTGGTCATCTAGATAGCAGTCACCTATCCACAGTGGTCATCTGTGTCTAGCATTCAGTCCAAGTCAGTCCCTAATATCTTAAATCAACAAACAGTCTGCAGTAAGAACTTTACTAATTATACCACTTAAACAGCCACCTGATTGGAAAAATTCTTTGTTTACAGTAGCCACTAAATTAAATCTTCTCTAAACAGATTTTTTAAAAAAATTAAACATATAAATGTAAAAATACCTTTTTGAAAAAATAACTGAAAAAGATTAGGTTTGAAAAATAATAAAAAAAAAAGATGTCTTGTAATGTCTGAAAAGTGTCAATTTGTGGTAATTGTTATAAAAAAAGACATGTTTTTCATTTAAACAATACCTCTCCTTGCTGAAGTTAAAGTTTTATTTAGGGAAATACTAGTGTGAGAATTAGGTGCTTGTGTATCTTTTTGTTTGACAAAGGTTGAGGTATCTCTGACACTCTGTATTTCTCCATCACTCCTAAATACATCTACACCACCTCAATATAAATGACCAAAACACCACTTCAACTAACCCAGCTTTCTAAAATATAATGGTAAGTACCAGTATGTTAATTAGAAATTCCAAATAAGGTTTTATGCCCCAGTAAAGCTGGTATCAATTAAATTGAAGCTGTGGGTTCAGGAATAGTTGAGAAAACAAGATTATCAATGATAACAACTGACATATGGAAGTGAACTGGCATCGCACTGGATCGCATTTGGCTTTGTCCTAGTGAGATAATAGAACCACTTGGTGAGAAGCAATGTGATCCATAAGTTGGTGCTTTTAGACTACTTTGCAACTGATAACAATGATGCAGAATGCAACTTAGTTTACAACTGAGTGTGCATGAACAAGTGAAATTGTATGTATGTATGGATGAATAAATGAATGTAGGAATGATTGATTGATTGAATGAACAAATGAATAAATGAATGAGCATGAACAAATGAAATTGTATGTATAGACAAATGAATGAATGAATGAATCAGCAGGAACAAGTGAGATTGTATGTATGTATAAATGAGTGAGTGACTGAGCAAGTAAGAGAAACAATGCTTCAAACATGTATTATTTTATTATACCTATATTTTGCTTATTGCAATAATCCTATAATTTACAGAATGAGCAGCAATAATTCTTTTATATTACTGATTCTGAAAAGGAAAAGCATGTATAGAAATTGTACAAATCCTCCTATTACTCAGGAAGACAAAACATTTACAAACAGCCGTTATAATAAATAACTCTACATGTTCCTTTATAGTGACCATATTGTTTCCCAGCTGCTGTTATATTTTTATTACTTCTGAAACAAATTTTCAGAAAATAAGTAGATAATGATTAGAATATTATATTTATCACGTATTATGTGTCGTTTATTTAATTATGGTAATAAATTCCATTTTATTTACTTTGGAGTTATTATCTTAATATCACAACAACAGAAAATTACAACTCAAGAACCACAAATTATGACAACAAAGGGACCTTAATTCTTTGATATTAAAGTGTTCTTTCATCTGAGCTCTCAGAACACTTAAATAAATTTGTGTTTTTCCAAATTAATTTTTCTTGTAAAGTGAGATCACATAACAAAATACAAATTTAAAAAAATGGTGGAAGCGTATTAAATGTTCAGATACAGGATTTTCTAAAGTAATAATTATTTTTCTGTGAATAAATTTGATATGATTGTGTACTGGCAATGCAGCATACATTTTCTCAAATTTGTAATATACAACCAACAAATTTCACACTTAATGCCATGGTACAACAAGAGTTCTGTATGAATACTTTCATTATTGATAAACGATACAAACAACTCTGTTTCAAATTCTTCTACGTAATATTTAATCAACTGTTTTAAATGTATCAGGATCACAAAAAATATATAACAATTGCTTTGAAATGTGTCAGATCACAAAAAAATATATAAAACAATAGATTTGTTATTGATTTTAAAAGTCAGAAAGAGAAATTTGATCAGTGTCATTACATTCAGAAATCTATGATTTCCACTTGATTTTCTTCACAAATGGATTTTCGAGAGAATGCAGCAGCAGATTATGAGGACAATATTACGAGTGCCCAGTTGTAATAAGACTACATGATGCTGTAGGCATTGGTAGCGAGAAGCCATTAAATATAACATCTTTTACACCATGCCTCAGTGAACCTTGCTTGTAGATTTGATAATTGAAATCCTAAGACCAGAAAAATGGTTTTTTTCACCACTGTCTATGATAATGTTGTCTTAAGGTTAAAAGTTCACCATGGTAGGTCAATTCAAGTTTTAATGTATTGCTCAAACAATGCCGAGACTGTTTAACAAAAATTTCAAATACATGTAAATATAATGTGATGCCTATAATATTCTATGGAATCTATAGGTGAGTGAGTGAGTTTTTGTTTAAGCTATGGAATCTATGGAATATCTGTGGTATGTTTTATGTGGTCAGTATGGAGTACATATAATAGAATCATATGTACAAATGATTATGTACATGGCAAATCTTCGGACAGTGCAAAGTATTACAATTGTATGCAGGTAGAGATTTTGTGGTTATGTTTGCTACAAAATCCCATGTGTACATGTTAAATTTGTGGATAATGCTGAGGTTGAAACATATGTACTAGGGAATTCTATGATCCTTGTACATGTACATTGCAAATTAATAGTATATGTTAAGGTGTACATGGAAATTTGATGTACATGTCAATTTAAATACCACTGAAATCCATGCAAATGTGAATACAAAAATTAATGGCAATTCTTTTAAATGGGACCCATACATATGAAGTAGTGCTAGCGAGCAAGAAGAAAATATGATGGCTACCATACCTTGCAAATCTGATAACTGAGGTAAAAATTAAGAAATGACAGATTTAGCCCTTATTTATGACCAATGGCTATTTTGACAAAGTATCAAACAAAAATTTATCTTGTCTTTATAACCTAACTTATATTCTCTATTCTCATTTTCATATGAATACATAGATATGAAAATCTCCCCCCCCCCCCACTTTAAATGACCAATTCTCCATCAACTGACCTTCCACATCAAACTTGGTTTCAATTGGCCCAATGGTTTTAAAAGATTTTAAAAGATTGCACTTAATTAAGCCAGAGACACTGAACTCCAAAAGAAGTCAAATTTATGCCATCATCTATATAATAGTCCCTTAAGTAAGAATGGACAAGACTATCAGTCTCATTAGTTAATATTGTTGAGTGTTGTTCAAATTTTTCTTCACAGCTCTTGTAGATAATCTTGTCATATGTTCAGTAATAAACAGTTTGCTTTAAGTTTTTGTGACTGCCAATACAGAGAACCATATGTCTAAAGAATCTGATTTGATGGACTAAGATGAATTTTGTTGTTCTGGTCATCTGACAAATCTTGTCCAATTATAAC
The DNA here is from genome assembly GCA_029721355.1 of Tegillarca granosa. NCBI lineage: Eukaryota > Metazoa > Mollusca > Bivalvia > Arcoida > Arcidae > Tegillarca > Tegillarca granosa. The sequence continues at coordinate 9,829,669 of CM056596.1, read as the reverse complement.
TTTAAAACTGACCACAGTTTAACACTGACCACAGAGATACTTTTTTGGTTACCATCATAAATAAACTGTAATTAAGTACAGTAATAACGTTCCTGTCTTTATGGCTTTATTAAAGCTTCAGCATTTTGTGTGTTAATGTTACAATAAAAAGTCACCATAAATCTTTATTTCAGACAAAGACATTTCATTTCTTCATCAACACTCATTGGTTTGCCATATTATTTTGTCTGGTAAAAATGATGAATATCGAAAATTGACCAGTCTTCAAGGTCCAAATTAGAACAAATCGCTAAAAAATGCCAAAGATATGAAAAAGATAATAGAAAGTGTAGGTGAAAGTTAATGAACTACTATCAGTGTTCATCCAATCATGACAGACATTATATCAATGAGTTCCGCTAACATAAAAATCAATCTGATACATAATTGAAAACAGCCTCTCCATTTCCTCATTTTAGTTGAGAAAATTGGTGACAGAACCATTTTCTATATTTTATCAACAGTCAATTTTATATGTCTGTCATCCATTCTATGAATAGTAACACGCTAATAGCAGAATGAATAACTTTGTAAGAAAAACATTTTTGTTTATCCATTTTCCCATCAATCTCCATTCTAAGAAAAAACACTTACATTTATCCATTTTCTATCAATCTTTAGTGTACAAAAATCTTTGAGACTAGCAAGTATCTCTCAAATTGATATGTTTTATCTATGTGAATTTGGCACACATTAATATGTATATATCACCATGATCACTAAAACAGTCCATATAATTTACAGTTCAACTTAAACTCCAATTATACTAGTGAGTGATTCAGACGTTAGCTTATATACTCAAGGCATCTCACTACTGTGGGATCAACCCTCATCAAATGTAAGCCAGATAGTGTTTTCCGTGTCACAGGCCTTTACTGGTTGGCTCAGTACCAGTGTCATATACTGAGTGGTTTGCAATGTTTTCGTAATCTGCCATACTGTGGGCAAGTGTACTAGAACACTTAAGGCTGACATTAAAGTGCACTAGTCTAACAATGTAGATCAAAAACATTTGCGAACTCATGCAGCGTATGAACTTCCTAAAAGATTAATACTCAAGAATAATAAAAAACTGTCTCATCAAAAATATCTGAAAATTGCTAATGTGATGTAAAACAACATTCAACCAACCAACAAGTAATACCTTTCCATTTTATTTATCTTATCAGTATTGCAAAGTATTAAAGTCAATTTCTCTATCATGTTTATCTCCCTCAAAACTCTATATAACACTAAACTGAATTTAACAAATGATAATAGTAACATAATTAGGATTCTTTAAGTAATTTTAAACCACAGATGTGGACAGGGGACTCAGTAGTTTAAAGTGTTTGAAAATCTCTTATGCAGATGGAAAATAATTTAGAATGATCCCTAATGCCAAGAGTTATGAGTGCAAGAAAGTTTGCCCAGTCATTTGCCATAATATTTTTTACACCTCTGGTTTCCTCTAACATATATAAACTGACTGCCTCCATATAACTAAAAACTTCTTCATTAGAATTTTTAGAAACAAGATATTATTAGTTACATAGTTTTTAAGAAGGATGTGTGGGAATTTCCAACCTGTCTGAGGTCGTATCACACCTTGTTCAGATGATTTCCAACCTGTCTGAGGCCGTATCACACCCTTGTTCAGATGATTTCCAACCTGTCTGAGGTCGTATCACACCTTGTTCAGATGATTTCCAACCTGTCTGAGGTCGTATCACACCTTGTTCAGATGATTTCCAACCTGTCTGAGGCCGTATCACACCTTGTTCAGATGATTTCCAACCTGTCTGAGGTCGTATCACACCTTGTTCAGATGATTTCCAACCTGTCTGAGGCCGTATCACACCTTGTTCAGATGATTTCCAACCTGTCTGAGGTCGTATCACACCTTGTTCAGATGATTTCCAACCTGTCTGAGGCTGTATCACACCTTGTTCAGATGGAGTGATGTTAAAAAACACGTTTTATTTTCAAAATTCGGATTTGGATGAAAACAAAAACATTTTTTAAATGTTACCATGGATCTACAAAACAAATTACATAAATACTGACCACCTAAGTTTGCATTTAAGATGGTAACATAATGAAAAGAGAGAAATGGTTATCTACTTTTCAACTCGATTACTTTTATGTGACAGAACATAATTACATGATACAAGTAATCTCAAGATATGTCCCGTGCGCGATAACAAGATATTTCCATCTGATAAATTTGGCTTAGAGTCAAAAAAGCTATTCATATATCCAAGTAACAAAAAAAGCAGTATTGATCATTGTCGGAGGGGCGACGGAGATACCACTTTACTTTAATATAAGCTACGATACTAAACCTCAGAGGTTAACAAGTTATATGTGCAGACAAATAATAAAAGAAAACCAAGGAAAATTTTTGACAGTGTAAAAAACTGTAATAAATGTTATTCATTCATATTTGTTTCAGAAAATTTTCCAGCTGTTTATAGCTGTTTAATTTTTTAGGAATAAATTTGGCTCTGTAACCATTTATTCACAGATATAAAATTTCACACTGCAACACCAAAATGGGGAACTAACATTTATTAAACTATTAACTGACCAGAGGTCACTCTGATATTAGTTCTTTGTCTATCTACTATACATTTAATGATGTAAATGCTGATATTCCTTATTTAATCCAAATATACAAATTCACAGTTATTTTACTGAGAAACTAGTCATTCTGCTTTTACTCCTTTAGGTCAGGCATGAGTGTTGTAATTACCATCTTTCATGTTTCCTGTAGGAAAATATGTAATGACCATTTAATAATGTTGTTGATAGTCATGGTCAGCCTTGCAGTACTTAATTTGACAAGATTATTTTTTGGAATTTTTGTTTTTATGCAAGAGACAAGAATGAACATCTAAGGAAGCTATAAGGTCAGTTCAAGTTAAACTATAAAAGAAGTTATGATACAAATGCATTGATCTTCCGATATTTATCTATTTAATTTAATTATATTTTTTTTTCATTTGACCAAAAATATTTTCATTTAGGTTCACAAACAAATATTCATTCAACCAATAAAGACCAATAAAAATGTGTTTTCTATGTTGACTACTTGGATCAAACTGGCAGTGGTAAGACATCAATCAGATGTGATCAAACATTTAACACACTCCCAAAGATTTAAGCAAACTTTTAACACAATTATGATTATATAAATGCAATCACAAGTTAAACTTTTTACATGACTGTAGCTCAATACAAAGACATTATAAACTATTAACACAACTAAAACTCAATTCAATTACATGTTAAACTTTTAACACAACTATAACTCAATTCAATTACATGTTAAACTTTTAACACAACTAAATTAAATGTTAAACTTTTAACACAACTACAACTCAATTCAATTACATGTTAAACTTTTAACACAACTACAACTCAATTCAATTACATGTTAAACTTTTAACACAACTACAACTCAATTCAATTAACATCAACTCAATTCAATTACATGTTAAACTTTTAACACAACTACAACTCAATTCAATTACATGTTAAACTTTTAACACAACTACAACTCAATTCAATTATATGTTAAACTTTTAACACAACTACAACTCAATTCAATTACATGTTAAACTTTTAACACAACTATAACTCAATTCAATTACATGTTAAACTTTTAACACAACTATAACTCAATTCAATTACATGTTAAACTTTTAACACAACTACAACTCAATTCAATTACATGTTAAACTTTTAACACAACTACAACTCAAATCAATTACATGTTAAACTTTTAACACAACTACAACTCAATTCAATTACATGTTAAACTTTTAACACAACTACAACTCAATTCAATTACATGTTAAACTTTTAACACAACTACAACTCAATTCAATTACATGTTAAACTTTTAACACAACTACAACTCAATTCAATTACATGTTAAACTTTTAACACAACTATAACTCAATTCAATTACATGTTAAACTTTTAACACAACTACAACTCAAATCAATTACATGTTAAACTTTTAACACAACTACAACTCAATTCAATTACATGTTGAACTTTTAACACAACTACAACTCAATTCAATTACATGTTAAACTTTTAACACAACTACAACTCAATTCAATTACATGTTAAGCTTTTAACACAACTACAACTCAATTCAATTACATGTTAAACTTTTAACACAACTACAACTCAATTCAATTACATGTTAAACTTTTAACACAACTATAACTCAATTCAATTATATGTTTAACTTTTATCATAATTACATGTGTAACTTAGCAGTCTCTTGTTTAACTTTTAACAAAGCTGCAATATGTATCACCGATTTCACTAATTTCAAGACTTTTGAAAAAATACATACTATGATGAAATAGTAACTCTAAAATGGAAAATGGAAGAGACCTGTAACTGTGAGTTCCAATAAAAGATCATTCAAGTGGCAATTGAGTTCAATTCCAGGCATATTTTGTTTGAAGGTAGAAGGTCAACTGTAGCTTGATTTCTTTTGTAAATGGTTCTCCAGTTTTTCTCCCAATTGACACTTAAAATATTCATATTGAATTTGTGCAAATAGGCTACATAAATTAATGAGTTGTATAATTTGTTTCCGATTTATGATCAGATGATGTTTTTAACTAAATACATTACAGTAAAACCCAATACTTTGACCACCTCTATAAAAAGACAATCTATTCATTAAGAAAAGTGTTTAAGGCCTCTTGATTCATATGTTAAACAAAACAAAAACAAAAACAAAATAACAAAAAAATACAATCTACCTATTGAATCCAAACATCTTTGGTCTTAATTGTCTTATGTGTGGTTTACATGCAAGTTAACTATATACTATTAACTCAAAATGTCTTATTTCAATATGTAAAACATTAAAACCCAGTTCTTAATTTTTCTTAATTAATTTTATTTGATATATAAATAAAACCTGATGCAATAGTTTCTTTAAAATGTCATTTACAATGTCAATTTCACTTTTTAATCAGTTTTTATTTCAATTCTTGTAACATGTAATTGACAATAAAAAGGCAACTAACATGCAACTCAGCATTTAGAATATCCAATCAGCAACCAACAACACAGTTGAAATGGATAATATCAATGTGCTATTTTTTCTGTGAATTTCCATTTCCTTTTGCAGGTAGACATTTAATGGTGTACTAGGAAACTTGACATCCGTTTATTTAATTTTTTCAATAATCATCAAGATAAAATAAAATTAAAAAAACAATTTATCTTTCAAACATGCAATCTTAAAGTTGATCTCTGAAGAAAATCTAAAGAATCATGCAAACAGGAGTCATACAGATTAACATTACAATCTTATTAGGGATAGTTAGTAACATTTCAAACAGGAAAGAAAGACACTTGATCTGCAAAGCATTTAAACAATTTTATCCAATATAAAATGATTTTACAACATAGATAAACTTCTTTTACACAAACTAGAAATGTCGTTTGGCTTGACGTCTTTGTTACTTTTAAAGATTTACACATCTTACTGCCTCTCACTCAGCGTCTCGGTTCAAACCCCACTATGGCAGATCTTAGTAAGAGAAAGTAGGTCATTTGTATTTGTAAAAGTTACCTGTGCTCTGCTCTACAGGCACTATGGTTTCCTGAGCGATCTTAGAGCTGGCTGTCTGGATTTGGTGTGAGAGAACAATATATATTGATAAAACAGAACATTAATCATTTAAAAATAGTGATATAACATCAAGAATAAAATCAACATAAAACCGCTAAGTTAAGATTACAAACCAGAAATTCTTAACACTAAAATGTCACTACTAGCACTAATATAAGACTATTCAAAATTAAAATTAAATAATATTCAACCATAAAAACAATCTTTTTATACCAAATTTTATTAGATCAATTAGATGAAAGCCTTTATTATTAATATCATTGAGCTAAAAATCCTCAGATACCAAATTTTATTATTTTTCATTATAGTCAGAATCTTTAAATAGCAAATTTTTCCTCTTTTCCATTGAAGCTAACACCAAGATTGATAGAATTACAGAAACTGAAAGTTACGAATGTTGCCCTTACGACCAAGAAATACAGGAAACCTTGAAAATGCACTACAGTTATGTGAGATATAAAATGTGATTCCTGACTCTTCCATATAAAATTCAATCCTAAAATTTATTTTATTATCAAATATCACAACAAGCCATAATTTTGAACATAAAGAGAAAATAATCCATTACTTAACCAAAATGATTCAAACTAGCGAAATGTTATGCTTTATGATCACAATAAAGATTTACGTTGTTTAACGTTAAGTCTTCCTCGTTAAATCTAACACCTACAAATGTCGTACTCTGTTATTATGTACTTGAACACAAAATTGCTAAATTAAAACTATTATATGCTATTTTGTATTCAATGTTTTACATTTTTTAATTTATAATTGCAATTTTAAATTTATGTGTTTAGAAATTTTTTTTATAAAAACAAAGATAAAAATATGACAAATTATCTAAATGCTGTGTTAGCATTTTATGAAAAATTATTTATTAAAAACAAAAACTCAAGTAAGCATTTAAAACATTTATCAATGTAAAAGATGTAATAGTTTTCACAAAACAAGTACTCATTAAGATTTTTTAGGTATATAACTGTCAAATTATTATTTTGAGAGAGAGAGAGAGAGAGAGAGAGAGAGAGAGAGAGAGAGAGTTAGCTTTTTGCCCCAGTTAATTGATCAATTTTAATGGGGTTTTACATCCCAGTTAAGAACATTTTACTTGTAAAGGTGGAGTGACAGAAATTTTGACCTTTGCAGTACAGTTAGGGCAATAAGCTTGGAGGGTTCTTTAACGTGTCATGCCCAACGTGACACAGGGCATCAGTTTTTAAGGTCTCATTTGAAGGACCTCCAAGTTAATATCTTTTACAGGACAGTTCTTGGATGGTGAAGAACACTAGTGAGACAACCATTAAATTTTAGCTAACAAATAACATTTACTTTTTCACACTTATTTAAGTCCTAACATTTAAAACCTTAGCAGAAAAAAGTACTATAATCTGTCAACTTATGATCTTAGACCACAATGCTACCAAGCTTTCCCGAGAATCAAAATAATGAAGCCCTTGAATTTTACAAGAAACACTTCCAAATACACTTGCTTTTTTACAGATAAAAACATTTGAAATGTTTTCATTTTTGTCAAGAGCAAATAAAAAAATGTTGATGTAAGTGAAGTAACATCCGATCAATCAGTAAACCATTACTGTAACTTCTTTATTAATCCCTTATAAATCATAACTAAAGGTTACTGTCAATCAGAATAAAATTATCAGACTAAGAAACTTCATCAGAAAGGGGAGATTATTTTACAAATCTATATAACGTTAGCCAAATAACAGTGTAATTTGGACAGAAGAAATGGAACAAAACTCTGCCATGTTGAAATGTTGAAAGATAAATGAATTAATTACACAAAATGTTTTGTTTTTTTATTATTATGTTTGGACGAATCTTGAATATTTGCTTAGTTTTATCACTAAAATGGAATAAGAATTCCAAAAACTTGTACATGTATTACACAATGAAACAGGTTAGAGGTATGGCAAAAATTCTCTTTGAATCAATGCATATATCATCCAAATATAAATCTAAAACTTAGTTAAATGGTGACTTTAAGGTCAAGGTCTTTAGAAAGTTAGCTTCTCAACATACAACTACAATTGTAATAATAGGTTTAGTTTGCTTGATGGTATTTTTAGGGCCTGTATTGTTATTTAGAAGAAATGGCCTGATCTGGATTGAACACTGAACATTCACTTTTAGTAATTATTCTCATAATTTTACTTGTATGAATTTGAATTTCAGGGTATTGAATTTTTGGGTACAATAAGTAGGATTAAAAAATGTGTCAAATGACATCACTTATTGATTTGGTCATATGGCATGACTAAAAGGTAACAATTGGTTTTAGATGACAATTATATCTCAGAAAAAATAATTTTCATAACTGAGTACAAACCCAAAGACTTCAAACTTAGATTTATGGATGCTACTTGATTTGATGAAACTCTCGGATGTTATCATATCTATATGGGTAGTAAAGTATGTCCAAAAAGAAAAATTAAAAAATAAAAAATAAATAAATTAAAAAAATAATAATTAAAAATAATAATACTAATATTATTATTATTATTAATAAAACCAAAGTTATTGAAGTCAAAAAAGCTGTTTTGGCCATAGACTTCAAACCTAAGATATCTCACGTCAAGTCAGTGGATTTGATCTTGGTCAACTACATGTGAAAGGGGCCTTAAATTTCTAGTTTTTAATCATTTCACTTTGATTTCTCATTGCCAGTTTAATATATATGATAGTGAATTGCAAAATTATTCTTTGACACTGTAACCTTTTGTGAGCTAACATATTGAAGATGCCAGCAGGAACAAACTTGTTTATACCACTTGAACTTGAGTGTAGAATTGTGAAACAAATATAAAAAATGTTAAATAATCAACTTAATAGTAATTAAAGCTTCAAATATTTTTCTATAAAAACAACCTACAACAGCTACCTGTCTTCACTCGTCAATTTTGATTATGAAATGGACAAAAGTAGGGTGCATCACATGACAGATATATATTTACAATGCACAAGAATTTGAGCAACAATATATTTATCACACAAGAAAAACTCTTCTTGTTGGCTGTAAGTAATAAAATTGCTTTCAGAGTCCAATACTGTATAAGTATTTATAATAGTGTGTATTATATTTGGCGCTCCCAAGGGTCTTGGACATTTAGCCTGTATGAATATTGGCGCTATTCCTTAGACAGGTGAACTAAGATTAATGTTGAAGTGTATAAATATTGGCGGAAATTAATTTAACGCCAAAAGTGCCAATATTAATACACAGCCAAAAAAAATACTTATACAGTATTATAGGAAAGATTTATCAATTTAAATGTAATAAATGAAACCTATTTCTAATTTAATTTTTTACTGAAGTTTTACTCAGCAAGTGTGGAAAGAGTAAACAATGCCATCTATTAGGTATTTACATAATACAGAAATTTATGTCTCGCTGGGTAATGAAAAAAGTCAAGGATCTCCAAAGATCACACTAAAAATGTCAATTTATTCAATCATTTATGTCCAATCACTTAATAGCCTTCATCAAATTAAAGGAAGAAAAATAGCATGGCCTAAAATTACGACAAAGTTAAGCAAATATTCCAATGCAAGAGACAAATTGTAAATTCTCCTGAGACATCTCTAGATAGCAAGGTTGTAATCTATTGAGGCTGAAAGTATTTATTTCACTTTTCTTAACTATCTCAGGATCACGAAAAAAAGAAAAATAATGATCAAATTGATAGATTAGACTGGGGCAAGGTTGATAGTAACTGATCAAACTTGTATCAAGCTGGGATTTAGTAACAATAAAAAACATTATAATGAATTCTTTCTGCATCAATGCTGATGAAATGAATTTTTGTCATCAATTTAAAGCTGTAAATCATCTATGTGGATTTGTATTTAAGGTCTTCTCTGTTTCTGTGCATGTTTGACCTAGGCCTCGTGTAAAAGAGAGAGGCTTAAATTAAATTTGCAATGAATATCTTCATAGGTGAAACAGAAGTAAACAAGAGGCCCGTGGGCCTTAATGCTCACCTGAGGATATGGCCAAAATCATTTGCAAAAATACATACAACATTCGAATATGCATGCCTATACAAAAAGTTTATAGTTATATAATAACATTGTTTCTTTCATGTTATATGCCAAAATATTTCCCAAGGTTAGATGGCATAATGCACGACCCGAAAGGGGAGTGCATTATGCCATCTAACCTTGGGAAATATTTTGGCATATAATATGGAAGAAACAATGTTATTATTATTATTATTACTATGAATGTCTTTGTTTAAATTGAAATTTTGTAAACAAATTACAAACAGGTTCCAAATAAATTACTGATATCTTTTTGTGTGTTTGAGTGTTGTCGGGAGATTGTCTTTTTCAGTTGAATCACGGACCACTTGGTTGTGTAAAGTGCCGTGGTTAATGCTTAAGAAAGTTTGTTTACAATCTATGTTTGTCTTTTTCAGTTGAATCACGGACTGCTTGGTTGTGTAAAGTGCGGTGGTCAAGTTTGTTTACAATCTATGTTATTAACAGGCATTCCTTGAACGTTCGAATATACTTACAATTCAAACGCAGTAACGAATTATGTGTCCCATATATGGTTGTGACTCCACCCATATTTCATCACGTGACAATAGGAAGCTCCACATCCTTACTCACATGCGTGCAATATGCCATGGCATAATACACGCTCCCATTGATTTCAATATAAAAATATGCCAAAATAGTACTGATGCAATTATTATTAAGAAATTTACATGATTAGTAATAATTTTCAATATAATTTGAGTCTTCTTATGCATCTATGACTTTGACCTTTAAATGTAAGATCTTGAATCTTATATCAAAATGATTGCCATATCAATTCCTGCAATATTCCAATAAACATGCAAATACAAAAAGTTATTAGTTTCCAAGATAATAAACAATTTCAATCTTTTAATGCACCTATGACCTTGACCTTTGAACATATGAAACGTCATATATTAAAATGTCATCATGTCAATACCTACAATATTCTAATATATATGCCTATGCAAAAAGTTAATACTTTTAAAGATAATTAACAATTTGAGTCTTCTAGTGCATCTATGACCTTGACCTTTAAACGTAAGACCTTGAATCATACATCAGAATGATCGCCATATCAATTCCGACAATATTCTATTTTACGTGCCAATACAAAAAGTTAATAGTTTTCAAGATAATAAGCAATTTAAGTCTTTTTTTTGCAGCTGTGACTTTGACCTTTCAACATATGTTCTTGAACCTATATCAAAATGATCGTCATGTCATTACCTACAATATTCTAATATACATGTCTATGCAAAAAGTAAATAGTTTTTAAGCTAATGCACAATTGAAGTTTTTGTAAGCAAAAAAATAACATTTCAGGGGCAACAACTCCTACATGCATTATCATATAGTTATGAAACTTTGTATCTTTTTTAATTTTGTCATGCTGAACATTTTAACAATGCTTTGATATTATACATCTTTACAATTTTGAAGAAAATAACCTAAAACTGCAAAATAACAAACTATGTCATGACCTTGAACTTTGACCTTGACCCCATTTTGAAGGTTATTTCAGAAAAAAGTCAAAACTGGAAACCCCATGTCAATATGAGTCAAGTTATAACAATTTGAAGCCATTTTATGAAATTTTTAAAATTAAACGTAAAAAGGTGTAACCCATTTTTTACCGAATTTCACAAAACGAACAAACTATAGGCTTAAGACCCTAGAGAAGCCAAATATCACATCAGATTTTTTCTCCCATCATAGGTTTTCGAGAAGAAGATTTTTAAAGATTTTTGCACCCCTAGGTCACCATGACCTAGTTTTGGTAGCCATGGCAATGCCATGAAAAAATCTGAATTGCACCGACCCAGTCATGCTTCTGACCAAGTCTCATTGAAATGTGTTCACTACTTTTGGAGAAGAAGTCGAAAATGTGTGTTAACGATGCACACACACACACACACACACACACACACACACATACTGTGCTATGTCATAAGCTCATTAAAAATAAAAAAGACTGCAAGCTTGAATTTCCTGTGAGGATAGTTAAAGTAAACATCAAGACTGAAAACCCAATGATAAAATCTTTTTTAAGTAGTCAAGATCTAGCAATGTTTTAGGAAGTGTTCAAAATTTAATATAAAAACATTATATCTTTTATTCAACAAAATTTCAAAGAAAGAAGTATCTCTAAGCATGAGACTCTATAGATTCCAAATATTATATACATAAATATTCCTACATCTGTCAATTTTAGAGAAGAATTTTTAGGACCTTTGATCTTATGTATCCCAGTGACCTTGACCTCCAATTCATTGTTTTTTGCATTCCGCAAGAAGTATGGCTCCAAAGCTAAAAGAAATTGATGGAAAGGCACCAAAAGTAGTGTAGCTTAATTTGACTCAACACAGGAAAACTCACCTGCCCAACACACTGTAGGAATTGACAGGTTGAAACCCTCTCTTAATAACCCAAAAGCAATCCCAAGCAAGAACATGTCACATTAATGTCTCAAAATGCAAAGTTATTTTTAAAATATCTGCAATTGTATAAGTTATCATCAGAAAACAACTTTTGATGACACCTTCCTACCCACAAGCAGACGTTTGGAATTTTAGAAACCAGTTTTCTACAAAAACCTGGATAACAAGATACAAGCAAAACCATACTTTAAACTGAGGTTAATTAGTTTCTTTAGCTGTAGATCCGTTTTAGGTAACAGCAATTTATGTAATCGTTATTGATTTTAAAAGTTAAATAATGAATATTGGCTTAAATTTCTAACCTACAGCTCAATAAAATAAATGCAGCGACTGAGTAAAATTTTGCTTGATAGAAACTTTAATTAAGAAATGGAACAAATGACTGTTATGTGTTGTTATGTATTTATATATAAATGATATTGATGGGTGGTCATGCTAAATCACTTAAAACATCTTTATCAAAGAAATGTTTAACACAAATTCTATCATTTTAGTACATTTTGTCATGCAATTTTTTGCTTGAATTGTACAAGAGTACCTGCATTTTACCTGATAACATCACCATATCTCGAATTGTTTACAGGAAGATTTCGAGTTCATGGATGATTAATTTTACAAATGAACATGTTTTAACTACTGACAATGAGCTTCAATATAATTATTTTCCCCTCTTTATGTAAAATCATTTCCATTCACAACATGATGGTATTTCACACGAATCTTCAAACACGCAGCTCTTTAATGACATGCACACAAGATATTAAGGACATTTCATAAACTCATAAGACAGTTTATCATAAGGTTGCAGGCTGTAATAATTAGGTAATAAAACGTTTCTAACAACTTTTGTTTTTTCTAGTCAATTTAGATTTATTTTTTATTTTGTTTTATTTTCAATCTTTCTGTGTATGACATTGCGACAACTGAAATACATCAACTAACACCAAAAAGAAACATTTAAATTAAACCAAAAGCATATTAATGATGTCATGTCACGAACAGGTTTTAATTCATTAAGTTCATTATATATAGAAAAATGTTGTTCCTGTTGTAATGGTGTTTAACATCCCATCATCAATCTTCACTGCTACTTCCAATGAGCAAAATTTATCAAATGCTTAGAGTTAATCTAAGAACAGTTTTGTGCATGCCTGAGATAATGTGTGTGTTTTATGGTCTGAAATGTACTAGTGTGAATACTCATGGCAACTTTTAGCGCAAAGAGGCAGCATAATGCAGAAAAGCACACTAACCCCCCCCCCCCCCACCTCCCACCCCCAGTCATCACGTTATACTGATATCAAGTGAACCTGTCAATACTTTGTCAACTTATTGCTAAGTGCCAGGCAATGAAGCAGTTTCAAATTTTACAAATATGTATCTATCACTCCTTTTCTTGTTTGTTTGTTTGTTTTTTCTTTCTAAATTTTATTTATTTATTTATTTATTTATTTATTTATTTTTTGTTCTCAGTTACACTTGGTTTAGCAAAGAATGTTTATTAGCCACAGACTCTGATTGCTGTCGTCTATTGATTGATGGATTAATTGTTTAAAGCCATATCAACACAATTGCAGCTATTTGTAACTCTTTTCCTATTTTAGAATAAGAAACAGGTTTGGGTCTATAATTATGTTAATAAGATATAGAATGTCACAAGGGGCTTTAAGAAGTTTGCAATTAATAGGCCATGTAATTTAAAGACAGATATCTTCATTATTATAAAACTGAGATTTATGACCAACTTGGATGATAAAAACCATACACAGAGATGGTGCAACAGACACCAAGGGAGACAACTGGTCAGCTAAAATAATTACATTTTCTACTTTAATTTCTTCAATCTCAATAATCAGTTCAGTCAGTTAACTCATGTTTATTTTAATTTGTACTTTTTTCTGTGGAGTACTCACAATTTTACATGTATGTGTAAGTATATTAATTATATGGTGGAGTATCCATAACTCATAATTTTTGGGAGAGTATCCATAACTCAGTAGGCAGTACTTTATGCTGTCAGAAAATATACTATTTAGCAAAATTTTCAGCATCTTAATTTTTGATATATATTTGAAACTAAGGTCTGTTCCCTCATGCAAAGCATTCCTAAGCTTGATTTGGATTCATATAATTCTGGAACTTTAGATTCATTATTTTTCAACTGTTTGGCTTATGTTTTTTATCTATCAAACTTTTCTGCCCCTAGTGTCACTGATGAGGAATGATTTTCCAAAATGTGCACATATACCACATCAAAATTTAACAATTATTTGTTATATATAACAAATGAATTCTTTTACTCAATACAAAGATCTTGAAATAATAAGCATAAATGTTGACTAATTTCCAGAAAAGTCACCTGGTATATTCTCTATGTTTTCTGTATGAAAAGCATGACCTTGACATTTTCTGTATAGAATTTGCACTTACAACTACAAGTAATTGGTTTAGAATAGTGATTTTTTTTTTTTTTTTTTTTTTTTTTTTTTTTTTTTTTTGCTTCACAACAATTAGAAATTAGAAGCTCTGATAATTCATGACAATTAAAGATCGCATTACCTAATACAAAATGACAATAATTAATATGCTTACACAAAACGCATAAACATGATTTATAGTGATTCCTTACTTTACACCACAGCGATTATACTGTCACAATAAGCAATTTTATATTCTCCTACAAAACAATTTGAAACCAACATGGACAAAAGCTATTACAGTAATTGCATTCATAAAGAGGTGTCAGTAGTTGGATTTCTTGCAGTGTACAAATAATAATAGTCATATTTATAAATGTCACACTTTTAACAACATACAATTGTAGAGATTGTTGATTCATGGTTTGGTAGAAAAAGGCTTATTTTAAGTTTTTAAATGCATTTTTTCAACCACTGGTTGTTAACAAGTAGAAAGGTTATCAACATTCAAACAGTAGTTATATTTACAATAAGACAACCAGGAATTAAATGCAGTGACTGTTCAAACCTTGGGATTTTATTATCATTGGTTCCAATGTGTTGTGTTGTTTTGTTTAGTTGTTTCTGTCATTAACAGGTACTGAGTTCCGGATTGTGTTTGCTGTGTATTTAATTTTCTATTTTATCACAACTACACATTTTCTATTTAAAGCAAACACAGACAAATGCCATTAAACATATTCCCAAAAACTGCTATAGCACATAGTACTAGCTGTTTGCAGGGGGTTTAATTGCAGGGCTTAAAGAAATAATATACAAACTGGTAACAATTATCAGAATCTTTTTAAGCATGGAATGCTTGGAAAGATGACACTGATGAATTCATTACTTTGTTAATACTACCCATGCCACATGGATACTCATTGACTTAAGGAGTGCTCTCATGTGTTTCTAACCCTAGAATTAACCAAAATGTAATTATAATACATTTTAAATTTTTGTACCTTTAAAATCAATACATACAATGCATACATTACTCCTATGACAGTCAAGGTGCTCCAAAAATAAAAAGAATACATTTTAGTCATAGGTCTGAAACCTTTAATGAAATCTAGTGTCAAAATATTTAACATGGGGGTATAAACAATGAAAACAGCAGAAAATTAAAAATTGCTTGGGTAACAGGATGGATATAAAGCAGCTTCAGTGCATAAAACCTTCACTTAAATCTATGAATTACAACTAAAAGAAAGTATCAGTGGAGTAGAGTAATAGTTTTATGTCCCAGTCAAGATTCTTTCACCGATACTAAAGGTGGTCTTTTCTCGGGTTGGTGAAAAAAAACCAAGATCTGGGTTTCAAAACCTAGCCAGTTTAGTGGCACCCTGGTCCATAAGCATGTCCATTAGACCACTCAGCCTCCAAGGCCCCAACATGGAAAAATAAGCCATTAATCAAATTTACAACAATGCATATAAAATGTTATTTGATATTATTCAAACTATTTGCAGTTTTAGAATTATAACTACCAGTAGTTGATTATTGATTCATAAAAAATGTGTCAAATGTTTTTTTTTATTACCTAAACCATTTTGTTAAAAAAAGAAATGGATCTTTGATTGTTTTACTATTGATTGTTAGTGTGTAATTTTGTAGTACATGATTCCTGTGGGAATCTGCTTTCCTTCAAAAAGTTGTGGGTGTCTTGATAAAAGCTAATATAATTGTCAGATCTTACTGTGACAGAATTATGAAGTTTTAAATGTGGAATATTGATTTGTTGTGCAACTTTTGAGACAATTTAGAGACAACCAGCAGCTGCTTAGGTTTTAATTAAAAAACAGTTAAATTTACATCGTACAAAAAAAACAGGCGGATCAGTCAGAAAATCATACAGGGCTCGTTTGAAGGGTGTGGGTACAACTCTGCTGGTAACAAAAGTTATGGCCATATATCAGTTTGTAATGGCCACAAAGAGGGAGCCTAGTGGTTCAACACTACTGGTGAAAAGATGTGACCTAAGTGAAATCAGAGTGCTGCCACCTCACTGTGTCTTAAGGATTGACTAGTGCTGCACCCATTTCTTCAACAGGTATCTCTATGAGCTATCTTTTAACCATTGCATGAGTCCTAAGCAGACACATGTAACAGCTACCATAGCCACATCCAAGGAGCCACACTGGCAATGGCATCACAGCCTGATCATGACATTGCAATAATAAGCAAAACTTGATCTTGTACTCAAATTACTGTTGAATCTGGAATCCAGAATTTAGTTCCATGTTGGTAGGACTTATTTGAAATTATCTGTATTAAGTGATATGTTATCCGTGTAAATGAAGTAAATACCCTTCTAAGATCAAGAAGGGATATATATATATATATATAACTGTTTTAACTATGGAACAGTCAATTCTTCTGATTCTGTACTAGCACACATAATGACCAATTTGTAGTCTTGACTGAAGTCATGATGTTTATTGCATATTACTTTGGAGCACATCACATGTACATGCATGTATATCCCAATAAGATCTAGACTTCTAGACTGTTAATATGTTCATTAAGTCAATCCATTTTATTTAGAACTTGATAACTGAAATAATTGTCATCGTGGGATGAACTTGGAAAAGTCTAAAGATAATTTATTATATTTTTTATATTATAAAGGAAAGTTGTGTGGCTGCCAGATGAATTGCACTTATACAGATCACCTTGGAGAATATAAATAACTACAGCAACATGCATTCTGTTTTGAAAAAAAAAATTGAGTAATGTATATGTATATAAGGTTGTTTGAATCTGTTCAGTAAAAAAAGGATTATTTTAATTTTAAACATTCATATTCACAGATCACTGATTGTAAAATATTATAGGATTGTTGTGTTTCCTCCCGTAGCACTTTAGCTAGACCACAAGACTTTTATCCCTGTATGATAACAACACCACCAAATATTTATTCCTGCACTATAAGCACACCACAAGACATTTATTTCTATACTATAACCACACCATCAGATATTTATTCCTGTTCTATAACCACACTATCAGATATTTATATCTGTACATTAACCACACCATCAGACATTTGTTACTGTACTATAACCACATCACCAGATATTCATTCCTGTACTATGACCACACCATCAGACTTTTATTACTGTACTATAACACCACCAGATATTTATCCATGTACTATAATCACACCATCAGACATTTACCCCTGTACTATAATCACACCACCAGACATTTATCCATGTACTATAACCACACCACCATATATTATTCATTTGCTAAAACCACACCACCAGATATTTATCACTGTACATTAACCACACCACAAGTCATTTATTACTGTACTATAACCACACCACCAGATATTCATTCTGGTACTACGACCACACCATCAAACTTTTATCCCTGTACTATAACACCACCAGATATTTATCCATGTACTATAACCACACCACCAGATATTTATCCCTGCACTATAACCACACCACCAGACATTTACCCCTGTACTATAATCACACCACCAGACATTTATCCATGTACTATAATCACACCATCAGATATTTATTCCTATAATATAATCAAATCACCAGACATTTATTGCTGTTCTCTTACCACACTACCAGACATTGATTGCTGTACTCTTACCACACCACCAGACATTTATTCTTGTTCTTTAACCAAACCACCAGATATTTATTCCTGTATTATAACCACACCACCAGGCATTTATTCATGTTATATAGCCACACCACCAGACATTTATTCCTATATTATAACCAAACCACCAGACATTTTTTTTTGTTCTATAACCACACCACCAGACATTTATTTCTGTCCTATAACCACACTACCAGATACTTTTCTGTAGTATAACCACACCACCAGACATTTATTACTGTATCTGTTTAAAATTGGAATTTTTATAATCAATAGTCCCTGTATGTGTTAGTCTTTTCATGTTTTGTTTTGTAAAACTGTTATAACATTAACAATTATACTGTGTTGCATTCTTTGTTGCATTTGCCAGACCTACCCTTGTCTTTAGGTCTCAGGCAAACTTTACCAGTGCTTAATCTTCTAACTATATTATATCCGATTATTGGCATTTAAAATTCTATATTTAAATACCTAACTGTAACAATTTTACAATATATCTGAAAATGTTTGATTAATTGAATGAGGTTTTACATCTCAGTCAAGAATACGTCACTGATATCGAGACGTTAATAGTGGCAGAAATTTTGACCTTTGCAGAGTGCTCAGGACAATATGCAGGTTTTTTTTTTTAACATGCCATGCCTGCTGTGACACGTGACATTGGTTTTTTAGGGTCCCCTTTAGAAGACCCCATGACTTTCATTTCTAAATAAAGAGTACTTGACAAAAAAACAGTTACTACCAATTTTCATGTTTCTGTCAGACCTGGCCAGGGTTCAAACCCTGACCTCCCACATAAGAAGCAAGCACTCTACCAACTGAGCTATCATAGTGGCTATCTGGTGAAGAGATCTAAGACTGAGTAAAGCGCTACATACTGACATATCCACATGTTAATAACAGTTCTGATGGAACAGTGTATGAATGTTACAAGTAGCAATTACCAAAAATATTGACACATAAAACATTTTATGAAATTTTAAAACCCTTTTGAGAGAGACTGTTAATAATTAAGCATTAAAATCCAAAGACAGAAATCTCTTTGGCTTCTTCAGTTTTAGCAATTATGGACGAGACTAAAGAGAAATGTCTCCTTGGCCATCATCAAGGTTGACAGTTTTCACAAATTACGGATTACAGTAAATATACTTCAAACCAATCACAACGATCTTCATCAGTGTCGTTTGTTCACTCTATTTTTTCTCAAGACAGATTTAGACTTTAAAGTAAATGAATCGATTCTCCTCTAATGAATGACCGTTAATAAAGATTTACTTCGTCTAGCAGCTCAAACCTTATGGTGGTCAATCTAAGTCCTTTTAATCAATCAATTCTTATTGAACTTTTTTTACACATCTCAACTTCAGGAAATGGGTAAAAAGGACATAGAAGAAAGAATTCTGATAATTACAAACATCCAAACTTCAAATGTCAAAAAAGTGACACATGCTGTTAAAAATTTGATGACCATTATTGAACTAATGAAAGCCAATACTTATTGTAGCTTCACTTAAAAATATTTTGTACATAGATAAAATAAAAATCAAATCTTCATGAAAAGAATCCTTTAAAAAAGTCCTTTGTTTTCATTACTTAAAATTATCCAGGAGAGGTAAATGCCTGTAAATCAGCCAATCAGAAACCTTTAAAATGGAAGCACAATATTATGATATAAAAAGATCTATTAATCTTGCTTGTAATCAGAGTTTGCACTCACATATGACATCAGCACAAATCACTGCCATCAGTAACATTAAAACATGAATTGTTTTGTAATGACATTAGAGTGTTCCTGGCAATCTTGTTCTTCAAAACTGCAGTGATAGAGATGTCTAGTCACTGGTGGTAAGGTCACTTTGTGTCATATCAAAGACTTCATAAATGACAGACTAGCTAGATGAACATCTCTGATAGAACTTGATATATAAAATTTGATTGATATTTTGTGATGTTCTGCTAACCAATTTCATATTTTCATTAAATTTTTAAGATTTAAAGCTTCACAATCACAACTAAAATTTAAAATTGGTTAAAAAAAATCCTTTGCAAATTTATTCTTAGAAAAAAAAAATTGGCATAAATGTTGATTACATCAATAGTAAAGCTAAATCAGTGTTAAAAATTCAGGCCTAACCACCCTAAAACAGAGTCAGAACTACTGAGCCTAACCACCCTAACACAGAGTCAGAACTACTGAGCCTAACCAACCTAACACAGAGTCAGAACTACTGAGCTTAACCACCCTAAAACAGAGTCAGAACTACTGAGCCTAACCACCCTAAACATAGTCAGAACTACTGAGCCTAACCACCCTAAAACAGAGTCAGAACTACTGAGTCTAACCACCCTAACACAGAGTCAGAACTACTGAGCTTAATCACCCTAAAACAGAATCAGAACTACTGAGCCTAACCACCCTAAAACAGAGTCAGAACTACTGAGCTTAACCACCCTAAAACAGAGTCAGAACTACTGAGCTTAACCACCCTAAAACAGAGTCAGAACTACTGAGCCTAACCACCCTAAAACAGAGTCAGAACTACTGAGCTTAACCACCCTAACACAGAGTCAGAACTACTGAGCCTAACCAACCTAACACAGAGTCAGAACTACTGAGCTTAACCACCCTAAAACAGAGTCAGAACTACTGAGCCTAACCACCCTAAACAGAGTCAGAACTACTGAGCCTAACCACCCTAAAACAGAGTCAGAACTACTGAGCCTAACCAACCTAACACAGAGTCAGAACTACTGAGCTTAACCACCCTAAAACAGAGTCAGAACTACTGAGCCTAACCACCCTAAACAGAGTCAGAACTACTGAGCCTAACCACCCTAAAACAGAGTCAGAACTACTGAGCTTAACCACCCTAAACAGAGTCAGAACTACTGAGCCTAACCACCCTAAAACAGAGTCAGAACTACTGAGCTTAACCACCCTAAAACAGAGTCAGAACTACTGAGCTTAACCACCCTAAAACAGAGTCAGAACTACTGAGCCTAACCACCCTAAAACAAAATGGAATATTTTTTGGATGATTACTTAAAAAGTTCTTTAAAACTGTTAACTTTTATTATTAAACAAGAGTTCCATGGATTTAAATGTCTCACCTAGTTAGTTTTTTATCAAATAGAAATAAATTACTGTAACATAAACTTTAACTTAATTTTTACATGCGCCTGAAGACCCTGAAAAAGTAACACCTAAGTCTCGCCTTATGACAATGCCAGGCTCAACAAAAATGATGTAAACAAGCAAACAGAAATTAAATTTTGCGATGATATTAAATCATTTAAAGATTAAAGAAATGCATTTCCTAACCTCTAGTCAGCGAAAATAAAATGTAAAAAATAAACAAACTGACAATTCCAGACAAAATACAGATTACAGTTGCTATCCTGACATTTGGATGGAAAGCTAGAGGGAAAAAACTGACAAAATTAAAAAGAGGAAGTAAATTAGAACTACAACTTGTTTGTAAAATTTGTGTTTAAGTATACTCGACAAATCAATGATTGAAGAATTCTGGGTATGGATCATCTTGAGTAACCGAGAAATGAAAAGGAATTGACAAATAACTATTTATTTTTAATCTATAAAACTGCATCATGGCAAAATTAAAGTTTAAATTTATTTTAAAATTAATTTCTCTAGTGAGTATTCGTAATATTACAACTGGAGGTGAGAATGGGATAAAGTCATAAATAAAGTATTAAACTTGCCTAATAATGTTCAATAACTTTATATTTCTATTTGTGACTTTAGACTTCTGATAAGTTAACTTGGTCCATTAATATGAAATGTTTTAATTCTCTCCTAATATTGAAATAAAAGATACCATAAAAATGAATTTAAAAGGTACAGTTTAAGCATTTAACGTGATCGTTAAAATTTGCTAACAAACATGCAATTTAAGTGGCATACATGTATTCATAGATTAGGAAGATTCAAATAGCTATACATCTATTCACAAAAATTTTACCCACTTTAATTTTTTTTTTTGTTATTAAAATTTTCATTGACAATAAAATGTACAAAATTTACATAAGGAAACATGATCAATGAATGTTTATTTATGTGAAATATATGAACATGGTATTGATTATCTATATATAGGCTTTTAAAAAAAACAAAAAACAAACAGCCTGTTCATACTTGAAATATTAATGAAATGAACACCACTGAAATATAAAAAAAAAAGTAAAATAATATGCCTACAAAGTTTTTATATTTATCAATTGCTTCATTAATTGAGCTGATCAGCAATGTACTTATGTTACCACAAAAATATACAGGTGAAATTTCTGTAACATAAAACAGACTTCAATATATAGTTTATTTATTTACATATTTATTTATTTGTTTGTTTGTTTGTTTGTTTGTTTAGAGGTTGAAGTCATCATAAATGCAGAAAAGTCAGAAAAACCCCAATAATACCTATCAGGGTTTAAGGACTTTATTGTATTTCTCAATATGAATCTGTGACATTTACTGTTCTTTTATAAAATAATTTTTTTTCTCTGGCTTAAATTTAAAAAAAATTAAATGTCATGCCATTTTTCCAGTCTCATTATCAACCTGGATTCACTTTTTCAGTCAAGTCATCAATGAAGCATGTATGTATGTGTAGTAACTCACAAATAAGCCCAACTGAAAAATGGAATTAAAGATTATGTGTGCCCAAACAAAATTAACCAAGATGGATGGTACTTCTAACTTCTCCTTGACAGTAAACATTTGTGGCTTCCACTCTCAACAACCAGGGTTAATTAAAGGGGCATTAATCCAAACTCTCAAAATTTGAGTTTGATTAAAGGGGCATTAAAGCAAACTCTCAACCATCACGGTTAATTAAAGGGCATTAAACACAACTGGTTACCAAAGAGTATAGAGAAATATTGGTGCTTTACATATAAAGTTGGTCTGTTCTGGGATAGTGGTGGAAATTGAAGGGCAAAGAAAAATCACTGACTATTGTTAAATGAACTGAAAAACTTTCTCGCACTAAAATCTGCTACAGTGGGATTCTAACTGGCCTCAAGTAAAATATTTAAACAAAGAGTACAACCTGTATATAAAGACCACTAATGTGACGTAAGAAAAATGGACTATATAGATAATAAACAAGGGGTTATCAGGGGGTAAAGATGTCTATATACCTAAGTTCTTTTTGGCTGAAATATGAAGCATGAGGACCTTCAAACAGAGGTCTGAATGCGGTAGTGGTCTTCATAAAGAGGAGGTTGCAATATCAGGTTTTACTATAAGATTATATAATGTTTATTGATTTGTTAGAAAATCTTTTGATTTTTTGGCAGTTCTTTTTTTAGCTTTTCTAAATAAAACCTTAAATATTTGCAATATCCTTAATCTAACTCTTCATTTCAGAAAATGAAAAATTCTGGTCAATGTAAATAAATGAAGTAATAAACACTAAGTTACTAAGACTCTGTCAGCGATGAAACATGTAATTTAGAAATTGTCTAGTCGACAAAAAAGCCTCAACACGAAATAAAGAGATGTAATATACAGTTCAGACCACAGAGAATATTTCTTATGATTTGTTCATTTATATTTATTTGTTAGTAAAAGACACAGAGATCAATAAATGACATCTGAATTCCGATTCTTTTGTTTCATGAAATTGTCTTCTGTCAACAGGTTTTGGAGAAAATGGGAAAATAATTAGAGTATTTTGTCAATTAACAGTAGCAATGTTATTAAATAAGGGCTGTTATATTTGTTGTGGGGTTGATGAATTTGTTAAAAGTATCATCTGTTTTTGACTATATTGGAGATGATACTCTATTTAATTAAACAAAGTGGGTCAAAAAGTCATGTTTAACACAAGAAAAGGGTCAACAATATTTGCTTCTAACAAGATGAAATGTAAGAAATGCTCATAGTAATCTGTCATTTATGATCTTGTTGACAACATTGTCTGAACAAAAGGCTAACAGATTACAGTGCCTCACACTGACTTGGCTTCAATGCCACTCAGGCATATCCAAGTGTGGTAAAACTGATGTCAGTTTACTTGCCAGAAAGCGATGGTTACCTTGGGTAATCTGTTTTCATACATCATCTTAGAACTGACCACCTTGATGTATGTATAAAAGACCTTGATTGAACTTAAAACAACATTAATTCACTTCATTCCTTTCTAATGCTTTTCAGCAAGAAAACAATTTTCATTTCATTTCAAAAGTACATAAAATTTACAAATGTAATGAGGAGGGGGGACTTTATATGTTTTATTTCTAAGTGTACAACTTCAAATAAATTTGATAAAAGGTAGCCATTATCTTTCATCTTTTCATCTTTTTCAAAAAACAGAATGGAAAAATTCATTGGCATTTTTACATAGTTAAGAATAACTATGACTAGATTCCTTATTTTTCTGGGCTTAAACAGATATTCAATGATATGTCTTTATATTTCAAATAAAAAAAAGGAAAGATAAGAAAATTAAAAAGAAAGCCAGGTAATATTTTTGTTAACTATAAAATCTCTTCTAAGCATATCCATATTTCAACATGCCAGAAATGGGGGCAAATTAATACATCAACTCTGCATACAACATCACACAGCTGATTTCTGGTAAAAACTAAATGACATAACATTTCATGTTTTTTAATATACTAAAAGCCAATCTTGTTGGCAACTGCTTCATTTTGACATTGTACACTAAAGCACAATGAACCATATCCTATGATATACAAGTCTGTCTTTTCTCAATTCTAACAAAAACCAATTGAGTGTAAGTTAATATTTACAACAGTGAACATTAGATGATGTTATAGATGGCAGTGAACACCCAATTCTTATTGGTTTTTAGATGATAGAGGTGGAACTTTTATTTTTTCTGTTATTACAAGAATGATGAATCTGTCTGCCTGACTAGAAAACAAATAAAAAAACAACACAGACTTAGCAAGACCAAAATGTCCTCTAAACCAATGAATAAACAAAGAGTATGTTGTTTGTGTTGTTTGTGCTTTGATTGTACTTTGATTTTCTTATTAATGTTTTTCTGAAAAGAATGACAAAACAGAGTAATTGGAAATACAAATCAAAACTTTACATTGAGTACTGTTTTTGTCAAGATAAAAATTCATGTCTTTCTTTTAGACTCAAAAACACCCAAAAATACCCCCAAAACCTGACCACCAACCACACCCTCTCCCTCCCCCTCCAACACAGTCACACCCTGAACAACCAACCACACCTTCTCCTTCCACCCCCCCCCCCCCCCCCACACACACACACCTTTCTGGTTAAGGCATCATATCTCAAAAAATATATTATAAATTTTCTTACCTTGGGCATAAACTGATCCAAATGTTAGGCACATCAGTAATGCTAACCAACATGCTTGCCTAGTAAGACCGGGCATTTTCTGCTAAAAAGAAAGAAAATAGTTTTAAATTTCAACAATCAAATGAAAAAGGTAATCACATAAACAAGAGGCCCAAGATGGCCCTAATTTGCTCAATTGAGTTTAAATGTAACTGGTATGTCTTGATAATACCTGGTTAAGTCATAACATGTTGCCTCAATATAAGTGGTTTCAGATAACATTATTTTTATTGTTTTGGTTTTTAGCTATAAAGGTCACTGTGACCTACTTTTGGTAGCCAAAGCGACCAGAAACACAAATGAGAATGGCAATGGTCTAAAGGTGCTTTTGACTAATATGAATGAAATGTGACCAGTAGTGTCTGAGAAGAAGTCTTTTGATGGATGTATGGATGGATGGCAGAGTTCCTATCCATAACAAAAGCTCACATGAGCAATTTTCAGATCCGGTTTTAAGACTTTACAGACAAATTAATTCAAATATTTAAAAAAAAATTGTAAAATTCAACTGCAAATTATTTTCAAAAAAATTGTTCAATTAATTTAAATAATGTCACATTACAATGATTTTGTAAGACAAAACAAAAAAAAACAAAAAAAAAACAAAAAAAAATTAAAAAAAAAATTCAAGGTTTTCGCTAAATCTACATATCAATATCACATGTATTTCAAAAATAATTATTCACTAAAAAGTAAAAATTCATAACATCTCTTCCATGCACCATTGTGGGTCATAAAATTCAGAAATTAGAAAATAAAAAAAATTAAAAAATTAAAAAAAATTAAAAAAAGTGGCCTCACAGGGATTTGAACCCTCGACCTTTGGGTTGCTAGAATTGAAAAAGAATAAGGTCGAAAAAGGTGACTTGTATTTTACAGAATTTCATGAAAATTGTTAAACATATGTTTCTTCACATAAGAATATGATGTTTGGGAAAAGAATTCACCTAAATTTATTTATATTGTTATTTTTGTAAAAAAGTACTTTTTACATTTAAAATACAAAAAAAAAAAAAAAAAAAAAAAAAAAAAAAAAAAAAAAAAAACAACGCGTAACCTAATTTTTAATTTTTCACAAAAATTATTGAAATTCACAAACTTGGTATATAAGATGCCGTAGATGCGAAATATCACATCAGATTTTATCTTAGTGAAGTGGTTTTGGAGAAAAGATTTTTTTTAGGTTTTTAACTATGTAGGTCATTGTGACCCACATTTGGTAGCTATGGCAACAAAAAACACAAATCTGAAAGGCAATGTTCTTTAGATGCTTTTGAACAAGTTTAAACAAAATGTGACCAGAGGTTTCTGAGAAGTCGTTTGAAGCAATTGTTGACGGACGGACGGACGGACGACGGAGGGTCTGCCTCTATTGAAACAAATACCTCACATGAGCAATTTGTGCTCAGGTGAGCTAAAAACAAGGTCAATAAAAGCAGACAAAAGTTGTCCATAGCTCCATGTAGAAAAAAGTGCTACAAAACATAAAAAAATAAAAATCTTCAAAATAGCTTGTATTAAAGGTCAACAACCTTCTGCCTATTTTGAAGGGCATATTCAGAAAACATTAAAACTGAAAATAATTAATATATTGCAATTTTCGGAATGTTCACAAAACTTAATGGAAAACATGTTTTATTTTTCATCATTTTATAAAATGATAAGATCAGAGGTAAAGGGAACTTACAGATGCTAAATATCACAGAAGTTTTCTTGAATCATCGATTGTAATGAGTTTTGACAATAAAACCCTGTCAAAATGTACCAACTTTATTACTCTTTTCTGATCTTTGGTTTTCTGACTAATCCAAACCCTCCAAATGGCTCAGTGGTAGAGCATCTGCCTAAAGAGGGAAAGGTAATGGATTTGAACCACAAACAGGTCATACATTATAAGACTGTTTCTGCCTGGTACTCTACATACAAAGAACAGAGTATTGACTGGGTCACCCAAAGTCAGGATAATGTCTTTTGGGTAGTACCTGTAGTATGCTTGTCTGCAACACACAGAATATGTGAGTCAGCAACTAAAAGTTGTCTTCAGAGTGCACTTGTACAAGAAAGAATATAAAACACTCACAAATATCATAAGTTGTTCTTGAATTAATAAACTTGCTCTTGTTGGAATAGCTTAAAAACTGCTGATGTGACATTAAACAACATTGTAAACAGCCAACCACTTGACTAACTGAGGTTATGACAAACTTTAAATACCCTTTTAAAACTGTCAGGATTTAAATTGGAGAATGCTAGGACCACAAAATCTGGAAAGGTTGTAATGAAGTCATCTAGATCTAAAGATGTTTTGCCAAGATCATCTTAAGTAGTTGCTAATTCATCTGAAATGTGTCAGCATGTCAGAGCTTTATATCATTCTACCACTAAAAGACAACCCCCCTTGCCCCTCAGTAATACAAAAGAATGGTTATGTAAGCATACAATGTTAAAATATTTTAATTTAAATGTTTTTTTTATAGAAATGATATACTGGTGAGCCTTATGATGTTTCTTAAATAGCCTTAATTATCTATCTAACTAATTAATCTCAAATAAGTTCATGTGGTGTATTTTTTAATTACATATTGACGTTGTAAGTGTTAGTACGCAGGTCCACAGTGTGGCAGCTGATTATCACTCAAATAAATTTGATCCCATCATACTCTGACAATGCTAAGTCAATACTGATATATTGAGTAAAATGACACCATTAAGGGGCTAATTGTTTCCTATATCAATAGATTATCAATAGGGAAGTTGTGTGTATGACAAATTAATAAATTTGAGAAGTCTCTTTTTTAGCTTTGAGAAGTAGATTACAAATAAAATTTGTAAAATTAAATCCAATGCAATGAAAAGAATACATTATGTAAGAGTAGTTCATGGTTCTCTGCACAATTCAGGTTATTACGGTGACAAGAAACTTGCAGTATTTAAACGACTGCACATTTGAAAACAGTAAAAAATTATATACTAAAACTAGTACATAAAGACCACCACAGAAACTACAAAAATGGGCTTCACCAGTGTAAAGTTACAAGACCACCACAGAAACTACAAAAATGGGCTTCACCAGTGTACAGCTACAAGACAACCACAGAAACTACAAAAATGGGCTTCACCAGTGTACAGCTACAAGACCACCACAGAAACTACTAAAATGGGCTTCACCAGTGTACAACTATTAGGTCACCACAGAAACTACAAAAATGGGCTTCAACAGTGTACAGCTACAAGACCACCACAGAACTACAAAAATGGGCTTCAACAGTGTACAGCTACAAGACCACCACAGAAACTACAAAAATGGGCTTCACCAGTGTACAACTATTAGGTCATCACAGAAACTACAAAATGGGCTTCACCAGTGTACAACTATTAGGTCACCACAGAAACTACAAAAATGGGCTTCAACAGTGTACAGCTACAAGACCACCACAGAAACTACAAAAATGGGCTTCACCAGTGTACAGCTACAAGACCACCACAGAAACTACAAAAATGGGCTTCACCAGTGTACAACTATTAGGTCACCACAGAAACTTCAAAAATGGGCTTCAACAGTGTACAGCTACAAGACCACCACAGAAACTACAAAAATGGGCTTCAAGTGTGTACAGCTACAAGACCACCACAGAAACTACAAAATGGGCTTCAACAGTGTACAGCTACAAGACCACCACAGAAACTACAAAAATGGGCTTCACCAGTGTACAACTATTAGGTCATCACAGAAACTACAAAATGGGCTTCACCAGTGTACAACTATTAGGTAACCACAGAAACTATAAAAATGGGCTTCACCAGTGTACAACTATTAGGTCACCACAGAAACTACAAAAATGGGCTTCAACAGTGTACAACTATTAGGTCATCACAGGAACAACAAAAGTAGGCTTCAACAGTGTACAACTATTAAGTCACCACAGAAACTACAAAAATGGGCTTCACCAGTGTACAACTATTGGGTCACCACAAAAACTATAAAAATGGGCTACACCAGTG
The DNA here is from genome assembly GCA_029721355.1 of Tegillarca granosa. Taxonomy (NCBI): domain Eukaryota; kingdom Metazoa; phylum Mollusca; class Bivalvia; order Arcoida; family Arcidae; genus Tegillarca; species Tegillarca granosa. The sequence continues at coordinate 9,800,041 of CM056596.1, read as the reverse complement.
TACAACTATAAGGTCACCACAGAAATTTCAAAAATGGGCTTCAACAGTGTACAGCTACAAGACCACCACAGAAACTACAAAAATGGGTTTCAAGTGTGTACAGCTACAAGACCACCACAGAAACTACAAAATGGGCTTCAACAGTGTACAGCTACAAGACCACCACAGAAACTACAAAAATGGGCTTCACCAGTGTACAACTATTAGGTCATCACAGAAACTACAAAATGGGCTTCACCAGTGTACAACTATTAGGTAACCACAGAAACTATAAAAATGGGCTTCACCAGTGTACAACTATTAGGTCACCACAGAAACTACAAAAATGGGCTTCACCAGTGTACAACTATTAGGTCATCACAGGAACAACAAAAGTAGGCTTCAACAGTGTACAACTATTAAGTCACCACAGAAACTACAAAAATGGGCTTCACCAGTGTACAACTATTAGGTCACCACAAAAACTATAAAAATGGGCTTCACCAGTGTACAACTATTAGGTCACCACAGAAACTACAAAAATGGGCTTCACCAGTGTACAACTATAAAGTCACCACATAAACTACAAAAATGGGCTTCACCAGTGTACAACTATTAGGTCATCACAGGAACAACAAAAGTAGGCTTCAACAGTGTAAAGCTACAAGGCAACCACAGGAACCACAAAAATAGGTATCACCAGTGTACAACTACATGACAATTACAGGAATGACAAAAATAGGCTTCACCAGTCAGTGTACAACTTAAGGGCAATTACAGGAACCACAAAAATAGGCTCCACCAGTGTAAAGCTACAAGGTCATAACAGGAACCACAAAAATAGGCTTCACCAATGTACAACTACAGGACAATTACAGGAACCACAAAAATGGGCTTCACCAGTGTATATGTTCAGGACAATTACAGGAACCACAAAAATAGGCTTCACCAGTGTACAACTACATGACAATTACAGGAACTACAAAAATAGGCTTCACCAGTGTACAACTACAGGACAATTACAGGAACCACAAAAATAGGCTTCACCAATGTACAACTACATGACAATTACATGAACTACAAAAATAGGCTTCACCAGTGTACAACTACAGGACAATTACAGGAACCACAAAAATAGGCTTCACCAATGTACAACTACAGGAACCACAAAAATAGGCTTCACCAATGTACAACTACATGACAATTACAGGAACTAAAAAAAAAATAGGCTTCATTAATGTACAACTACAGGACAATTACAAGAACCACAAAAATAGGCTTCACCAGTGTATATCTACAGGACAATTACAGGAACCACAAAAATAGGCTTCACCAGTGTACAACTACATAACAATTACAGGAACCACAAAAATAGGCTTCACCAGTGTACAACTACATGACAATTACAGGAACCACAAAAATAGGCTTCACCAGTGTACAACTACAGGACAATTACAGGAACCACAAAAATAGGCTTCACCAGTGTATATCTACAGGACAATTACAGGACCCACAAAAATAGGCTTCACCAATGTACAATTACAGGAACCACAAAAATAGGCTTTACCAGTGTACGCTTCCAAGTACTGTCTAATGTACATTTTTCATGTATCATGTTAATTCCAATGGATTGAATTAGTGGAGTTTTACCACTTAGTCAAGATTCTTTTACTCATAACAAGTCAGTTCTCATCCCAAATGCCTAGAGGAAACCATTGATCTTCATCAAACTTTCTCACCCTAGGACCTGCTCAACAGGGGTCGAACCTACGTGGTGAAAGTAACTATGATCTATAAACACTCTTTTTTTTAGACCAATCAGCTACTAAGCCCCCTTTGCAATGGATTTGTTATGCCTGTATAACCACATTTCAGAAAAAAAACATTAATTATTTCTTACAGAAAAAATATTGTATTATGTTATTATAACAATATATTCTATATCATTCTGCACAAATATTTAAGTGTTTGTATTGTGTGGTATGAATTCCCATTATTCAATATAGACAGGTGGTTTTAACAAAGAAGTGGTTATGATATATAGCAAGCCACAAGCTTTACTGCATAAACAAAAGATTGCAAACAGTCCAATACTGTCACCAAAGAAGCTTGAATAATTACATATCTCTCTTATCACACTTTTTTTTGGTACTTATTTATGTGAAAGTTGAATATCAAAATCATTTTTGTGCTTAAAATGCTCCACAATGTTGGGAAAATACTGCAGTCCCTCCAATTGCACTAAGACCTGGATAAAAGTCAGAGATTTTTCTGGCCACTCACAGGGTCCGGTAAAGGGACCCATTCCCAATGCCAAAAAGCATACATTTTCCCAATTTTGTAGGTAAAAATTCCCAAATGATCCTGCTTTGAGAAAATTAAGAAAAAATGAAAAAACTCTATATTTTTGGTGTAGCTTGTATATCTTTATAATAACCTGTATTTATGCACATTTTGATTTATACTCAATGAGGATCTGGTAAAATGGGAGCAACTCATGAAACAACTTTCTCAGATGTTTGTATTGAAGCCAGTCTATGAAGATATTGTGTTAATGTCTAAGTGATTTGGTACATGACTACCAGCATGTATCAAAATAGTAAATATTCCAGGCAAAATATTTGATGTGCTGACAATGTAAAAAATTTTAAAGTTTAATGAAAATGTCGATTTTGTCAATGATTTTCCCAATTTCATCCAAAGGTCCCTTTCCCAAAATGGCCAGAAAAATCCCTGAAAGTGGACCCATAATTAAAAAGAAATCATTCTTAGTATACGATTTACCTGGCAAACTTTTCATTACCATAAAACACATCTAATAGTGATAAGATCAGCCATATATAATTTATAACTCATACAACTAAATCATAACCGACACAAAAATAAACATTTTCCTTCTTTCTCAAAATAAAACAAGGTTATTTATCTTCAAATGTAAGGATATTTTCAAAACTTCTGTTAAACAAATCCTGCTATAATATTATTCCTTACTTCAAAAGCTATTAAAACACACAAACCGTATTATTTGAGCAACGGTATAGCTAAACATTACATACTTCTTGTTATTAATAAATAATTCCTCTCCGCTAACATTACATAATTCGTTGAAAAACACACTAATATAACAAAAAACGTCACTGTTTTCCGATGCCATGAACTTATCTCTTTTTTTTTTTCAATTCTGCTGATAAATCAAAACTGAACTATTTTTGTATTTAATTTCTTCTCACTGATAATTTTAAAAAAAAACAACTTAATTTTTATAATAAAATTCTACTCACTGTGAAATTGATTCATTATATTTAGATATTTTTCAGTTAACTCTATAAATCCCGGTAAAAATTACATTTTTTTTGCTCAATATACTGTAACAATTTTCTCTTCACTGCAAAATTATGTCATTTTTCGGAGTTTTTTGTGGCAAACAATATAAATCCTGCCATAACAACATTCTTGTCATAACTCCTGAAAATCGTAATGTACACTTTCCGATTACCGCCTAAAGTGTGAGGTTGTACAATTTCATATCCAGTTACTCTCCCTAAACTCATTAAGATTTTAATTGCACAGGGTTTTTCTCAAGTCAAACATTCTCATTTGCTTTTCCTGTTAACTGAGTCATAAAACATGACCGATAATTTACATAACATGTAATTAAACACGAGAAAGGTAAATGATCACCTTGTTAAGATTCTGTAAAATGTCATATTTCACATTGGCTGGTAAAACTTGATTCAATTCCATTTAAATATAAAAATTTTAAGTCAAAACTACTGGTACATCCAACGGTAATTATTTTCTTTTTTTATATAAAAAAAACTTTAGTCAAAATCTTCATCCAGACCATAATTATCTCACTGTGTAGACTCTATACATAACTAATAATGGCTATATTTAAACATGCTCAAACATCTAAATGCAACTCTTTTAAGTTATTGGAATAAAATCAATCATGTGTAAAAATATTATTTTTTATATTCATATGAAAGTACAATGAAGCCATGATATAGATTTTAATTAATTTTTTTTCTTGTAAAAAAATATAATAACGGAGGAAAAAAACTGTATAGTACTATTGTTAAGGATATATTTATTTATGGGGGATTTACACATGTATAACCAAGTAATACTCTCAATGATAGGAAATTTAGTTTTAAAAAGTTATATCGAATTCCTTTATACAAAAACTACAATGTCCTTGACTCTCATTTCAAAATTACCCATTTATATGTTAAAATAGAAAATTAGGAAAACATAATCATTAAATAGTTTTAAATCATTTCAATTTTAAATTTGACAGGAAAATTACAAATGTTTAAAATAAGGCAATACTTAAGTCATTTTTATCACCATTTTATTTTCTTTATGAAATATGATAGACATTTAAAGTTGGATAAGAGTTTGGCATTAATATTCGGAAATTTGTGTACTTAAATGATGTATAAATTGCAAATGACATTTTTTTTTCAAATCATTCCATTGAATAATAGATGAAATATGATTGTTAAATAGCTTTAGAATGCAAAGATACCAAGAAACAAAAAGAACCCTGCAGATGACCAATAACATTGTCATGAAAGAAAAGGGATATTAAAGTTAAGGTAAGGTAATTCACAGCCTTAAGGTAAAAAAGCAAAGTGAAAGCCACAAGTTTATCAAAGTTAAAGACCTAGGTTATACCCTAAGTACTGGTATATTGTAGCTTAGATAAAGAATTCAAGCACTTTCATCTACAGATAAACAGTGCCTTAGTGGCAGAGTGGTCAGAAGTGCCAGATCACATGCCACTAGCTAGTTAAGTTCAAATAAAGTCCTACTTGTGTAGGAAATTCACTTGCTGATAAAAAAGGAACATAAAACCACATTGATCCACTCAACTCTAATCATTTTGAGACCCCACTTGGGCAGTTCACTTTTTTCGGTTCAATTGCTAATCTTACTGGGACATAAAACCTCATTACTCCACTCCATTGGCAGATTCAAAGGGGGTGTGAGTTGCAACCCCCTTTTGAAAAATTAATAAGAATGAAGAAAGAGAGAAAAATGTGGCCAAAAGGTTCCCAGAAAATGTGGTCAAAAGGTTCTCAGAAATATAAAAAAAAATATTTTTTTCACCGGTGGCTTTGCCCCTGTACCCTTAATAGGACTCTGCTTAGGGCTTGGGCCCAAAAGGTTCCAAGAAAATGTGGCCAAAAGGTTCTCAGAAATATAAAAAAATTTTTTTTTTTTTTTTTTGCTGGTGGCTTTGCCCCTGTACCCTTAACAGGACTCTGCTTAGGGTTTAGGCCTTAATGTTCACAATTTTTCATGATAGAATTATCAATCCCCTTTTCAGCTCACATTTTCTATTTTGAAGGGACATTACTCCGTACAACTCTACTGATGAAGACTGCAATTACTAGAGAACATTATACTTTAATAAACAAAATATGGAAAGTTAACATTTACCTGGGCCAAATATGTGGAAAGTAAACATTATATCTGGGCCAAATATGTGGAGAGTAAACATTATAACTGGGCCAAAACAAGTGGAAAGTTAACATTTACCTGGGCCAAATATGTGGAAAGTAAACATTATACCTTGGTTAAACATGTGGAAAGGTTAAACTTGTGTAACAGAAAGGAGAAAAATGCAGGGCTAAGACTGGGGATCGAACCTGTGACCTCCAGCAGTGCTCTACCAACTGAGCTACCCAAACTGCTACATTTCTCCCATTATTCTTGAGTTTCCACATGGTTCTATGGAGATCTCATCCTAAATTCCTTTGGATGAACTTTATATGGCCCATAACTGTCAGTCTACCTTCCCAGAGCCGCAATGGCCACCAAACTGTTACAGGATTGAGAAAAATGCAGGGTTGGACTGGGAATCGAACCCAAGACTGCCCACACTATAGGTAAGCACTCTATAACTGAGCTACCCAGACAGCTACATGTGTATCTGTACTTAATATTTGGAAAGCTAAACATTGTATTTGGGCAAAAATGTTGAAAGCTTATCATAATATTTTTGGTCATTTATATTAAAAAACAGACTATCAAACATCTTGCAAGAAAAAACAAGAATTCCACGATTTAAATGTCTCACCTGGTTAGTCTCTGATTGAGTAGAAAATTTATTACTTTAACATAAACTTTCACATTTTGACATGCGCCATTGCCACCTATGACAACACCAGAAAAGTAATACTTAAGTCTCGCCTTATGGCAGTGCCAGGCTAGACAAATACATTACTGACAAAACTAATGTATTGTGAGTTATTTCCCTTGTAATTGGTAACTAGTTATTTAGAAATTGATTTAATCTAAAGTTTAAAAAAATTATAAACAACACTGTGATGAAAAGGTGATAAGAATCTGTAATTAAGCTTTATGTTACAGATAAAGCAGTAATTGGTTGTTATTATCAGATATTTCAATCATGTTAAAAGATTGTTAACATTTTCAAGGTGCAAATATGTTTCTTGAATTAACACATTTCTTTCAAATCATAGATGATTTAAAGAATAAATATTATGCATAATATATGCTTCTGAATTTCAAACAAAAACTGAGGTATTTTTGACATGTGAATGGATTAGAAGGTAGGTATCCTCTTAGCTATTTTCAGGTGCCTCTTAAAAAATTACCATGCAAGACAGCCAAAACAATGTCATCAAATAGATGTAAATTACAGAGATTCCCATGCAAAACTATGACAAAATTAATAGATTTTACTCAAAAAGTAAAACTGACTTATGTTTTGGTAAGGTTATTATTTTTATACTATCACATTCTTTATTTGAAGGATGACGGTTAAGTTAAAGATCCCGAGTTTCCTTTACCAATCTAGAACTGTTTTTTTATTTGACACAGAACATGTTATATAATCATATTACAGAAACAATGATAACAAGAGCACCGCCGAGCGTAGCATTATACGCCCGTGTTATATTGATCGAGTAGTACTATTTACTAGTGTGGCGACACCTTTAGGGGTTTCGCGGGAAAGAATGGAACAATCTAGAGGATTTCTATCAGTAGAGCTCATCCACAGAACTTGCCACTCAAAAGTTTGACACAGACCTAACGGATAAGTGCCAAACCTACCAATAATTTGGTAAAGAATTGGTTACTTTAATATGGGTACGAATTCAAAACGGTACGTTAAATTGTTTTTGGATGATAGCTCCGAATTTCAACAGTTATTGTGGATTTTATGTAAAAGATAGAAAAAATATAAAAATACCATCTTTTCCGTCAGATCTTAAACATTTTTCGGTCAATGGACGACTGTTTCGTACAATGAACTGTTATTGAACAGGAGTGCGTTAAACGTAATTGTTTTTTGGAAAAATTCATTTTTTGCACGTTTGACCCCAAAATTAAGTATGATACCGATTTTTCCCAAAAATTTCACCAAGTTAGATAGCTAGATCGCATTAGACTCCATAACCTCAGAAATTTTTAGCAAAATCTATCGAGGAGTTTTCAAGGTCCCCAAGATGCAAATATATGCTGCTAAAAAGGAGAAAGTTGTCGCCTTTATCATTTCACATCTAGAGGATGTTCCGAATGAATTCGTCACTAATCCTCTAGATTGTTCCATTCTTTACTGAGAAGTATAAGTACAACTAGGATATATGTATGTAAAAATATATTGCTAAATGGATAGTGGTAGACTGCTATATAATTCATATTCATTTCCAGGAAGGAAGAAGTTTAAAATATAATGTTAGGTCATGGCAGTGTTTTCATGTGTTAAGCATTGCATGCAGGAAGATTTTAGGAAACAAATACATTTTTTGTCTTTAATGTTTTGAGAACCTTTTTTTTAACAAACCTGAAATAATTTATATCTATAAAGCTTAATTATAATTTGAACTGTTGTCGTGATCTGTGCAGTATGATAAAAAGGTGTTTTAAGTTAAAAAAGGGGCATAACTCCTCCAAAAATAATCTGAAAAAGTTGTAATTTGAACTTGCACCAGATAATAACATCGTAAATGTGTATACCAAATTTCATTTGAATCCATAAATAGTTGTAGGCTCTGATGATCGGAAACCACATGGTCATACATACAAAAATTTCTAAGTTAAAAAGGGGCATAACTCCTCCAAAAATAATTCGAAAAAGTTGTAATTCGAACTTGCACAAGGTATTACCATGGTAAAGCTGTATACCAAATTTCATTTGAATCCATAAATGTTTGTGGTCTCTATTGAACGGAATACAAATTGTTAACAGACGCCCGCCCGGACGCCCCCCTGGACGGACAGCACCGTAACATAATACGTCCCGTCATATGACAGGCATATAAAAAATACATGACACAGAATAATTGTATGTATTATAAAGGATATGTGTAATACAATGGCATAGTGTGTAAAGAGCCGCTAAAGTTGTGGGGTCAAAAAAAATATCTTACAAATAGAGAGACACTTAGAGTTCAAAATAATCAGCACTGAATTTCTTAATAAAAATGAAATCAAACAGTATATAGTATTACAATTTATCATACAGATTTTAGTTTATCACAAAAATATTACAATTAAGTATACAGGTTTGTTTATATTTTTAGTTGCATCAGCTATATAATATTGCTTTAAACATAAAAAGCAAAATAAATTAAGCTTTTGGCTGTGGCAGCTTTTTCTCTTCTAATTTTTTTATTTAATCTTTTTTTTAAAAAAGATCCAAGAGATATACAGAAGAAATACAAAGAGATCAATTTGTAAATTCTCTCTCAGAAGCAGCGTAAACGTAATTCGTGAATGCAAACAAATTACTGATAATTATTGTTAGGTTTTTATGGAAATAGAAATCAAATTTCGTTATTCGACAAAATGTAGCTTGTAATTGAATTGAGTTATCAGGATAATATGTTTTGTCAATAATTGAATGCGACTTAACATATGCTGTAGTTCATGATAATTGTGTTTTGTCCATGATTCACTGTACAAAAATATACAAATAAATGAATGATAGGGACAATATAATGAAAAGTGGAAACACGAGTGATCCCACATTAGAAACGTACACACAGACATAATGCGACGGTAAGGTAATCAGACATGCTTGATAAAAATAGGACAAAAATGTTATATAAATAAAACAGAATATGGGAACCAATATGAGAAGTGGAATCATATTCTATCAAATCTGATTCAGGAAACTATATTAATGAGTTTATACTAAAGGACCTGAATTTGTTTCAAAATAAAAATTTAAACTGACTTTGAGTTGATGTTTGAAATATTAGTGATGGCTTGTTGAATTAATATTACAAAACAAAACTGAATGTTCTATATAGGATTATGCCATAATGAGGTCAAAATTATGACATTAGTGTATATGTGATATGTGTAGGGTTATGCCATAATGAGGTCAAAATTATGACATTAGTGTATATGTGTAGGGTTATGCCATAATGAGGTCAAAATTATGACATTAGTGTATATGTGTAGGGTTATGCCATAATGAGGTCAAAATTATGACATTAGTGTATATGTGTAGGGTTATGCCATAATGAAGTCATAATTATGACATTAGTGTATATGTGTAGGGTTATGCTATAATGAAGTCATAATTATGACATTAGAGCATATTTCATTTATATTACAAATAAATAGCATATTACAGGGAGTATATTTATTATTGAAATAGTGTAAGTTCATTAAATTTGTAGATGTGACAGATTTTTGTTTAAGTTGCAGAATGTAAATCTGGTGTACAGTATGGTTCACAGAAAAAAACTAACAAAATGTATCTCAGTAACTTATTGTCTGGTAAAGCCATTGGGGGGTTTTATTTAATGAAGTTGAACATTCCAATCAATAAAATTTCACTTATATTGAGAAGTCGTCAGCTATATGTGAAGTGGCAGAAATTTTTACCTTTGCAGTGCACTTAAGGCAATGTACAGGGAGGAATCTTTAGCATGCCTTGCCTACTGTGACAAGAGTAAACGGTTTTTAAGGTCTTCTCCAAAGGACCTTTTGACTCATTTCTAAATGCTGAGTTCTTGGTGAAAGAACAGTCACTACCAGTTTTCAAGTCTTGGTCAGACTTAGCTGGATCTTTGGGATCCAACTAGGATTGGATATTTACAATAATTGCAATTAATTTGTTTCATCTTGAACAATCCAATTTTTGAGAAGCAAAAATTGAAATAAGTTGAGGTAAAATTATTTTTTTATTTTTAAAATTCTATATTTTAAATACTTCAGTTTATCCTATCAAGTTTGTCTTCTGAGCCCAATATATTGTTAGTACAGTTAAACCTGTATAAAGACCTTAAAGGTCGCAATGGGATCAAAGAAGAATGGAGGTTAAAGGTCATCTTTAAGCAAAGGTTCTTTTTGGTTAAAAATTCAACAAATGTGGTCTTAATTAAAAGGTTATCATTTTACTAAGGTTGTCACTATGGACTGTTTTACTGATATTGTAAAACATGCTAGAAACTTGAAAGGATGAATTAAGTATCTTTTAAGAATATAAAAATTATTAATATTTTTAGTTAACAGTGACATTTTGAAGTCAATTGCTTCTACTAATATTTTATTCTCAAATGTCCATTTAAACTGTCTGGCTTTGTTTTTAAAAAATTCTAAATGTGTCAGACTTATACTTCTGAGACAACATCATGGTGTTAAAGTACAATGAGCCTTCTTAAAATTTCTGCTCCAAACAGTGAATGTTTGAGTGAATAAGAGAACTAAGTTTGACAGCGAGCAACTGTATACGAGTGTTTAAAGGTGCATAAATGGATGAATATTTATGAGAAAGGATTTGAGAGTAAGTAAAGGTGTGTGTGAGCAAACAAGTATAAATGAGTGTGTAACAGTGTGTAAGTGAGTAAGCGAGAAAGACTGAGATTGGTGTACGTGTAAGTATGCTTGAGTGAACAGGAATGAGAATTAGAAAGGATGTGTGAGTAAGAAAGAAAATGTTAATGAGTAAGGATATGATAGAATAAATGGTGAGTGAGTGAGAAGAATAGAACAGAGCCAGATGGAGGGATTTGTCAATGACCTAAGCTCCACTGGGAGTTAAAGGCCAAAGTAAGTAAGTAAGACCTCCCACTTACGGAGTGAGCACTCTACCAAATGAGCTACCACAGTGGTGAAGTTTTTTATGTCTCAGACCTGAAGGTTTGGTATTTACAGTCTAACTTGTGTTAGCAGCCACTTGTATAAAGCGGCCACTTGTCTATAACGGCCACATCTTATTCCCCCGATGAATTTTGTTCTTTATTTCACTGTCTTATACTGCCAGCGGCCACTATTTTTCCGTCCCCAAGCTTTAATAGAAGTCTATAGCGGCCATTTGCAATGTTTACGAAACTTCGTGAGTTTCCGGAAATTTCCGGAACCAGTCAACTAAAACAAAAAATCCCATAATGCAACTCTGTTTATATGTGTCTAAGCGGCCATATTGGGTAAAGCTTTCATCCCGATAAGACATTGAGATTTTTTAAATTTTATAACATTCAGTAATATTTGAGGTTTTTTCTTTATGTCATAGTAATCGGAATGCATTGACTTTAGAACAGCGAGTAGAATTGTTTAATAAATCTGAAAAGGAGAAATTAATTACTAGGAAACTTGCGGAAGTTATGGTGTTGGAAGAACTCAAATCAGATCTGTGTTATCAGACTATGAAGCAAATGTATCTTGGGAAATAAACTGTATGTGCCGTTCTACCTCTAAGGGACATAAATTTCGTTAGTTTGGAAATCGTACCACGATGCAATATCAATTCATCTCGGCACCAGTGTAAAAAGTCATTTCGGCAACGATATGATTTTGTCACCAATTTAAATTCAATTCAGGACCGACTATGATTAAATTCGGCACCAGAATAAATATTTTATTATTTATTTTATGTTTGTGTAAGATTTTTATATTAAAAATTAATAGTTATTTTTATCAAAGATATGTAAACAGTAAATTTGACAGTTACAAATGACACTGATAATCATTGCTCTGATCACTAAACTGTGTAATTCATTATGTAACAACTTCCTTTGAAGTCTGAATTAGCAAGAGTGTGATATGGGTCTGAAGTGACCTAATTATGTTTGTATAGGTGTAAGGAAGCGTGATAAGAATAATACTCCACTATGCAACACCCCTATACCTAGCAAAAAAAAGAGAGAATAGATCATTTAGACATATTAATGTTACCAGGCCGGTGTGGTGCAAAGGATTTGTAAATTCCTAAAAATGTTGTATAAATTGATGTTTAAAAAATGTATTTTTTTTCTTGGTTAATCTCAAGTTATAAAAGAAACAATTTCATGGTTAGCTATATTTAGTTTAATTTTTTTTAAAAATGAATTTTAAAAAAACGGTTCAGATAATAATTTTTGATGATCCTTGAACAGAAAACTTGTCTATAAAGGCCACCTGTCTATAAAGGCCACTTTGGACACATCCCCTGAGTGGCCTTTATAGACAGGTTTCACTGTATTACTAAGATGAACCTAGTGGTAACAGATTATTGTTATGTACATCAAGAATTAAGACAGATGGTACAGAATAAAATGCTGCCACTATTGGATTTGACATGTTAAAAAAGCCCCAGGATAATTGTAAATCCTTTTGTGCACACTACATAATATGTAATTAAAGATATCATGTTCAGTTTATCAAATTTTCATCTTTGAAATATAAAAACCCCTATAATAGCAATATTTTCTTTTCTAAAATACTTAATGACAAAAGTTGATATGCACAGCAATTAATTTTTGTTATGACTTCAGCTCAAGTAAGTTCAAAATATCATAAGTAATAAAATGTCATTAGAATTTCGATCAAAAACAAGCATAATTCACTGTCACAAATACAGCATCTCTGTAAGTATGTCATACATGCCATAATATTATCTATACAACCACCCTAATTCAAATCTTAATTTTTATTAAAAAAAAAAAAAAAAAAAAAAAAAAAAAAAAAAAAAAAAAAAAAAAAAAAAAAGAAAGGGCAACAGAATTAGCAGAAAGCAAGATAGTTTAATGAAGCAATCTATTCGGTTGATTATTTGTTAAATTGTTGGAAATTTAAAACCTAGCTGCAGCCATACAAGGCTTATAACTTAAGTCTGCTAAATATGTATATTTTGTCACATGCCAAATGCAAAATATTTTAAGCTCTTCACAATGAAAAAGAATTTGTTATAAATCTGCCATGGATTTGACTATTAAATACATGTACCATATAAAATGGTGTGTGAGTTTTGCGTTTCTATATAAACAAGTTCCATTGTGTGCAAGTTATTTTGTGTTTCTGTATTTTTATATCAGAACACAAAACTCTCACACAAGCCACATATGTTCCTGTATATAAATAAATTCCATTTTGCATGTGTGTGAGTTTTGTGTTCTGATATAAAAAATTCCATTTGGATTGTGTGCAAGTTGTTTTTTGTTCCGATGTAAAAAATTCCATTTGGCTTTGTGTTCCAATATTGGGCTTGTGTGCGAGTTTTGTGTTCCAATATAAAAAATTCCATTTTGCTTGTGTGCGAGTTTTGTGTTCCAATATAAAAAATTCCATTTGGCTTTTATGTGAGTTTTGTATTTCTATATAAATTACATTTGGGCTAATGTGTGAGTTTCGTGTTCTGAAAAAAAAAATCCATTTGGCTTGTGTGCAATTTAAGTGTTTCTGTATACACACAAAGTACATACATGTAGCTGCATGTATATTGTTTCTACACACACAAGATGAAGTTGTTTGTGTTTTTTATTTATAAACCTGATTCCAATGTTGTGCGTTTTGCATTTCTGAAAAAAGACTCGATACAACTTATTAATACTGAGTCAACCAGTAGAAATCCAAGGCAAAAATCTCTTTTAAAAAGATATAAATATATAACAAAAATGCCTGTTAAATTCTTATGACCAATCAAATGACAAATTCTTTCACAGAGCCAAGACCTTGGAATTGAAAGCTCATGCCCTTTACCATTGAGCCATTACTTCCGTTTTTCTCTTGGTTTAAGATCCAAATTACTTATCTAAATTTTTAGTCTTTTGATGAAATTTATAGGCTCACACCTTACCTATTGCCTACCAAAGATAGAGTAGGAATTGTTTTTTGAAAAAGAAATCAAAAAGCAACATAGAAAGGTGAAGTTGAATAAACAAGTACTTGTACTTAGCAATTAACCCAGCAAAAATAAAAATATGTTTGTTAATTTTTGATAAATATAATACTGATATACTATAAATCATGTGCTGCTGACATTCACCATGGCAACTAAATTGACAAAATCAAACCCTTACAGTGCTGAAAAATTTATGTGTTAATCAAGTTACACCAAACAATAATATAATACTTATAGTCCCTGGTATATCATAAATGTAACTGTAAATGAAAATAAGGGTTTTGTGCTGTGTATTTTATTATATTATATTATATATAGAGAAACCAAATAATCAGAAATCATGAAATTTCTTCAAGAGAGAAAAAATGGCATCTATTATTACACTTACAAAACCTACAAGCAAACAAATTACTTGACTTTTTCATTTGATTTGTCACATTAATGCACGACTTAACCTGCGGTAGTGCTTAAGTTCAACGATGTATCTTCATGTTGAAATATGCAAAATATTTGGCTACATCGAATTTTCATGATATCATTGTATGTCATGAAATTAATGTATGACATCACTGTCTGACATGATATCATTGTATGACATGACACCATTGTATTTCATGATATCATTGTATGACATGACACCATTGTATGTCATGATATCATTGTATGACATGACACCAGTGTATGACATGACACCATTGTATGTCATGATATCATTGTATGACATGACACCATTGTATGTCATATCATTGTATGACATGATACCATTGTATGACATGATATCATTGTATGACATATCATTGTATGACATGACACCATTGTATGACATGATATCATTGTATGACATGACACCATTGTATGTCATGATATCATTGTATGACATGATATCATTGGTTGATATAAGCCAACAACTATGTGCATCTTTCATTTTCTGATATTATGATGTCTCAATATCAGAAAAAATTGACCAATATATGAAATAAAAAAATTCCTATGAAGATTCCCATGAAACCAGAAAATGTTCTTGTTTCACAGAGCAAAAAAAGGAAAGAAAAAAACAAAACCATCAACTATTTATACTTCTCATGAACAATGTGTATGAGTTTTCCCGTGAGCAATTTTGAAAGAGCCAAAAATGTATATCCACCCTCACTATCACAATTACTTATCCAATTTTTAAATGATACCCATAAAACATTTATCTACAAAATAAGCTTGTTTATTGGAATAGTTTTTTGTAAACAATCAAATAAAACCAATTGACGTCAATACTTAGTGCCCTCGGGATACAGATGCTATTGTGTTTATCTGTCCCTGGGTACTATTTATCGAGATAATATAGCCTTTTTCCCACATCTGAAGCTCAAGCTTAGATCTCTACACTTCTTATTACTCCAAGCAATGAATTAACTAGAATTAAAAAAATCACATGACCATACTTACTGCCTCTTTATACATTTTTGACAAATAAAACACATGTATAAGTTTTGTATATTTAATGATGTTGCATTACAGTTTTTTCCTGATAACATTTTCTTCCTTACAATCTTTGTGGATAAAAAGAAAATTATTTATTTGTGTTTAAATTTACATTATGATCCCTGCCATTGTACAGGGATACCAGAGAATGACATTGTTATTTATTATCGGTAACATGATCTCCGATTCATGATCTACAATGAACAGATCATCAGTAATTTTATACCATATTTTCAAACAAAGTTTACTAAATTTCCTTGTCAATCCAAAAAAATGAAATATATATTTCTAGTTGTGCTAAAGTTGTATCATTTGATCAGTTAGTACAAAAGCATAAATGAGATTTAATAGCTAACTTGTAATATCACATGATGTTTGGACAGAGGTATTATTTTCTTTGGATATAGAATTTTCAACAAGCGGCCCATGGGCCTTAACACTCACCTGAAGATATGTCCAATACTGTTTGCAAAGTGCAATAGACAATATATTAAGTACAGAAACTTTAAAAGTTTTCTCAAGTTAAGAACTCCCACAAAACTTAATCAGAAATATATCAATTCACATTTGATTTATAAGTAGCTTATATAATATGCATGAAGTAACTGTAGTGCAATGAATAATTTCCAAATCATAAATCAATTTCAGTATACTTATGCAGCTATGTCCTTGACCTTTGAACAGATATGACCTTGAAACATATATGATTGTCATGTCAATACCTACAATATTCTTATATAATGCCTATGCATGAAGTTAATAGATTTTAAGATAATTAATAATTTTAGTATTCCTATGTTGATATGACCTTAATTGATCTTTAAACAAATAACCTTGAACCATATATCAAAATGATCGTCATGTCAATACCTACAATATTCTAATATACATGCCTTTACAAAAAGTTAATAGTTTTCAAGATAATTAGCAATTTAAGTCTTCTTTTGCAGCTGTGACCTTGTACTTTCAACAAATGACCTTGAACCATATAACAAAATGATCATCATGTCAATACCTACAATATTCTAATATACATGCCTTTACAAAAAGTTAATAGTTTTCAAGATAATTAGCAATTCTTGTCTTCATTTGCAGCTGTGACCTTGACCTTTCAACATATGACCTTGAACCATATATTAGAATGATTGTCATATCAATACCTACAATATTCTAATATACATGCCTATACAAAAAGTTAACAGTTTTCAAGATAATAAGCAATTTAAGTCTTCTTCTGCAGCTGTGACCTTGACCTTTCAACATTTGCCCTTGAACCATATATCAAAATGATTGTTGTTGCAATACCTACAATATTCTAATATACATGCCTATATCAAAAGTTGATAGTTTTCAAGATATAGTGACAAATATATAATTTTTAGCAATTTCCCCACTCAGTGCCTTATAATTTCCCCATTTTGAGCCCCATTTGATGCAAATCTGAAAATAGATGACCTATGGATGTGATAAATGAAATAACTAAGGTATATCTCTTGTAGATTCAGAGAAGATTTTTAAAGTTTTTCACTATTTCCCCCCCTTATGGGGCCCCAAGGAGACATAACTCCTTCATTTGTGCAAATCTGAAAGGGCTTCATCCAGGCATGATGGTTACCAAGTTTCATTAAATTTAGCCCAGTGGTTTTGGAGGGGAAGATTAAAATGTGAAAAGTTTACGCACGACGGACAACGGAGAGGTGAGCTAAAAATTTATCTTATTCTAGGATTTTTTTTATAAATGTTTTCCCGAAGTTTTTTAAACAAATATTATGGGATAGTGATTATGTGATACATTGGTAAATTCCAATTTATCTGACAACAATTATTTTCTTATTCTCAAGTTAAGATCCAGGCTTTTAGTTCAGGAATGGTAAAGGAAACTCGAATACCTATGAATACTATGGTCTTCAGTTAGTAAATTTTCACACTTTTAATTTTTTTTTTTTTTTTTTACAGATTCAGACTCTATCCTGGCCAATGACAGGTACCACAATTTGTAAAGTGGTGCTATTTATCACTGCATTCCACTTTTTTTATTAGTACTGAATGATTTGTAAAATTAATACCAAATGTCATTATAGAAAGCTCAATTAGTATTCATCAGTATGCCATGTAATACTGTAACTTGTAACATTAGTGCAGAACTTCAAGAGAATGTGAAATACATTTGCACAACAGGCCTTCACAAACGCTGATTTTTAGCGAAAAACGCTGATTCAAACTTCAAAAAGCCGATTAAAAATATCCAAATCGGCTTTTCCCCCATATTAGAAAGACAAAATCTGATTAAAGAATTCTTTAATGCCAGCTTGTTCACAATTAAAAGTACCCAGGACAGTGTCACGATTCACTGAACTTCCCTATTGACAAGGAATTACCTGACTAATCCGGGGGGAGGGGAGGGGGGGGTGGCAGGGTTGATGTACCCTTTGCCGTTTTACCTTACTGGCATTTGTAGAGCCCTGTTGCACAATATATCCCTTGTATAGGTAAATGTCAAATAATGCTATTGAATTCAGTTCCAAAAACAATGATAAGCACATTATATAGATCACTATCAATTGAATCACATTTCAGATTTAAAATCTAAATAAAATTGAAAAATTACTTAATAATTGTAATGTTAATTCTTATATTTTAAAAAACAAAAATTATATATAAATTAGTCAAGTTAAAATACTTACATTTATTTATAATAAGTAATTATCATTTATTCCTGTCACTGGAAAATTGGTCAGTTTCAGAGCCAAAATATTTGGAAATTTGTGTAAGGAATTCTTTCCATATTTATGAATTATATTAGTGGTGTCTGTCAAATGGTAATACAACATGGACATGTAGCATAATAACCATGGAAACAAATCTTTCAGAGACAATAAAAATTAACAGTTTTAAGCATCAAAGGTGTAAAATCCATCAGTTATCATTGACAGCAATGCTGGTGACATCTAGTGAGAATTACTACAGTTTTCATTGGATACTGATGGAAAATCAAGGTGTGGTGTATATGTCAAAAGTTCAAAACAAGCAAAAGACAGATGAAGGACATATCATGTAAAATTAAATCATTTGTTGGTTCTTATTTCATTTTTAAATTTTACAAATAAAAACAAGTTCTAAAAATTTTATGTTTTTGCCATTTGGTTCATCAGCTCATGAACCAGATATTTTAACCATGAAAGGTTTTGTTTGTAATCCAATGTATCAAATATTTCATTGTTAAAACATTTTATTTATTGGTATCTAATCTATCAAAAATTTTTTTTATTGAAATGATCCAAACATGAAATTTTAATTATAAATAATAACGCTACTTAAGCCAGCTACTCCATAATATTTATTCTTTATTAATAACCGATATATATGATAATTGTTTACATCACTTTTAATGAGGATATCAGACAGGTATATCACACCTGACTACCCTGACATTTTCTAGACGTTTTGTTGCCTATGGCATATCTGACAAATAAAATACCTTAATCAGTAAAAAGTTTTATACAATTCCCATTTCATACAAACAACTTTGTGAAAAGATCAAAGGTGAATATAAAATCAAAATAGGAAATGTTATCCAGAAAACCCAACTTACACAGATGTCTTATATTACTTAGTCCGAATTTAGCAAATTGATCAGAGATATGCTAATAATCTTTATCAAATAACTATATTTTATTAAGTGCTTGTCCCTTCTTGTCTTATGTCTTGTCATATTTCCACGTTTCTATAATTTGCTTGTATTATTTTGTGTTCTTGGTTACATTTACTACTAATAAATGCACAATTTTGAACTATGAAAAATCACATAGTTTGTCATTGAAAATCCTCTGATACTAGGTATTGGTAAATTGTGCCAAACCTGACAGGCATTTTTAACATCATTTTTGTCCAACTGGGACATAAATGTCAAAGTCCCTTTTATTATAGACTAGTTCCTATGAATTAAAAGTCCTTACTTTGAGCAGTTATTTCTCCTTAAACAATACTTTGGTCAGGAAGTGTTAATATAAGTGTAAACCTACCAGATTTATGAGCCAGGCATCTCTTCTTTCTCTCTAAATTCATCTTCTATTCAGTTCTTCTGTTCTTCATTCAGACCTTTAAAAAAAGAAAATATTCCCATGAAAATCTCAAACACTTTAAACCAATGTAAATTCTGACTTGACAAGACTGGATTGGATACATGTGTGGTTTCAAAAATTTTTACTTATGAAATTCAGGTTTTTGTAATATATAGGTATACATTTCTGAAATTCAACCTATATCTGGGTAATATCTCAATTTATTTATGAAATATCTTTACCTGGAAAAAAATTGTCCATCACAACCTTTCTAACCTTCACAAAGTACCTTATGTAAACCTATAAGTGATGAATGAAATAACTTCAAACTAACTATATAACATTCCATGTTTTATAACATGCCAATATCAAACAAATTTTATTAAATAGAACTATGTTTGGTTACAATATATTAAAGACTCCTAAAACATCAAAAATGAAAAAAAAAAAATTGAAAAACTTCATAAAGATTTTGTTGATAAATCATACATTTCTTTCTAAATCAATATAAACGAAATTAAATAACATCTATTGAGACATTATTTGTTTTTCAAAGTTATTTATTTTACCCAATTTCAAATTAAATTGTACTTTTTACACTTTAGGATATTATTAAACAAATATCTCTGTCTCTACCAATCACATGGGTTCTTATTTAATAACAATATTGACATATTTTTTCGGAAATTTCTTCAATTCATTCACTGAAATGGGCATTGATCTTTTTTAAATAAAAGAATTAACTTACTTGTAATCAATGTTTACTTTTGTTTAAAGAAAATGTCCCTATTCATTTTCATACAATCAATTATATTATAAATTAATGTAACAAATTATATACAAACTGAAATTAATGTCAGATATTTATACACTAAATTTATTTATTTTTAATGACATTAACAATTTTCATTATAATTCTGCAAAGTAAGTGTAGCGGTTAAATTAAGATTATTTCCCTTTAACACCAGCTGCTTATGGTAACGTTACAGGAATGTCTACCAACGAAGCCACAGTTAAACAGGAATTGATACATCTTAACTGAGTCACCAGGTCTACAATGTTTATCTGTGTTAACAGTAGAACAGTGATTGATTGATTTGATTGATTTAATTGGGTTTCACATTCTAGTCAAGAACATTTCACTTACATAAACAGTTAAAGGTGAAATAGCAGAAATTTTTACCTTTGCAGTGTGCTTAGGACAATGTACAAGGAGGTTTCTTTAACATGCCATGCCTGCCGTAACACGGGGCATCAGTTTTTAAGGTCTCCTCTGAAGGACCTAGTGACTTCCATTTCTAAATACAGAGTGCTAGGCAAAAGAAAAGCCATTAACTATTTTCAAGTCTTGGTCAGACCTGGCTTGGGTTTGAACCCTAACCACCCACATACAAAACAAGCAATCTTCCAAATGAGCTACCAAAGTGGTAATGTGGGCAAGTGAACTAGTGATAAAAAAGATCATCATCATTAGTTCACATCATAAATACATACACAAAACTCACGCAACATATAAACTCATGTTTAGCTTATTCCTTAAAACTAATAAGAGAATTGTCTTGTCATTAATAGCTGAAAATTTGTTGATGTGATGTAAAACAACAGTGAACCAACTAACCATCCAATCTTAACATTGCCATTGATATATATATGCATTAAATTAAAATTTCAATTGCACTAATAGCAAGTAACTTGATTTTTTAACAAAGGGAGGAAATAATGTGAAATTCTATCATCAATATTGAATATAGTGCATAAAGTGCTTATCAATGATACAGCTTGGTTCCCCAGAGGTTCAAAATCATTCCTTAATTAGGATTTTCATTTACTTAAATCTGGTAAATTTAAATCAGTAATTGAAAATATCATTTTGAATATAACTCTCAACCTATGATATCTCTTTATTGTATATTTATACTCTCAAAGACATAGTTTAGAGAGATATAATGAAATCACTTTTTTACCCATCTATCTGTCTGTCCACTTGCCTCTCACTTTGTCATATACTATGTCTGCTCCATCTTGTTTGTTTTAAAAAGTACAATAATTACAAATTAGATATTAATTGATTCATTACTTATTCAATTAAGGTAAAGAAAATACTATTTAAGAAAAGATTTTGAAACTGAGTCAAGAGAATATAAGTTAACACAAAATGCTTCTTGTTTTTCTAAAAAAAATTTGTATAAGATGAATATGATACAAGCTGTTATTGATCTTAATAATGTTAAAAGGGTTTTTTTCTTTATTTTTCCTCTTTCATTGAGAAAAAGGGCAAATACAAAAGTTCCCTATAACATTCTTAAATAAGGGTGAGTACATGATTATTTCTTTGTTAAAAAAAGGCACAGAAATCAATAAATCAATAAAATATATATATATATATATCAGGGCTCAGGAAAACTTTGACTGCGGTGTCAGACATTTTTTCATAGCAACTGTACCACCGACGATGCAGCGAAAAAAGCAAAAAAAAAAACGTTGTTACTGACTATGTATTTTAAAAAGATTTTTAATATCAATATACAAATCAATATACAAGTTTTTAAAAAGAGGTGTTTACGAAGTTATTTAAAAAATATATATTGTCAGACTTATAATATATGTCCACATTAGTGTTGATTTTGAACTGTCGGCGTTGACGACACATGGTTTGACGGCCATCTTTGTTTACTGACAATCGCACATTTTCGTTTTTCCCAAAGTTACACGAACTTTACTGAACCTCATTTTGAGACCTCTTTGATTTTATTTAGACTTTTCAAAATTATTTATTTATAACTAAACAGTTTGCCAAGACCGTACTATGCGCATTGTATTATTATTTAACATCCGGCGTGGAACCTCTTTGAAATAGTCCGACGACCATGACCTTCAGTTAACAGGTACTCAGGTGTTTATGGCTTCCGTCTGTCAAGCGATGTGATTACTTAATAAACAACTTATCAACAAAAGGAACAGATTGAGACCATGGATTTTAACTGATTAATAAACAAAAGCCTAATTATTAGATCTGTGTTATTTATTGAAAATGACTGACAGGTGATCGATAAAATACTCAAGTAAAATAATGACCGATAAACATATTTATTTACGTGTCCGATTAACTGAATTCTATTTTAAACTAAAAATGTCCGACAAGCTATATTTCACATCGGACAAAAATATTTTTTGTCGGACATGTCCGGCAAATATGACCGTTTCTGGACCCCTGATATATATATATATATATATATATATATATATATATATATACATATCCGATCATCTGCATATGTTACACATAAAAACACGCTCTTATATATTGTTGTAGCACAAAAATATAAAACAAAATAAAGAGGAAAAAAGCAAACAAGAGACAAGTAAAGAAAAATGTATCAGTATGATTGGTTAAAAAACTACTAATTTTAGATGTAGGTACCCTTCATATTAGCAAACATGATTACTTTCTGTATGAAACATATGTAACTTTATCTCTTGTTATCCTATCAGTAAGGCTACCTAAACATACAACTTATATCACTTCTAAAAAATTCATAATTAGATATTTCCTTTTTTTTTTTTTTTTTTTTTTTTTTGTCACTCAGGTTTTCTTGACTATCTTGGAACAGCTCAATGAAAGAAATTTGTCAGAGAATTAATTATCATGATTTCACTCTACTGTAGGTATATTATAAACACTAAGTATTTACTGTTGTTATACAAAACGTGAACTATTCAAACATTTTTTATTGAATTTTGAAAATGTCAAACAAGTAACCCAATACAAATAAAAGAAAAATCTAAATATATATCTATATATTTGTTATTTTTTATCATAAAAATATGACAAGATCAAGTATGTGTGTACAATGCGTACATTTTCTAATACAAAATATCTGAAAGAAATGGGGAGTTTTACAGGGTCTGAGAATTGATTGGCTAAGATACTAGAAAGAAATTTGTTAGATATAAGATCAAATTATACTTATCACGTCATCATAAAAATAACAAAATGTATACCTCTAAAACAGTGTGTGTGTGTGTGTGTGTGTGTGTGTGTGTGTGTGTGTGTGTGTGTGTGTGTGTGTGTGTGACATGCAGACAAAATTTGTCTATACCTTTTTATTAATAAAATAAATGTATCTTTAGAAAATTATTGAGTTTTATAGGGTATACTTGCAAAGTTATCAACTGCATGGTACTTCAGCTTAAAAAATAAAATAAGCTTGGTTTTTCTTTATCATATAAAAATGTAAATCTAAAAGACAAATTTTTAAATGTATTGACCGGTACTTGAGATGAAACTTTATAATGTTATGTAAAATTGACAGAAAAAAAGTGTACCCTGGTAAATATATTCTGACACAATGTTACAATGAAAATATGAATGATTAACTTTTAGAACATAATGAATGATTATTATAGGGTACCTGCAAACTTACTGGTATGTACTTGAACAATGGGTGGGGTTCCTCTAGGGTGGTCTTATGTTAATTAACAAAATTACAATCAATTTTTGTGACAGGATAGCTGAATTTAATAACTCTATCTATCAACCACAGGATTATCCCTTTGGAGCATCATTTACCTGAAACCCCAGATTTTTTAATTGTATTAAAAATACAATATACTTAACAATATGTTACACAGTATAAAATGTGAAAAATCAGCACTCATAATTTATCAACTGCTACTTGGAGAGACATTGATATCAAATATTAGATTATCATTATGACAGAAGAGATAAATATTGATAATGTTTTACATAGAACTAAATGTTAAATCATGGATAAAAATACAGAAATCTGATCATCTTAAGTGTGAAAATCAATGTGAATCATTTATCACCACGAGTGGTGGATTGTTTACGCGTCGTCGTAATTAACGTCATGTCAATAAGTCATGTTTTACCAAACAAATCTCTGTTTACAATGAGTAAAAAAAGATTGTGATAATTTTTATACATAATAAATTAAACATGACAAGAGACAAAATAGAATGATTTTGTAACAGGGAATATGTACCAGTGTTTCTGTTTTCAATAATCAGTCTTTGTGATAAAATTTGTCATTCAGTTACCGAGGTGATAATTATGTGTATTTAACATTTGGATGAATTAGACATAATTCAATAAATACTAGTAATAGCATCTAATAAAAGAATAATATTGTAAACAGGTATTATACAGAACCTATGTATACCGTTAAATCTCAAGAGAGATCAAGTGTTTTCTGATGAGCTTTGTTGGTCATAAGTAGGACGATTTTTTGTATGGCAGAAACCAAACATGACAGGTGGCACTATGTTCATCAATTAGTGTATCCTGCTAGTATTGGAAGGGTCCTACATTTGAGCTGAATTTTTTCTTAAAAAGAAGCTGCAAACACTATGTTGTGTAACTGTGGGTCACAACTGAAGCACACTCAACTGAAGGTGTGTCATGCACCATATGTGCACAATGCTAGGCAGTCTGGAGATGTTTTGGTGTGATTTTACAGAGAAATGAATACAAAACACATACTGATTTTGTGATACAAAATTTTCACTTTCATGTTACTATGTTTTAAAGACGCAACGGTTTTTATTTCTTTATATTTTTAATTTCTTAAATTCAAATCCCCAAATGCTACGGTCATTTGCGGGTCAGTCCCCTTCTTGGTGGGTCAGCAGGAATTCAGGTAAATGTGAGTCAAACCCAAGGGTTGCGGGTCAGTTGGCAGCTCTGAGTCTTCTCTGATATACCTTTGGGTTCATCAGACCCTAGAAAATGGCTGTAAGTAACAAGTTGGTTTCAGGATGGATTCTTGTCTTTCTTATTTGTGCAGGGCTCAAATTAGATTTTAAAACAGGGAGAAGTTTTTCAAAACAGGGAGAAGTTTTTGTGCGACGCAATTCACAACATTGGAATTTCTGTCGTCCTGTCACGATCATACATTTTATATCTTGTATTACAAAATAGACATTGTAACATGCTGGTCCATCTTCAGAAATATGCATGAGATAATTTAATTTAGTGTTAGAAAAAGAAATTTTATACAAGGCACACTTGAAATTGGAAACAAAAGTACTATCTTTAATAATTTGCTTTAATAAGTTTGTCATCAACTGGTTCCTTAATGTTAATTTTTGGCTCATTCTTTTCAGGAGCCAGATCTCATCCTGAATTTGTTTCATAATATAATTTATATTGCCATCTGTATAATGTAAATGTTACATGTAAAAAAATTATATAACAGTCTAATTATAAATTGCTCACCTCTATTATAATTATTTATTAAAAAAGAGTTTAAATACTTAAAACATATAAATAAATATTTAAAATATTTATAATGAATAAATTAATAACATTAAGTAAATTATAAAATATTGTTAAATGAATTTTGATAATTTTATTTTTATCAAAAATAAATTTGTATTTTCACAAAATAATTTTCCTAAGTGTGTTTAAACTGGTTGTCTTATCTATGAAAAGAGAAGAACCACCTTACATTCCAAAAGCATCATTTTGACCTGCCCAATGAAATATGTCGAATTCATACCTCTGTCAAATGGCGGCATTGTAAACAAATCGACTGGTGATATCTCATTTTAGTATGCTGATACTTGTTTTAAAGCTTTTACAATGATTTTATTTTGGAAATAAGTTATCTTTCTTTGATATCACAGTGGTTTTATTCTCTTTCAATTTAAATGAAAAATGAAAGTTTATTAAAAAACAAAAAAACTTTCCATGAAATTTTTTCAAAATTGTCACTGTGTTTTTGACAGTGACAATGACAGTAAATGAAGCATTGAAAGAAATTTTTCCAATGTGTTTAAATAAAACAAAAATACTATAGTGTTTTACCTACCCAATAATAACAACAATTATCAAATACATTAATAATCTATAAAAATATATAAAAGGCCCAATGTAAAAACCAATTAAATCCATTTGGTGTTTAAGCTCATCAATCTGTGTTAAAGACAAAATACTGTATTGTAATTTAATTCTATAAAACACAATTTTGTGTTATCACACAAAAAAACAAGGTTCAAAGCGAGCCTGATTCCCTAGCGAAGAAGCAATTAATATTGTACAATCATTGAGGGAGTTTATATTCATACAGGAATTCCCGACTAGACAATTTACAAGAAATTAGTGCAAACAATTATTGTATGATTAATATATTACCCATAATACATCTCAATGATTGTCTAATTACAGACTGTAAATAAACAATATAATGATTCTATCTTCAAGCAGGTACAAAGAGCACATCTGATCCGAGTATGTAAATAATAACGTGTAAAATTATGATTACAGTCTGTTACATACCAACAATTAACAAGATTTAGGTTAAGATGTAATGAATAAGAATTTTGAGACATCTGTTACAATCAAATATTAACTTGTCAACAAAACAATATAATCCAAAATCTGAAAAAATAAAATGGATTTCTACAAAGTAAAGTCATATCAATAAGGTCAACATAATTATAAAACTATCAATAAAATGATGAACAGGTAAACTATATCAGAGTGGAACGGAGTAATGGTGTTTTATGCCCCGGTCAAGATTTTTGCACTTATTTCAAGACGGTCCGTTCTGGAATGGTGGAGGAAACTGAACTGACACTTCCTCACACTCGGGTCTGTCCAGAGTGGGATTTGAACCCAGGTGGTGAGAGGCGCTGTGATCCGTAAGCACACTTTAGACTATTCGGCCACCAAGGCCCCTGTAAACTATACAAGGATAAATAATGTTATGAAGTACAGCGGAACCTGCATAAACCCAAAAAAGTAAAACCTGTGTATAAAGACCAAATTTACATCCAAGAATTTAAAGCAATATTTTCAAGTTTATAGCATCCATATTTAAACAAAATTCCTCAAGTTTGGAAATCCGGCAATAATTAATCAGAAATGTCTAGTCACATTTCATTTATAAATAGCTTATATGCATGATTTAAATAGTACAATGAATAATTTCCAAATAATGATTTTGACCTTTGAACATATGAACTTGAAACATTTTACATGTATCAAAATGATCATAATATGAATACCTACAATGTTCTAATATACATGCTTGTACAAAAACTTAATGGTTTTCAAGATAATTTACAATTTCAGTCTTGTTCTACAGCTATGACCTTGACCTCTGAACATATGACCTTGACCTATATTTCAAAATGACTGTCATATAAATACTTACAAAATTCTAATATTTATGCATAAACAAACAGTTCATTGCTTTCAAGATAATGAACATTTTCACTCTTCTTCTACAGATATGACCCTGAACTTTCAACATATGACCTTGACCCATATATCAAAATGATTGTCATATCAATACCTATATTATTCTTATATACATATGCCTATACAAAAAGATAATAGTTTTCAAGATAATTAACAATTTCAGTATACTTATGCAGCTATGACCTTGACCTTTGAACATATGAACTTGAACAATATATCAAAATGATTGTCATGTCAATACTTACAATATTCTAAATGCATGCCTATACAAAAAGCTTATAGTTTTCAAGCTCATGCACATTTTAAGTATTTATATGCAAAAAATAACAATTCAGGGGCAACAACTCCTACATGGATAATCATATTGTTATGCAACTTGGTACCTTTCTAAATATTGTCATGAGGAATACTTTAACAATGTTTTGAATTCATATATCTCTTAATATTTGCAAGAAAATTGTCTAAAACTGCATTAATCACAAATTAGGTCATGACCTTGACCCTTTTTCAAGGTCATTTGAAGAAAAAGTCAAAACTGAAAACCCCAAGCCATTATCAGTTCAAATAGTCAAGTTATAACAATTTGAAGCCATTTTATATAATTTTTTAAATTAAACTCAAAAAAGCATAACCCAATTTTTGACCTAATTTCACGACACAAACAAACTATAGGCTTAAGACCCTAGAGAAGCCAAATATCACATCCGATTTTTTTTCTCCCATCACTGATTTCAGAGAAGAAGATTTTTAAAGATTTTTGCACCCCTTGGTCAGTGACCTAGTTTTGGTAGCCATGGCAATGCCATAAACCAATCTGAATGAAACTGGCCCAAACATGCTTCTGACCAAGTATCATTAATCTGTTCAGCAGTTTCAGAGGAGAAGTAGAAAATAGGTGTTAACGACACACGCACACATGCACGCACCTACACATGCCGCACCATGCCATAAGCTCACCTGACCTTTTGGTCAGGTGAGCTAAAAAAATTTTTTTGTAATGTAAAAGACAGCAAATATTTGCTATTAAAATAAACTGAATAAAATTCTTAGTTAAAGAATGATTGTGAAACTGGTGTTTATTTCTTTACTTAGTGAAATAGATTTTTTCCAAGAAAGTTAACATTGAAATTGGATATGTTACAACAATTCCTAGAAATTGATTATTTTCAAAGGATAATACACATATTCAATCCCAATTGCAAAAAAAAAATCTAAGCAGACGCCTAAAGAATTTTAGCAACCATTTTTCAAGTTAAGTGATTAAAGACAAAGATTAGAATGGATAAATGGTTTTTTATGCCCCAGTCAAGATTTTTTACTTATATTGAGGGGGTCAGTTCTGGAATGGTGGAGGAAACTGGAGTGCTTGAGAAAACCACCAACCTTCAGTAAGAAAACTGACAAACTTTCTCACACTAGGATCTGTACAAGTAAGATTCGAACCAAAGGAGCTGTGATCTATAAGCATATGCTTTAGGCAACTTAGTCACCAAGGCCCAAAAGACCGATTTGATTTGATTTATTGCAGTTTTATATCCCAGTCAAGAATATTTCATTTATATTGAGACATCACCAGCTATAGGTGAAGTTGCAGAAATTTTTACCTTTGCAGTGTGCTTAGGGCAATGTGCAGGGTGAGCAATCTAATGTGACACACCTATCATGCCATGGGACATCAGTTTTTAAGGTTTCATTTAAAGGACCCCATGAAATTCATTTCTAACTGCTGAATGCTTGGCAAAAGAACAGCCACTACCGACTTTTAGTTCTTGATCAGACCCTGCCAGGGTTTCTAACCCTGACCCCCCACATATGAAGCGAGCACTCCACCAACTGAGCAACCATACTGTTATCAAAAAGACACAAGAGATTAAGATAATCTGCATAATGAATCTCAATATGTAGTCAGTAAAGTTATTTTTTATAATATATGTATATATAAATCTTTATTGATTATGATAGTTTTATACCAATATTCTGAGTAACTGACCTTTGTTACCCAAGACTATGTAAACATTTGTTTGGAATACTGTTCATCGTTTTATATAGGGAAAAATTCTAAATCTGTATATGCAAGAAATCCTGAATGGCTGCCCATTGTAACCTCCATCAATTCCTAATTAAGATTCTTTATTCAATGAATGGAAATATTAACACTGTTCTTTACTTTATGAGGGGAAGTATTTGTACCCAATTCTGGATGACTGACCTTTGTAACCCCAGCTTACTTAGATCAGATTCCAAACTTAATGGATGCAAATGTTTTAGAAGGAGAAGAATTTATATTCAAGAATAAGTAAATAATGGAAATCCATCGATAAAAATTACACAATTCAAATACAAAATGCAACATTAAATTGTACAAGTACATGTATATATGATATCTCAAGGAATTTCATCGATAAAAGTTATACAATTCAAATACGAAAAAAGCCATTAAATTACGGCATTTAACTTCCGATGAACAAGTGTGGTTAAGCATCTAAGTGTATATAGAAATAATCGATACCAAGTAGTTTGTATATACAGACTAAAATTAATATAATTATTTGTTTACCGTTAAGTAATTATCTACAATGTCTATATAACCATTTGTCTCAGTATATATATATATATATATATATATATATATATATATATATATATATATATATATATATATATAACGAAGCTAATACAAACTTATATTTATAGCTTGTAGGATCATTCATGATATTAATCAGTCTTACTGCTAATGTGCGTAAATAAATCAGAAATCTGTTATGCATACACTGGCATTGGATCTTTGAGAAGTATTGGAATCTTTGAAGAGTACCCCTGAATCTGTCTTTATTCAATACTAACAGGATAAATAGATCAGAAACTTACTATGCATATACTGGCACTGGATAAACATGTACAATATCATCAAATCAATGTAGAATGAGAGAGAGAGAGAGAGAGAGAGAGAGAGAGAGAGAGAGAGAGAGAGAGAAAGAGAGAGAGAGAGAGAGAGAGAGAGAGAGAGAGAGAGATATGCTGGTAAAATAGTTGGAAATAAATGAAAGATAATTATTATTAGAGAGAGAGAGAGAGAGAGAGAGAGAGAGAGAGAGAGAGAGAGAGAGAGAGAGAGAGAGGGATCTTGAAGAAGTATTGTTAAATATTCTTATTATCTAAGCAGTCAGACTGCTTTCTGAAGGTAGGTGGTGTCCCTTGGTAGTCTGATTTCCTTTCCTTTCCCAGAACAGACAGTTAAGAACATCTATTAAATGATTTTGAAGTTTGCTGGTTACACTTTTCTACATGACTTAAGCAATTTTTCAATTAATTTATTACAAGATAAAAATTAAAATTAAACCATCTGATCAAGCTGTGTTTGTATTTCTGAGCTGTTTTTGTAACTGACATTTCTTATAAACCAGAAATTCTACATGCACACACAGAGTCGTGATATCTTTGAGAAGTATCTTTAAATCAATGTTAATTATTCCAGGAGAGAACGAGATGATTATACAAAATGAACAAGTCCATGTAGTAACATTATTACCATGGCTTATCTATCTATCTTGTACACATAGGATATTCTATCAATAAATATGAGACGAATATGCATGCATGCATATATAATATAGTAAAACTTTCATTATAGAAAGATAATTTTCTCAGTTACCATTGATGAAAGTCTTCTTTTTTTTTTTTTTTTTTTTTTTGTCAATTTAATTCTTTTGTAATCTCTTTATCTTATTTTAGCGAGTAGAAAATTTAACATCCAGATACTGATCGGGAGTTTTCTCAAATTCTTAATCACTGAGAACTGTCTAGAAATAGTGTTTATAGCACTATAACTTTTTATTGCAATGCAAAGCAAAATTAGCAAGCTCTAGTGCCTTGTAATTAATGTGCTTTGTGGAGTTGTTAAAGTAATAGTTCTATGAACACCATTTCTATATAGTTCAATGATTCAGATTATTACACATATATCATGACCATTAAGCCTTTACGCAGTTCTTGAGCATTGTACTGTTTAGAAAAATCATTATAGGTAACATTTCTTGTTAGATGATATTAGTATTTCCTGGTTTTATTTTATAAAATTTATTTTTGCTTTTTAATCTTAAAGAAATTTTAAAATGCTCAACTAGTCACAAATGGAAAGCCAGACACATGTATATTTATAAGTAAATCACTTGATCCTTGGCCTTTATAGCTCAAATACTTGACGCTTTTGGTCTAAAAAGAAGTTTTATACAACAAAACTCAGTGCAAATGTAAAATGGCGTAGATTATTTCCTGATCTTCAACTTGATGTGTTATGATCTATTTTGGTGATGTTCACAAGATATTTTAGATTATAATGGATACTCTTTATTAATAGTGCATTCTTATCAATCATTGGACTATTATAAGGAGCACTGTGGTTTCCTCTATTGACCAGTCCATGCTATAAATGTATCTTATGCAATGTGAGAAAAATAATACAAATATTAATTAAAAAGAAAAATACTTAATAAAAAAAACACGTACAGATAATCAATGACTTAAATCAAAATGAATGATGAAAATTACAATGTCAAATTTCTCCAAGTTTAAATGTATACAATATCCATCTTGATTAGTTCAACATATTTCATCAGATTTTTCATAGTTCAAAAGTTCTCATAGAAACATTTACTATAAATTAATAACAATAATGGTTTTATTAAACTTAAATACAATATGTTAATAATATGATAACTACAGACATTAATCCTCAGTTTACATGTCACAATATTGGCAGGAACAAACAACGAGTGCTTTGACAATAAAACATCTAATCAATCATGTTTGAAAGAGACAGTTTTTAAATATTGGCAAGTTTTACATTAATATAATACACCACTTATGCACTAAACTATAAAAGAATGGAATATCCCCGCTGCAACGACAGATCCATTTCAAGGAATTAAAATGTGAATTACATAATGGTTTTCAATCAAGTAAATGTTAAGGTTTTTCTGTTTTTTCTCAATTATCAACACATTTATGTCATCAAGAATGAAATTATTTCAGAATTATAACCCTGTATCATGATTTGAGCTACTACTTGATCAATGGACAAAACAGGAAAATGGAAGTAACAAGCGACTGATTGACTAAAATGGTTTTCTTTTCTGTTTTTACTATAAGGAAGTTGAAGAGTTTAAATTTGCAAGGAGAATAATCAAAATGGTCAGCTGGTTGATCCACTATCAAAAAATAAACACGATATGTAATTGAGTAAGATATTTGGTCTTTAGTAAGATATTTACTGTATGCTCCCAACTAAGATATTTACCATGGGTTAACCTGGAGTAGGACATTTACCATGGTATGACCTGGAGTAGGATATTTACCATGGGATAACCTGGAGTAGGACATTTACCATGGTATGACCTGGAATAGGACATTTACCATGGTATGACCTGGAGTAGGACATTTACCATGGGATAACCTGGAGTAGGACATTTACTATGGTATGACCTGGAGTAGGACATTTACCATGGGATAACCTGGAGTAGGACATTTACCATGGTATGACCTGGAGTAGGACATTTACCATGGTATGACCTGGAATAGGACATTTACCATGGTATGACCTGGAGTAGGACATTTACCATGGGATAACCTTGAGTAGGACATTTACCATGGTACAATGAGCAAGAAATTTACAATTATTAGTACATTTGTTATGGTATTCTTTTCAGCAGGCATTAGACATTTTGCATTGCTAAAGTTGTGAAATGAACAGGTAGTGACAGTTTATACCGGGGGTATGGAACATTTTGTAAAGTCAAAATTCAAGAACTTGTATTCTCAGTTACAAACTGAGTCCAAATCAAAGAACTTGTATTCCCAGTCATATCATGTCACTGAAACAAAATAAGCACTTGTCTGTAAAATAATTCTTTGGTATGTGTCAGACCTTAATTGACAGTACTCTTAGTAGTGGCACATATGGTCTACTCTTTTTCTACCCCTATTGAGTTGTCTTTAGCATACATCATGACACAGATCCTTTTATTGCTTTTAACCAATTTTCTATTCTGATATAACAAGCTTTATACATAAACCCCCCTGCAGTTAAGAAAAAAATATTTAAGTCCCAAGTAAGTCAAATTCACAATCCTAGACTTCAGACAGCCAACAAAACAGTTTTTTGATGTGTCCACCTACTCAAAAATGCACTTGCCGTGTTTCACATTTTTGACAAGACTGACTATAATTTTCCTCTGGCAAGTGATCTGTCTTTGGTATAAGATAAATCAGTATATAATACCGATGTAACAACATGTCTATCACAGTTGTCAGCAGATTTACTAACCTTTACCAACCTATAGCTGAAAAAGATGAAAATTTTCTAGAAAATTGGTAATTTCTGTGTAATTCTAGTGTGGGAATTTAAACAAAGCAATTCAGATGTTATATAACTAATCCATATTTAAGAAACAAAAACGGAAACATTATCTCTATTTTAGCATCAATATTCCATAACAGATTACAACATTTATCAAATCATAATGGTGTATTGTCATTCTTTGAATTAATCGATAAACTGGAACTGTCATGATCCTTGTGTTTATTTCAAGGTCATATATGTTTTATGTTACCTCTGAAGCATTTTCAACAGCAGAGATGAACAGGTAAAATGGTCTTTTCACCCCTGGTCAAGATAATTTCCCTTATAATTAGGCTGATAGTTTTGGAATGGTGGAGGAAATGAGAGTTCTTAAAACATCACAAATATGTCACAATGTAACAAACTAAGCTAGATGATTATCTGAGAGCATGTTGATTGGACGACGAGATCCTTAAAAGCAAAACTTGTTAAATGTTTGAAATCTAATAAACAGAAGTGTTCTATCTCTGGATAAAATGGTCAAGAAACCAACCACTAAAATGTATCTTTGTTAAAGAAAAGAACAAAGAACCTATTTATTTGCTTGGCAAGCACATACTGCACAGTGCAACTATCTACTATCAGTCCAATGCATAGAGCATTTATCTAAAATCAACCCACTACATTGTTCATCTATTTGCATGATAAGCACATACTGCATAGTGCATCTATCAACAATCAGTCAAATACATAGTGCATTTATTTATCTAAAATCAACACACTACATTGTTCATTTATTTGCTTGTTAAGCTCATACTGCACAGTGCATCTATCTATAATCACTCAAATGCATAGTACATTTATCTTAAATCAACCCACTACATTATTTCTTTATTTGCATATTAGGCTCATACCGCACAGTGTACATATCTACCATCAGTCCAATAGAGTATTTATCTAAAATCAACCCAATACATTTTTCATTTATTTGCACGATAAGCACATTTTGCACAGTGCATCTATCTATAATCAATCCAACATTTAATGTATTTATCTAAAACCAACCCACTACATTGAATTTATTTTTCTCACTTCATTTATCTGTGATCAACCCATTACACAATAAATTACATACTTGGTGCATTTGACCTAAATGCAGAATAATTAGTAATTAATGAATGACAAATATCTGACTCACACTCACAGAAAACAATCATTATCTTAGTTTTATTTTCAGGATATGAATTTTTTATCAGCAAGCATAACTTTGACTTGTTCTTGGTAATTATAGATTGATTTTTGTTTTTATTTTACCTGTCAAACATGTATTTACCAACAACTATATAATTTTAAAAAGAGCAACAATGCAATAATTTATAATTATCACTTCCTTTAGAATTATTGTTAATAATCCACTTAAATCAAATGGTCTAAGTTATGGATTTCATAACAGAAAACAATGTGTTATAAAAATTAGTATGGGGTACATGTTTCTTAAAAAAAAGAATTCTTTTTAGTTGCCTATTTTGAGTGTGCTATGTGCTGCATTCCAATTTCATATTTTTTCACTTTATCATACTGATAGAATAAATAGAGTGGAATAATACTGTTTTCTTGTTTCTACTTTAGTAAAATTCCTTTCATTTATATTAAAAACAGTTATTTCTGGTATGGATTGAAGGAAACTGGAGTACCTGGAAAATAATCACAGACTTTGGAAAGTAAACTAAAAAAAAATTTCGCTAGGATCTGTCATGATAATATACCTAGACTTTGAGAGTGACTGAGTAAGTAATGGTGTTTAATGTCCCAGTCAAGAATATTTCACTTATATTGAGACGCTGCCAGCTGCAGGCGACAGTGCAGAAATTTTGCCTTTGTGTTGCAATGATGTCATTATACAGCAGGGTTCTTTATCATGCTACGTCTGCCATGACACGAGACCTCGTTTATTTTAAGTTCCCATCCGAAAGAACCATGACTTTCATTTTGTAATGCCAAGTGCTTGGGGAAAGAACAGTCACTACCAACTTTGAAGTCTTTGGTCAGACCGAACTGGGGTTCGAACCCACGACCTTCCACTTACAGAGCGAGCACTCTACCAACTGAGCTATCGCAGTGGTTTTAGGCTTTAAAAGGCTTGAAAATAAGTAAGTGCACCCTTCAGGCCAAACATTTTAACCAATCAATATATGCTATAGAAACCAATATGCAGATTTAGCCAACAGCGGCATGACTTCTGCTAAAAGGATGGCATGGTTATACCAGGAAAGTATCTCAAGATTCTAATGTTAAATAAAGAAAAATAAAATAAATTTCAAATGTACTCCTGAATAATTTGGTACCTGAAAATATATTTATCTAATTCCAATAAAAACTTTTTTGTTGTTTTTAACATATGTCTCCTGTAAGATGCACTTCATCTGTGTTTTAATCTACTGTAACATATAATGGATATTGTTACTCCCTCCCTCCAGTGTATTAAAAGGTGAAAATAATTATAAGAAAGACTTGAAGGTGACTGGATGGTCACATGTAACATATTCTAAATGATCAATAAATTTTCTAGTGAAATCAAGTCATTTCTTATTTGTTTACTGTCGACCATGAATTCCCTATCTCTGAAGTTACACAAAATATTATGCCTAAGCACAGGAAGTTCTTATTTTATGCCTATTAATTTTGTTGTAATATTTCACTATAATGGAAACTATTTGATTGCATTTTGGTGTTTTAATTTATTTATTTATAAATAAATCTTTTTTAAAGACTGTATTATTTGTGATCTAAGTCTTGAACAACACCTTGCCTGATGGCCATAACTTTACTAATCAGTTGATTATGGCTTCCTTTAATTAATCAACACGATTGTTTAATAACAGTGTAATGATGTTTTAAACAATGAAACAGGTAATTGACATGCAACTACAGGTATTTACTGATTATGAAACAAAGACCCAACTATTGGATCTTTATTTCTGTATTGTGTGTTAACCATTTACAGACATGTACGCACATAGATAGCATTACTTGGTTCCTAAGTTTTAATCATAAATATCAGACAGACTACAATCTATAAGTTTCAGAGTGATGTTTAACTTCAAGTCGACTTTTGTCTGCTTTAATAATTTGAGTACAATGTAATTTGAAAAAAAAAATTGAAGAAGTTTTAATAATTAGCTTTTTTAAAATTAAATTGAGAAATGTTCTATGCCATTAATCTGAGATGGACATTTTTGGCTATGTAATCATAAGTAATTTTCAATAAAATACATAGGAAATGGTTTTGGACTGTAAATCTCATTTAATTATCTGGTACTTTCTATTATTCGATATAGTATTAACTGGGTTTAACTGTACTTAATTTAGAATGAATGTCTTTTTCTTAGTTAAAACAGCTTGTAGGAACCAAATTAAAATCTAGTCTTAATTGTGTTCATGCTGGTATTAACTTTAGACTTTGCAAACATGGCACTAATATCTGTCAAAATCAAATTTGAAGCCAAAAATTGGCATTAAAATATAACAAAAATAATCCATTATGAGCTCCTTCATGTAAGATCAGGGAAAATTCATACTCAAAGATTTAAAATTTCATTTAGTCAAGAGAGACTGCAAGCCTTGTCTCTTGACAGAAATACTGAACCCCTCAGGTGCAGTCTCCATCCTACATGGATATTTATAATCATGGCATCTTAAAATCTTACAAAACTTTACCTGGATTCAAGACTGAACTTACTTCTTTAACAATACCCCTGCTAATTATTTGATGGGATCTGTCAACAGTTTCCACTCATGTTGAATATTCTTGAACCAGGAGTTTACAATTTTTTTCTGGTCACATGACAAGAGTTAGCTGAATGAAGTGGAGTAATATGGTTTAATCTCCCTATTAAAACTCTTTCACCTGTATTCAGGTGGTTTGATCTGGGATGATATGTCCTTAAATAAAACCATCGATCTTCAGCAAGTAATATGACAAATTAAAATCTATAGAGTTAGGTTCAAACCTAGGTGTTGAGATGCAATGTCATCTGTAAGCCAAAGCATTAGACCATTCAGTCTCCAGGGCCCCCATCATGAGAAGAAAAACAGACCCTTTTCTTATAAACGTGTATTGTTTTTTGTACTTCAATCTATGTGCTAGAGACTGTTGGCATCATGCATAGAATCCCCAGCTAAATTCAAGCTTCAGTATGTATGTGATAAGAATCAGATTCACATTACTGACTCTACCATGTATAAAAGTACAATTATTTGATTGTCTTTACAGATTGTTACATATTCTTCCACCTTCTATGGAGGTGCTGCTGTAGAGATATTATTGATGAAGAGATTGTTAATACAACAGTATGATACCTTATCATACATGTATTTTGATCAATATTGTTATAAAAACAATAATTCCTTACCTATGACTGGATGTATCTTTTGACTGCAGGTACATTAGAAATTATCAGAAATTGCAGATGTCGTAAGGTCAATAGATACAACTTCGACTATCTTTATCAACAAGACTTATAAATTTCTCTAAATATTAAGGTTTCATCTCTGATGTAAAAGTTTAATATACATGCTGACAAATATGAATGAATGAACTACTGTCTAACTCTTCTGTAAAAGACAAGAGTAGACGGGATGGAGGGGACTGTTGTTTTACTCCCCAGTCAAGATGCTTTCACTTATATTGAGGCAGCTGTGTTCTGTATACTCAAGCATTATAAGATTGTCAAAACCAAAAATCATTTATAAAATTTGAAGCTTTAAAGAAATACACAATAATTTGAAAAAAAAAATTTTGACTTTTAAGTTGCAGACGACATAAAAATATACACAGACAAATACATATTCTTCACACATTTTAAAACAGCTATGACAAATATGACCATAAAAGAAATGAAAGCTTAGTCTTGTTAACTAAAAAATCACTAAAATTGAACATGTATGAAAATATTACAAAAAAATATATAAAGTTGCAGCAACAACCTGAACAACCACAAATTGCCATGACAACAAACAAAAATGACTAGCTGATTATATAACTCAGAATGGTTACGAAGAACCTTACCTTAAAGGCTGTCTACAGTCTTTAACAATCCAAAAATTAATTTAAAAAAATCTTATAAGAAAAAATAGAAATTACATTTAATGCAAAAATTAAATATTCATTAACGCAAAAAGTTGAAAAAAGTTGAGAAGTCACAAAAAACTTGGTACAAAACCGTAAAGATAAAGTTGTGTTTACAGTAACTAAAAAATAAAAGTAAAAACATCAATATGATGATGCACATATGAGAATTAATCTATAAAACATTACAGAAAATATTTGATTAATACAGATGTAAAACCACTTTGATATAGGAGAACATCATTAATGCCTATAGTACTTTATATATACTAATAGTACTTTTATACCAAATGTTTTATACTGTAAACATTCTAATGTTTCATGCACCTTTAATGTCTCATCCCACACTAAGCAGTTTAAAGCTCAAGCTTACAAATAACTTACACATCTATCTTAAATTTGAATTCCTCTTGGACAAATACTAGTAAGCTTGCCAAAGTTTTGAAGTGCAACTATTTTCAGGAAATTAAAAAACCAAACCCTTACTGTTTCAGATCTAAATATTGATGCATCACATGCTTTCAATGCTAAATAAAAAGGCTACAAGCTGGCCTAGAGAAAACACATTTTAGATAATGATAAACCAAAATATAAGCACATATTTCAGATATACTGTAAAACATCTTGTTTTAATTGAACTATTTTCGCAGTGATATTTTAGATTTGGTAATAAATTTTCCATGAGTGTAGAAGAGTAATGGTAATCGAGTTTTTTGCCCCAGTTAAGATTCACGTTTTACCAATAGTTTCTCTGTGACAAGCACTTAATATTATCTGGTAAAATATTATTGTGAGATCTTTATTACTTTTTTTATTTGTGCTTCAATAATTAGGACTTTTACCATAAATAATTTCTGTGGTCAGCACACTCTCTTTAGTGATTTATGAACATATGTTATACAAATTTAGACAACTTAAAATGTTATACTGAGCAAAAAATTTGTTTGAAGTTAATTTCTGTACCAACTAAGTTATCAGTCATAGTTCAATGAAATTTACATTAATTAAGTGGTTAATGTAGACAGGATTTTTTTCTGTAAGAAAATTTCCCTTCGTTTAACTAATTCTTCTTAACAGATGTTTACAGCAATGTATCTTCATTATGTACAGGTGCTTTAACATTTGAAGTTAGAAAACAAGATAGGTTCTAGGACTATGAAAAATTATCAGAAAATCAACTTAAATATTCTTTGTGTGACCCTTAAACAAGATGAGAATAAATCTAATTGTGCAAGATACACCTGTAACATTATTTAATCCAAAGTTCAAATAAACCATGGCCGTTTTTAGAAGGCATATTCAAAACAGCATTTAAAAAAGATGACAATAATTCTTAAAAAAGGTCATGGCTTTAACTTCAATTGATTGTGATTAATTTAAGAACTAAAAGGAATTGATGTCATTATCTTCACATGCAATTAAGATATTGCAAGTTAAAGCTTATTTATAATTCAAACCATTTCATTCAAAAATATGTGACATTTTTTCCTACAAGATTTCACAAAATTACCAAACAATAATAATATAAATCAATTATTTTAATGGATTCCAGAGAATTTAAATTTCCCA
The DNA here is from genome assembly GCA_029721355.1 of Tegillarca granosa. Lineage (NCBI taxonomy): Eukaryota > Metazoa > Mollusca > Bivalvia > Arcoida > Arcidae > Tegillarca > Tegillarca granosa. The sequence goes on along the minus strand of CM056596.1, from coordinate 9,759,172 downwards.
AAGATTTCATTTTTATATCAAAATGTTAAATAATAAGGAAAATCTGAACAAGTAGATCATGACCTTGACCTTATTTAATTTGAAAATCATTCATGAGAAATTATAGAAACTGAAAACTCCAAATTTAATCCATTTCTTCAAAGAATTTCTGAAATGTTAAACTTATTAAACAAAGATCCAGGAGGATCTAAAAATATCACATGCATAAGATAGTCATGATGCAAATTTGAACTTATGCAAAATATTCTGCTTCAAAAGCTGATTATCAAATTTAAACAAGAATCATGCGGGTTCATAATCTCTAGTGCTTTAAGTAAAATTGTTCTTGAACAGACAGACTGGCAGCTGCAACAAAATAAAATAAACATGCACCTAAAAATCTGTTTCACTATACATGTTAATATCTTAATTGATGAAATCCAATGAAAATTTGTGATAATTCTTAGTCTGTCCTAAATACAACTACATGTGTATAATGCTCCAAATTTATTAGCTGATCAATTTCAAGTTTCTTAAAATATCTTGCTGTAATATTTCTTACATCAACTTAAAATAAGAAAAAAAAATTATGCTACATAATATCAAGCACCAATTGTTTATGATTTTTTCATTAATTTCTCAGACTATATATGCTCTAAAATTCTGAAATTTATTACATGATCATTTTCACGATTCTCCTTAAAACATCTTTTAATTTAAAAAAAATCTGCTGCAACTTAAGAATTACCAATCTGTTGATGAAACCTGATGAGTATACTGCAATACTTCTCACACCATTATAAGTAAAGATGTATGTTCTTAAGATTCTAATATTAGACGATCAGAATACACCCTCTTCAAGATTCTGAAATTTATTAGATGATCAATTTCAAGATTCTCTCTAAAACATCATTGATTAGACCCAAAAATTAAAAAAAAAACTTGCTACAAACTATTAAGTACCATTATTACACAACAACTGAGTGAATGGGGGTTAGGTCCCCGAGTATAGATTATTTCATATGAATTAACCCATCATCTGATATTCAGTAAGAATTTATACAAATGAAAATAAATGTTTTTACAATATGACAATGAGTAAGGGCAAGTTTTTTTATTTTCACCTACCATATAGATCAGTAACTATCACCTCCTTAGTCTGAATCCTACTTAGCAGATCCTAGTGCAAACAAGTATGACACTGCTTTCACGTTTCCTTTACCATCTCAAACAGCATTACTTGATACGAGTTGACAGTTGAGTAATAGTGTTTATCATCCCAGTCAAGAATATTTCACTTATATCGAGACATTGCCAGCTATAGGCGAAAGTGCAGAAATTTTGCCTGTGCATTGCGCTGATGGCATTATGCAGCAGGGTTCTTTATTGTGCCACGCCATGACACGGGACCTCGTTTATTTTAAGTTCCCATCCGAAAGAACCCTGACTTTCATTTCATAATGCTGATTGCTTGGCGAAAGAACAGTCACTATCCACTTTCAAGTCTTGGGTCAGACCCGGTCGGGGTTTGAACCCACGACCTCCCACTTACGGAGCGAGCACTCTACCAACTGAGCTACTGCAGTGATTTACTTGATAAGAGTGGGGAGAAATAATGGTGTTACACATCCCAGTCATGACTTGGGCATTTAACATCATTCCAGCAAATAAATCATCTCTCATATCACGAAAAATTCGTCTTTAAGGAGTCAGCCATTTTCATTTTACAATCAAAGATGATCTTTTATAGTGACTATAGAAGCTAGACAAATTGATAAAAGTCCATAGAACTCTTGTTTATGGTTTATACTTCAATCTTTTTTATTAGTCTTGGGGCTGACTACAATGAAATGTCTAAAGTCTTCTTAAAAATCATTGATTCTGTACCCAGTGTCATGGCAAGACACCAGTTGCTGGTGGTAATGTCAAATCCCCAATTTTTTGGTGGTATCATTTTACCACCCCTATTGTTCTTATCAAAAACAGCAAATATAGGCTGGTCACATGATGAAATTTACAGACCCTATTGAGGCTGCATTATCTTCAAAAATAAAGAAAAATCAGTTTATAATCAATGCCTGTCCATTAAGAGTCCCTTTTCTTTGTATTTAAACAGAAAAGAATCTATATATAAAGACTACCTGCATATTTAGTTACTAAGTCATTTTTGTAGTTTTTATATATATATATATTTTACTATACTTTATAAACAGCATAGTTTATTTTATTACTGTATGTTTCCAATCTGGCTAGACTATGATTTTATATGACCCTAGATCGATTAAACACCTTAAAAAACTAATTAGAAATGCCTTAGTAACACTCATTTTACGCATATTATATATAAACTTTTCAACTGCTTTAAAATCCACCATAAAAATTGATGATACATATATATATATATATGTGTGTGTGTATTTAACAGGTGATGGCATCTTAAGAGTAAATAAATAATGACAACAATTTATCTGTTGTTTTTGTTGCTTAAATTTTTCTATTATATTCTATTCTTTCAATCAAACCCCATCCCCTTAAACCACACTATTTTTTTTTTAAAATTTGTTGTTTCATCAACAATAAATGCACATAATTTTTTATTTCTGAATGAACCCCCATTTTCTGAGTCTGACTCACATGAAAAGAATATTTTTTGTGTTTTATGTGACAGAATTATTTGATACATTAGGTTATTATGTGCAATTTTTAGCTAGCAGCTATGATATAAATTAGATATTCGTAAATCAGGCGGTTAATATGTATTAATATTTGATAAGGGAGATAATACAAGCCGTTTATTACCCTGTTCATGTTAATTAACAATAAATATGTATTATCTATTTATGATTTATATCTTCATGTGGTGCTCAACTCAGGTGCAATCAAATCTTATAACTTATTTACAAAATCTATAAATGTTCAGAATTACTTCCGTTACAAATCAGACTTCTGAATCAAAACTTATCAATAATAGAGTTTTTTGAAAGAAGAAGGAAATTTGTAACTGTAAAACATGTACTTGGCAAAAACCAACAAACACACACACACACACACACACACACACACACACACACACAAAATTGATAAAACAGTCAAACAAGACCAAAAAAAACAAACAAAAAGGAATTAAAAACTCCAATTTTGAGCAGGTACTTCAACTAATGACTAACATTGTCTTTGAAGTACTGTTTGAAGACACCATGAAACGAAGTTTTTTGTTAAAAATCTTGATGCAAGTAAAATAATTAATGTTTTTCTATCATTTATATTTCATTCAAAAACATGGGTGAAATTTGAAGACTTCATCCTTTTAAGAAAACATTTTTTCCTTTTAAGAAAACATTTTTTATGGAAGTTCATCATTTGATAAATTGTTACATTAGTAACCAATGACTTGAAAGTACAGAAAAACCAAGACATAGTATCATGTAAGTGTACTGCATAAAAAATCCCCCAATAACATATAACTTTTTTTAAAATGTCTTCGCAGAAAAATTAAACCTATCCATTCTATATCCTACAGAGATAATCTCTGCACAACTCTTATAGGTACCACATGGTTCAACGATGATCCTAATCCTTCCCTACTAAGTTTCATAAACAAAATTTTATTCTCATTGTTCTCAAATCAATTTTTTTTTTATTAAAAAAACTGAGACCATGAGTACCAGATTTAACTGCTTAAACATAAATAATATGGTGAAACTGTTACACTATTCAATTCAAAATTACAGTAATTCATAGGCTTGTCATGTGCTATTCTTGAATTTTTCATTGAAATCATACATCTAAAAACTGCCAGGTAATGTGTTCTATGCATTATATAAAATGTTTTAAAAAATGCACATAACTAAACCTGCAGTGATAACTATATTTTAATAACCATTAATATACCAGTGTATCTAAATGTTACCAAAAAATCTTACATTTAAACATGTTTTTGATTGCCATCTTAGTATGATTCATGGGACATCAATAATTTTAAAGGTTTCATCCATATGTAATTAATGAATTATTCTTGAAAACTATAATTATAATCTTAATTTCCAAAAATCAAATTTTTTACAGCATCAACTCTACAGTATGTATCAGAAAAAAGACATCTACAACTTTGAGATCTTAATGGAAAAATTTCTAGTTTTGTTACAACTTCTGGCTTGTATCAAATCATTATAACTAAATTAAGTTTCCATGACAATAAACAAGTTTTACCTCTGTGATTTAATGGTAAAACCATGCATCTGACTGCAGGCAACCATTAACTACTGAAAGTGAATTTGTAATCTTATGTAATAGTCTTACAATGGCAAAAATATTTTAAATCATGCATTAATAGCGGCCACTGAACTGCTTCAGAAACTTAGTTCACACAATACTAATTTTTCTCCTTATGTGCTTTCATAATATATACAAGTTCATAGCAATAGGGATATCAAATTAAGAGCTCCATTTAGACATACAGGTTACTGTTTCAAAATCACCAATAATTGATCAGAGTATTACCACTTGCATTAATTTCAAAAATGATCTTTGTTTACAATTGATACATAATGTGTGCAGATAATGATTAATTTTACTAAAACAAAATCTGTTAAATAATTGTGCATGTGTGTGTGTGTGTGTGTGTGTATTCAATCTTTTAACTCTTTGGCTTTGAAAACTCAAACACCCCTATAACTTAGTCAACATTGAAGTCCCATGAACATCAAGTTTTCAAAGTTCAAATGAATTTATACATTTCAATGTCTTCAAACAATGTCAAATTTGTGCTATGTGAACACTCACATAAATTAATTTACAAGAAAACATTATTTTTCTAATCAGGTCTCCCCTTTCTGTGTTTAAATATTATTCAAAATTAAAAAAAAAAAAAACTTCAATCGACAAATATTCAGAAAAACATTTTTGGACAGTAGATCCAAAAGTCTAATGTTATCATCCATTTGATTTGGTAAATTAAAATATCAGCTTAAAGTCTGCTCTTTCTTTTTATTCTAAAAATTAGTGAAGCCTTCCAGTATTGGTTAAGGAAATCAAGAATGATTAGTTTCAAAATGTACAAAATCAACCATTCTCAAAAGCATTCTTCCAATAAAATGATGTATCTAACTTAAGCCAAATGGAAAATGTATGTTTCAAAGACGTTGTCCAAATTATCCAAAAACATGGATAAATGCATTCACAGTCAGAACTCATTATACTGGAATATATTTACCATGTTACAACTAAATTCATTTATTAAAGTTTTCGTACATCACATCTTATACCAATATGGATTTTTTTTAGTTTGGTCAAAAATCTATTAATGGGGGTAAGCTACAGTAGACTCCTACTGACAGATTATGATGATCTTGTCTGATATAACAATGTCTTCTCATACGGAATTCAGTTTAACATTTCCCAAAACAGAGTGTTAATGAATTATAAACAGCACTAGCCTCAGACAGTTTCTTCAGTCATAAATACCTTCAGTCGGTTAGGTATGTTATCAATCAAAACAAAATCAAATATACACACCTAAGGCTGAAAAAAAAACACACACACACACACACACACACACACCAAAAGATATAACATCTGTGGAAATGCTACACCAATACAAACTCAAAAACAAGAAGACTGGAGTGAAGTGGACTAGAGTGAAGTGGACTAGAGTGGGAGTGAAGTGGACTGGAGTGGGAGTGAAGTGGACTGGAGTGGGAGTGAAGTGGACTGGACTGGACTGGAGTGGGAGTGAAGTGGACTGGACTGGACTGGAGTGGGAGTGAAGTGGACTGGACTGGACTGGAGTGGGTGTGAAGTGGACTCGAGTGAAGTGGACTGGAGTTGGTGTGAAGTGGACCTGAGTGGAATGGAATGGACTGGGATGGAGTAAAGTAAGGGAGTTTTATGCCTTAGTCTTAGAGTATTTCACTTTTATCAAGGCAATCAGTTCTTAGTTCTTAAATGGTGAAGATTAGATGTGAGCTATCTTCTGTTAGCAAAATGCCTGATAGGGATTCATATTGAAAACATGAGTGCCATGGTGATCTGTAAACCGCCTACTTTAGATTAAGGTCTCTACAATCATTTGAAGCACCAATAATGAACATTCCAGTAACATTTTACAATCAATGTATAAAATAGTGTTATAAATCTGAAGTTAAAATTCAATTGAATTTCAACAGATTTCTCTTCAATAACAAAGTTAAAATGTTCCTAAAATCACAATTATGGCAAAATTAAAACTGACAACATAATTAAACTAAATTTTTCCTCACTTAATCAAATTAAACTACTGCTGCTGGGAAAAATTAGAGCATTTTAATGATTCTCAGTTCTTCAATTAATGATTTTACTTAAAGGTTATACAAAAACAATTAAATAAATTGTCAACGATAGAATTGTCGAAATCTTCTAAGGTTGTTAAAACACAAGTAAATTGTCAACGATAGAATTGTCGAAATCTCCTAAGGTTGTTAAAACACAACAAGTAAATTGTTAGCGATAGAATTGTCGAAATCTTCCAAGGTTGTTAAAACACAACAAGTAAATTGTCAGCAATAGAATTGTCGAAATCTTCTAAGGTGGTTATAACACAACAAGTAAATTGTCAACAATAGAATTGTCGAAATCTTCTGAGGTTGTTAAAACACAACAAGTAAATTGTTAGCGATAGAATTGTCGAAATCTTCTAAGGTTGTTAAAACACAACAAGTAAATTGTTAGCGATAGAATTGTCGAAAACTTCTAAGGTTGTTAAAACACAACAAGTAAATTGTTAGCGATAGAATTGTCGAAATCTTCTAAGGTTGTTAAAACACAACAAGTAAATTGTTAGCGATAGAATTGTCGAAAACTTCCAAGGTTGTTAAAACACAACAAGTAAATTGTTAGCGATAGAATTGTCGAAATCTTCTAAGGTTGTTAAAACACAACAAGTAAATTGTTAGCGATAGAATTGTCGAAATCTTCTAAGGTTGTTAAAACACAACAAGTAAATTGTCAACGATAGAATTGTCGAAATTGTCTAGGTTGTTAAAACACAACAAGTAAATTGTTAGCAATAGAATTGTCGAAATCTTCCAAGGTTGTTAAAACACAACAAGTAAATTGTTAGCCATAGAATTGTCAAAATCTTCTAAGGTGGTTATAACACAACAAGTAAATTGTCAATGATAGAATTGTCGAAATCTTCTAAGGTGGTTAAAACACAACAAGTAAATTGTAAGCAATAGATTGTCGAAATCTTCCAAGGTTGTTAAAACACAACAAGTAAATTGTTAGCCATAGAATTGTCAAAATCTTCTAAGGTTGTTAAAACACAATAAGTAAATTGTTAGCCATAGAATTGTCGAAAACTTCCAAGGTTGTTAACACAACATACAGCAAAATAAATAAAGAATTCGCAGATATAGTGTTTTATTCAATAAATTTTAAGTTTGACCAAGTTTTAAAGGTTTTGATGGCAGCCATCTTAGTTTTCATTGATTAGATCAAAGTTATTATTGTATTCAATACATCATCTTAATTATGTAGCACATATCCTTTCCTGTATGCACATTAGAAAACAGAGTCAAGTATTGGTATTTTACACTTGTCAAGGTTTTTTCACCTAAATCTAGCAATCAGTTTTGAGACAGTAGAGAAAACCAGAGTATCTGAAGAATAGAACTGACTTTTGGCAAGCACCTGTCAAACTTTCTCATTATGGGATTTGCCTAATCTTCAGTTGATCAAGGTGATCAAGTGTACACACTGGTTCCACTGAATTTCTTTTTCTCGGAAAGACTTAGATCTTTGATTTTAAAATGGGAAAGTCTTGTCTCAACCTCAACAACTAAAAACATTGATATATAAGACAGATACTTATATTTGTAATTTCCATGTTGCACACACAAATTACCTGGTTGACTAAACATATACAGTAGCAATTTCCTCAAAACTAACCACTGGAACCATGTTTTAGATTGATAATGGCCCATGTGTACAGAAATATTCATATATTCCTTTCATATTTGAGTTTCCAGATCATCTATTTCACATTGGTGGAATTATTTATATTAGCCATTCATATTTCAGTTTCCAGATCACTAAATTTTGATTGGATCATTCGATAATAATTGGTTTCCTGTTGTTATTCCCATATTCATTGTTAAGATCAGTTCTAAGAAGTTTCTAATATTTCAAGTTTATCAATTTTTATAGATGATAACTGTTACAAAAAAAAGTTTACTTACCTATAACATATGCTGCTTAATATAAAGGTTGAGAGAGAGAGAGAGAGAGAGAGAGAGAGAGAGAGAGAGAGAGAGAGAAATCAACAGCATGCCAATACATTTGTCCAAATTCTGTATAAAGATACTTTGATAATATGATCAAGGCTTGATACTTTTCAATTTGACTTCAGAGATTAAGGACATTTAATGAAGTTCAAATTTGAAATATTTGAAAGTGTAAAGAATCACCATCAGGACCAAGTATGACTTCTATATGATATTTGAGAAAAACATTTCAAATATAGCAGCTCTATTGAAAATAATTGGCCCCATTGGGGTTGATTTTGTTCTCTTTCACAGACAACTTGTATTTTTTATTTAATTAATCAGGAAACATTCTGTAACACACTTTATATTTGTGGCAACAAATTTTTTCAGTTTCAAATTGTTGAAACATTTTTGCTGAGTTGGAGATTCTGCAAAATTTTTCTTTCCCCAACATGAAATTTATTTTTTTATTTTTTTTTTTTTTCAAATTTGAAATTGAAAATTAAATCCAAGCACAAAATTAACCAATTTATAGAGTAATTAGAACCATAAATTGTTCTGTTACTTTAACTGAAACAAACAAAATAAGAAATCATTCTTATAACCAGTTTTTGAGAGCCAAAAAAAGCCCCCTGCACCCTTCTTTACCATTTGACCTTGTTACCTTAACCTTTGACTTACACATCTAAATGTGATACATGGCAATTATCTATGATGATTACGTTTGTGCCAAGTTTGATCAAAATGCATTGACAGATATAAAAGTTATAGAGCAGACATTATTTTACATCACCAGACAGACAATCAGATACTGTAATTCCTTTATAATCTAAAACTAGGTTTGTAGAGGCTTCAACAAGAATGTTAGAAATAATATCAAACACCATTAAGACATAGCAAAAAGTCTATATCCAATAAATTACATACTGAACATAATATCAAGTCACCCTAGTGGGGGATTCATTTGGAAAACTACAGCTAACTATAACAACAAAGAAGGTACCATGGTATACAATTTATATAATTTTCTTGTTTATCAATCATTCTCTTTACTGGTATATCATTCATTTTATTTTCTGGTATATCATTCCATTTACTAGTATAGCATTCATTCTTTTTCTACAATATTTTTTTTTTATTTTTTCCAGTATATCATTCATTTCCTGGTATATCATTCATATCTTGGTATATCATTCATTCTATTTTGTTATAGATCATTCTTTGTATTTATCTGGTATATCATTCATTTTATTTTCTGGTATATCATTCATTTCCTGGTATATCATTCATTCTATTTTGTTATAATCATTCTTTCTATTCATCTGATATATCATTCATTTCCTGGTATATCAAGCATTCTATTTTGTTATAATCATTCTTTCTATTTATTTGGTATATCATTTATTTCATTTTCTGGTATATCATTTATTTCATTTCCTGGTTTATCCTTCATTCTATTTTGTCGTATTCATTCTATTTTCTGGTACATCATAATTCATTCTGTTTACTTATGGATTACAAAGTTGCAGCAAATCCTATTTAAATAACTTGGAAGATAATATCTATTGTGCAATTAGAGACTTAAAATGTTTAATCGAGATCAATCATCCATCAACCAATGTTTTAACTTTTTACTGGAAGACATAAGAATGTTCCTTTGATCAAAGGATATTAATTTTTAAAAACTGCAGTTCAAAGGTTTTAAGCTTGTTTAGAATGTTGTAATAAGGATTCTGCACTTTTTTTTCAATCGTAATGACGTGATTAATAAAGCTACACCGATACATCCATGTATGTAGTAGGAGTAATTCCAATTCACCTGCCCTAAAGTATCCATAAAGCTGACAGCTAATTATTCAAGTAAAGCAACAAAATATTCTTGATTGACCTCAAAATAAAGTTGCAAATGAGTCTATAAGTAACATTTGAAATCTGATTTTGTCCCCAGTTATGACAAAACTGAATTGTGTTCCTGAATCATGCCATCAGTTGCAACAATTGATCAATTCCTTATGGACATCATATGACACATTTCCAATTACACTTATTGTTCTAGTACCAGAAATCCCAAAGTCCCTATGGTCACTTCACAAACCCTTAAACTAATGATGCAGCTTTAAACATATGATTAAAAATCAAAAATGACCAAAACATTCAGAATATTTACCCTTTAACTGTTCCTACTGGTCATATCAACTTTTTGCAATTTATAATTTTCTAATATCATAGTTTATAATGACATAAAAAGTGTTTGGTTGCTATAGCAACTAGAGACGGGTAGTATCAAACTTTCTGTTTCCTGATATATTGTGATAAACAGATGCTTTATTGAGATGTGTATAATAATATGCTATTTATAAAACTGAGGATAATAAAATCTTTAAAGCTATGTGCAAGATGCATCAAATATTTATACACATTGTAACGTAAAATGTGTCAGTCATGTTGTATGCAAACTGTTATTGGTGTAGTTTTGTTAAGTCTAGATGATAGCTGTACATGAAGTAATGTGCTTATTTATAAATCAAGAAACATACAGCAATTTGTATGTTTGTATAGGTAATGAAAAATAGCGAGTTAAACTCCCCAAGGTATCCATAACTCAGTAGGCAGTACTTTGTACTGTCAGAAAATGTACCATTTAGCAAAATTTTCAGTCATCTTCATTTTTGAAATTTGTTTAAAACTAAGGTTTGTTCCCTCATGCAAAGCATTCCTTAGCTGGATTTGGATTCATCTAGTTTTGGAACTTAAAATTCATCAATTTCAACTGTTTGGCTTATGTTTTTAGTGTTACTGATGAGGAATGATTTTCTGAAATGTGCACATATGGCACATCAAAATTTAACAAGTACCGTAAATCCCCGCATATAAGACGGTTTATTTTACCTTAAAATTTATTTTTTGAGAAGGGGGGTTGTCTTATACGAGGGTACACAACCGAGGGGTTGAAATTCTTGAGAAAATGTCCACACACGATCGCCGTGTCCGCCATCTTTGTTTTTGTATATTGCAGTTTCATAATGGTTGATATATTTTACAGATTCATAACATACAAGAAACGCGAATTACATGCTTTGAAATTTGTGTAGTTTTGTATATTTATTGATCTTTTAATAAAATAAAGTTATAATAAATAATTAAAATAAGAAATAAAAAGAAATCATCAAGGTTTCGGTAAGTACAGTAATCAAGGAGGCGGTAAATATTCTGTACAATATTTTATTCTTTTTGTTTACTGTTAATAACAACCTAGAAATTACATAAACCACACTTTGTCTGCTTCACACGTAAAGGGCAATATGTTCTGAGTATCAGGGTTGCTGTCTTCAACAGCTGATTGATAATCTAATAAACCATAACGTATTTTTCAAAATGTAGTTTATTGAATTTATTTAAAATTATAACAGGTATACGTCTTTATGATTACTGATGATGAGATGTTCTGGCATCTGATTTTATTTTTACGTTTTCTGATTTTTCAAAACTTAAACTAGAATCAAACGGCAAAGAAATTAATACACAAGTACGGTATTAAAAATAAAAAAATAAAAATATAAACAATTGGCGAAAATTGGTGGAAAGTTTATGGTCCGATCTGTAGCGTCAAATACCGGTACCAGTATGACCTTGTCTGAAAATCATGGTCGTCTTATAGGCGCAGTATCGCCTGAAATCATCAAAAATGAAAGGGAAAATCCCACCCCGTCTTATAGGCGAAGTAGTCTTATATCTGGGGATTTACGGTATTTGTGATATAGTTACTAGGTTACATTATTTTTTTAAAAATACTGATATTATTAAATTTGATTTGTCACATGATAATATTGTAATATACTTGAACCAGTATAATACTGGATAATACTGCATACCACTAAAAGCAACAAAATTTATTTTTATAAGCTTAAATATACCAAAATACAAAATTTTACACTTTTATTTGAAAATAAATAACAGTTTGTTTACGTTCTTGGTTTTTTGCACTCAAAATAAGATAGAAATTGTGCAAAATTAATGTTGTTAAGCTGCAAATTGATCAGAGATCAGTTTCTTTAGGACCTTACACCTGTCAAATGAAAACTATAAAAAGATAATGTACTATGTTCATTTCCATAGCAACCTTCAGTCAAGATACACCTGTTCAATTCAGAGCATGCCAACCACATTTAAAAGTCAATTTCACCGAGTCTCACAAAATCTCCATGACAACCATCAATCAGAATGTTTGAACACCTGTCATCTGTGTAATTTGATCGACATGTTATGAAATATGTAGTTTTCATCCAATATATGGTCAAGTTTCAATCATGTTTAATCTAAAAAAATAAGTCTTGTGTTTTCATTTCGAAGAAAAAATATGCAAATTAGTCTTCAAAATATTTGCCTTAAAAAACTCAAGTTCTTTATTTCATAATTTGGTATACTTTCTACATTTAAATTATGCATAAAATTTTTCATAAACTATGAAATGAGCTATTATGAAATATTTATGATTATATTATGATGTATGAAGTTTTTAAATCACAATTCTAAATTTTTCTATCAGTTAAAGCTCTTCAAAACAATTGTACTTAAAACTACAAATACTCACATTTTTTGTCAAATTTTCATTTATACTTTTTGTCATTTTTTCAATTACGCTTTTTTTTTTTCAATTTTTCATCTACACTTTTTCATTAATTTTTGAACTACACTTTTTCGTCAATTTTTCAATTTCACTTTTTTGTCCACTTTTTCATTAATTTTTCAACTACACTTTTTCGTCAATTTTTCAACTACACTTTTTCGTCAATTTTTCAATTACGCTATGTAAAACAAACCAATATTCTGTTATGATTTACTACTTGTCTAAATGATAAATGTGTTCAAGATAAATGTCACCAAGATATGTAACATTTCCTTATAACATTTTTCCATTTGGTGTTTATTAACACTGAAACAGGGATTTTTATTATAAATATATTAAACCCCTGCCAAGCTAATATCAGGAAGGATATTTTACAATTTTATTAACAAATTTTCAGACAATTTCTCATCAATATGTAAATCCCAAAGGCCAAATTTAAACATCTGATATAACTGTTGCGATAACAAACTCATTCTTAAATTTACATTTGCAATGATATTGTTCACACCACTGCCATTTAAATAAGCTCTTAATGTCATTGATCACATCAGTGACATCACTTGGATTATATGTGTACATGTGTGGCAGATTTTCTTTGGCTGCTCTAGTGAATAGATAGAAAGGAAAGTCATTGGGTCCTTTGGATGAGACCTTAAAAACCCATGTCCCATGTCACGGCAGGTGTGGCATGTTAAAGAACCCTCCTTATACATTGCTACACTGCAAAGGTCAAAATTTCTGCCATTTCTAAACATTATAAGCCTTTGATTCTGGGTACATAAATCTTTGACAGGGTAAAAGGAGCTGTGTAATCTATGTAATTATATATTTATGTCATCATATATGCCGTCCTTCAAACAACACTAGTTTGGTCTTTTTAACTGATTTCTTACTCTATGACTTGTGTATTTGTGTTCTATAACTGGTTATCAAACAAAACACAAACTATGAGTCCCTGCTTATACCGGTTAACAGCACCTGTATTTTTGTGACCTAGTAGGCTTAAAAATACAGTTTCCGGTAAGTTAGCCAGTCACAATGCAAGATATTTCTTTTGAAGAGTGACAAGTATTTATTTACATGCAATAAACCACAGGTATCAAGTATGGCATCAAAGAAACAGAAATGTTATTTCTATGCCTAATAAGCAAAATGGTAAAAAAAAAAAAAAAAAATAGATTTTAAAATACATATCTCTTTTAGCTTTTAGTCTGCGTTTAATAGACTTAAACAATTTAAGTCAATCAATATATGGCTTCATGAGTGTTACTGGTCTAGAGAGCAATAAAACCCCCAGAGAAATTTTAATTGCCACATTTAACTTTAAATACTGAATTTGTGTTCCAAATGAAATATGTGCCAGTATATCTTTTATCCTTCAGGCTACTTAAATTTTTTTACAACCTAAAGCAATCAATACCAGTCTTGATATCGAGATGTTTTAATTGCAACATTTAACCCCAAAACCACATTAGAGTCCCTAACAAAGAAGGCTAATTAAAAAAAGTCATTATTTCCCACCATGATTGAGACAACATTCTAACTACAGCAATTTAGATTCTATCTTTCACATCATGACTGAAAATATGCACAAAGCTTCAGAAAATATCAATTTTATGTAACTAGTTTACATGTTAATACAACAAAATTTTGTAAGATTGAAAAGAGGTACAATTTATTATGCCATTTATTGTATGGGATCTAAATTACAAGCTAGCTTTTAAATACCCAAAAACTACTAACAGCATCTGCTTCAAGACCATGCAAAATAGAAACGACAAGATGAAATCTATAAAGACATTTTACATTAAAGTCAAGCAGAGTGAAGTAATTGTGTTTTATATCCAAATCAAGATTCTTTAAAATATAGCATAATGGTCAGTTCTGGAATTGTACTGAGAAGCACACTAAGTAAACCACAAAATTTTAGCAAACACCAAACTTTCTCTCACAAGGATGTAACAAAGCAGGAATTTAGGGATAGTTATGAATAATATGACATTTTGTAAAACAATTAAAATGCTAATGTCAATCATAAAAATAACAATTGCATGCTCTTTCTTTTTTATACAATATCCATTTTAAAGCCACTTATACACTATCAAAAGGTTTTGATCAAGGTCAGTAATAAAAAAAACTTTGATCAAAGTAACAACTTTCAACAAATTTAATGTGTTTGCACTACCAGTTTTCTGTCAAAGGTTACAGAGACCCTAGTCTTGTAGTACTTATTTTACATTAGAAATGTTAAAAAATTACTAATCTTGTATAATCTTTTTTTTTCTTTAAATTGTCTTTATGGTACGAATGTCAGGGGGTGGGGAGGGGTGCCAGGGCTTTTTCTACTTTTCTGGAAAAATGGTCCGGGTCCCATGACTTTGGGAAATTTAGTGCGTAAACTACAGAAATTGGGGAAAAATTGAAAGAACAATAAAACAGTTTATTGAGTTTAAGAGTTTTATGATTCATTAATGAGTTCATTATTACAGTATAATTTTTCTCTTTTTCAAGTGTTTTAAAATTATCGACCATAGCATATAACTGATCATCAGACAGTTATCATTCCTTTGGGAACATGTGCATTGTTTGCATAATTGCTGATATACATTAACATGTATACTGCAGTTTACATAACCTTCCAATGAAACTGAGGCATTTTACTCGAGTTATGCCTCTCTAACTTCCTTGTAGGATGTGTACCTAGTTAAACACCTTTTCTCGGCCGCGCTACTGCTACTAGTGCAAGGTTCGGCAGTACGTGAGTCAACCTCTGTCACTTTACAGACCATTTCTGTTTCCATTTGAGGCAGCCCTAGATCAGAAGTAACATCATTATCTGGTATTGGGGCCCCTTTCTTAAAGTTTTTGGCATTTTGAGGCGTCTTTTTTTGCTTAATTTCTTAACATAATATCTGCTGTTGTGTGACATGTTTGTAATCTGTCGTAGCCATTGGTACGTACATGTGACAGTATTGTTTATACGGTTATAGGCCTATACAAAGTTAACCGAGGAATTTCGAATGTACTTCCGGAAACTTGATGCTGTCGTTACATCCTTCCAGAAATGATTAAGTGAACATCGATTAAATCGGAAGTTATTAGAAATAATTTTTTCATCCAAAAATCTAGTATTTTTGACATATTAAAATTGGGAAAAATGAAAGCCTAAATTAGGAAAAATTAGCCATATTTTGCATTGGGAATGAGGCCGAATTTCGGCCATAAATGTAAGGTAGAAAAAGCCCTGGGTGCTAATCCATTTTACATGACTCGCAAGCTTGACCTAAATTTCTCCGACAGAAATTTTATCAATTTGATCAAAACTGTAAGAAAAAATGGATGAAGGTCTATTCAATCAAACCTCTTCAAAACACTGTTGCAGTGAATTATTTTATCCAAGTTTCTGCAGGTCTAAACATACTTTCAAAGTGACTTTCATCAAAGATTTTAATTAAAGTTTTGATAAAGTAATTTTACCAAAGCAAAAAGCTGTCCAAAGTTTTCGCCTCAGAAGCCAAGTCTAGGCAGGAAATGAATATCCCAGAAAGACGAAAAACTGTAGATATGTAACCTCATATTTCTTTATCATCTAATAAGAAATGATATCTATTAAAAGATTCTGACTGTTTATCATGGAAGATAATACACAGGGCCACAACAAAATAGATGATGATATTTAATTGAAATATTATATCCATTTATTCTATGAAGTAAGACATTTTTTATTAGCCAGACAATTTTCTCACGTCTTACATTGTTAAAGTTACCGATAAATATCAAACTTATCCATTAATACTCCTTTGTAGTTAGTTTTTCATTTTCCCCTATTGATAATGATGGCAGCTCTGGGTGTTAATTGGGTTAAATAAGACATCGAAACAAGATGAGACATACCAATGGGAACATGCAATATAAACAACAAGAATTAAACCAAACATAATATTGTAATGATGTGTCATTTTTTATTAAAATTATCAATCATATTTATCTAGTGATATATGACCACATGATGGTGGAATGAACCCACTTGTATCAAGGTGGTCAGCTTCAAAAGAAATGATAGAGGAAACAAGTTAAAATGACCATTTCACCATTTTACTGTTTATTGATACATGTATCACCAATTTGATCACCAAATTAATGATCTGACCATATGGAAATTAATGTTAATTTTTAATTAAAATATTAACCCGTAACATAATAAAGTACAAATTTCCTTTATTGACAGATGTTCTCACATCTTCTATAATTAAACTTTCCAGAATATTTGAGTAATTCATTCAATAATACACTTTTTTATTTCTTTCCCTATTGCTGGAGTTAATTATGACATTTCTAGTAGGGCAAAATGATTATAAGACCAATATAATAAGAACAATGATACAAATGAAGTAATATTCTAGTAATATGTCATTTTGTGTAATAACCAATCACATATGATTAATGCCTATTACAAGATGACCATGACATATAGCTGGTCAGAATCAGACAGGTCCAGAATAAGAAATGCAATTTTCATCATAACTAGTCTGGTCAGATGCTTTATTGTGTATATACAACAAATGGCCTAATTATCCATGTACTAAATAGTCTCAACAAGTAGAGTTCCAATATATATGTATGTATGTATGTATGTATGTTGTATGTATGTGTATATATATCTATCAGAAAAGGAAAACCATCTAGACATAACTAAAGCAAGTGTTTGAATTTTTAAGATTTCTGAATAGAGACTGAAAGTCCTTTCTAAAATGTTTCATTTTATGCCAGGTTTGAAAATTTTCCCCATAATTTGCTGTCACAGATTAATGTTACTGTTGGCTGCTTCAAAAGAAGAAGAAAAAAGCAACATCATGTAACACAGTTCCTAACCATAGAAAATTGTTCTGTACCAAAAAATCAGAAATTCATGCTAGTCACAAGATGGGTCTTAGAAACCTTATTGACAGCAATAAAGGACGTGATCATTCTGATCAAACATGTGTCACTAATTCATTTATTGATGTAATAATTTCATTTTTTTTATGTTGTCACTTTTTCCAATAATTTCATTTTGTGATGTCACTTGTACTTTTTAGAAATATCACTGAATCAAACTGAATTATTAGTCTCCAAAATTAAATTAGTGACGATAACAATAAATTGTACAGCTATATCACTTTTATATCTTCATCAAATAAATGAGTGGTTCCGTTCCAACTTATTCAATTCACTGATATTACTAAATCAAACTGAATAGTGATATCAAAAAAATCAAATTAGTGATATCACAAAAATCAAATTAGTGATATCATAGAAGATTTCATGACAATACTGAATCATGATACAGTCAATACTGAATCAAATTAGTGATACATGTATCAATAAACATTAAAATGATACCTCTATATCAGACTCTAGGAATATTTGAACTAAAACTTAACACCTTTTTGTGTGTGTGTTTTGTTTTTCAAACCACAAAACCAAATTTAAACTGCTTCCAACACTGCTGTTTCTGCTACCTTTTTTAACAAAAAAATCGAGCAAGATATGACTATATTTGCGTAAAAAGATACTTCTTAAACAATACTACTGACGACAAAAGTTAATATATATTTCATAAACAAAATGTAGATCTATACAACATAATTGGATACCAGATTTCCCAAGGAATTTCCAATGGAACTGGTATCAGATCACAAGAGAAATCTTAAAACTTGCAAACCAAATCCCCATTTTAATGTTATGTCAGATGCAGAATGTAAAAGCCACACACGTAAAATGTCATACAGTGACATGTGACCTTGAAATAAACAAGCTGAAATCCCAGTCAGGATCTGCTGTCATAGAATCTATCTTGTTATTTTGTCATCTTTCAATAAATCCCTCCATCCAAAATGTGGTGTTACAAAATCAAATATTTTAAACATTATAATCTTCCCAGAAATCCATGTTTGTCAAAAATGTAAATGACATCTAAAGAGTTCCATTGGGGAATACCCAGATTATGGATTCAGATCCATCAAACTGATACTGTAGAAATGACAATATTAATGTCTCTGATGGATCTGTCCACATGTAACAAAGAACATTATTTGTTTGAGAATTCATCTGTCAAAACAACATGGCAGACTTCAAACAGAAAAATTCTAACAGACATGCCTAGAAACTTTATACTGAAAATAGCTGGTATTTGTAGAGATTTATATTGAAAATGGCTGGAATTTGTTAAGGAATTTATCTTGTATATAAAAAAAGAACAAAGGCAAGCAGAGTTTATGCACAAGTCTTTTGTTAAATGATGAATGTAACTGGATTGTAAAGTAAAAATGCTAATAGTGAAAATTTGTTAATTCCATAGCAATAACAACAACAACAACAACAACAACAAAATATATGAAGCTGAAAAAACTGTACTTATCATAAGCCTATAATGTAGAGTTCAATTATTAATAATCTTGCCAGCATGTACAATTTACATATTTATACCACAACCTTTTTGGTAACATGTACTAACTATGACTTCCAATCTATGTAATGATCTGTCATTGTTTTTAATTTGTATGTCATTTATAAATATGCAATAAAAATTGCAAAAATAAACATTTCCTTTAAATATGATAATCAGTAAAAATATAAATAAATAAAAATTAAATAAAGAATAAAAAAATAAAATCATTTAATTGTTGTACAAATTTTAATCATCAAAATGCAATGTGTAATAAGAATCTATAATGAATATGAAATAAGTTGGGTTTTTTTTTTTTTTAAATTTATTTACAAGATTACAAACAACAAGTAGTCTGTCTATACTGGTAACAGTTTGTTACAGATGAATCAATCAGAACATAAGATCACAAGAATGCTTCAGGACCTCTATTATCGCTCACCTGGATCTGATCCCATTATCGCCCAGTAACAGCTTGCTTCTAACATCAATCATAGGCTTGTTAAAATAAATTTTTATTTCTATTTTATATTTCTTCACAAGCAATATATTATAAATTCCATGTAACAACTGTGTTTATTGAAATATAGAATAAACAAATCAGGAAAAAGTGAAAAAAATGATATAAACCATGTTTGAAACATATGTAAAAAGATAACAACAAAAACAAGAAATAAAGGCAATAAAAATATTGTTTTCCTTAGACAACTGAAAACTACTTTTTGATTTTCTTATGCATAAATAGTGAACATAATTCTAGTCGATATATCTCAAACTGTACTCCCACACAAACGATAAAATCACCTTTTTCTTAAAATAATATTTTCAATAACATTGGATCTATACAATTAGAAATTTTATACAAAATGTACTGACAGTTTTGCAATAATTTCTACAGATATTGCCCAAATTTTATTATTATTAAAAATTAACCTCATGTTATTCTACTGATGTCACCATTTCTCTTGAAATTTGAAAAGTTAAGTTTTTTTTCAGTACCCTGCATTAATTGTTAGAAAATTTATGAATGGTAAAAATGGTTAACAATACAACACATACACAATTGTGTATTTTCTGTTTTATATGCCAATCTACAAGGTTATTGTTTGGACTCTATGGTACTGCTTATTGCAAAGGAATGTGTGGTGTCTGTTACCTTGGAAGTTGGGAGGTATTTGTATCAGCATGCCACAAAATGAATATTTTCCCACCATGATGAAGTCATTTCTAAGGACATGATTGTCTTATAATAGAAATTTATTTTAATTTAGGAGCACCACTTGCCAAATTGACTCCCCACCCCACTCCACCCCACCCCCTCAAAAAAATAAATATTTAAATAATAATAATAATAATACATGCCCCAATTGGTCAAATTTCGCTGAGTTTTATAGATGACAACTATCATTTGCATTTAAAGCTACCTAACTGTATAAATTGCATGCTAAATCAACATTGTTCTTTTCAAGTAAAACAGATCAATGACTATCTTGTAATACTGATCCCATTTAATGAAATCATGGTCCCGTTTTTATGAAGACCTGGGCTTAGATGACCCAACAATTTGTGATTCCAGCTTAAAGTTTCCTGAATAGATCACACAAATGCATTTAATACTCACAAATGTTTTTCTTTGTCAATATCTACATTCAATGCACTATCAAGCTAATCAAGTTTCACTGTTAAAGATGTTAATTTCATTGAGCAGGAAAACTAATTCCTTTGGGATTCCATCAATATCAGAATGAAATTTCTGGAGGCATGAACTGTATTTTAAATAATTATTTGGTCATTATTTTTCATATTTTTTCCTGGGCAAGGCTAAAATAAATACCTTGTGGAGTAATATTAATATCAATATAGTCTCCCCAGGGGATGGTACAAATCATAGCATTTGTTTATCAAATTAGTCATTAATGAAATCAATAGGATTTATTGACTTATCATAATATTGAAATTAATACCCTGTTAGGTATAAACATGTTTTTGCATAATAAGCATTATGTTTAAAATGCACCATCTGTGATATGAGTGCACCAATGATCTTCATTTGCATTTGAAGTCGATTGAG
>CM056596.1:9485656-9737725 GCA_029721355.1 Tegillarca granosa | reverse complement strand
CTCAATCGACTTCAAATGCAAATGAAGATCATTGGTGCACTCATATCACAGATGGTGCATTTTAAACATAATGCTTATTATGCAAAAACATGTTTATACCTAACAGGGTATTAATTTCAATATTATGATAAGTCAATAAATCCTATTGATTTCATTAATGACTAATTTGATAAACAAATGCTATGATTTGTACCATCCCCTGGGGAGACTATATTGATATTAATATTACTCCACAAGGTATTTATTTTAGCCTTGCCCAGGAAAAAATATGAAAAATAATGACCAAATAATTATTTAAAATACAGTTCATGCCTCCAGAAATTTCATTCTGATATTGATGGAATCCCAAAGGAATTAGTTTTCCTGCTCAATGAAATTAACATCTTTAACAGTGAAACTTGATTAGCTTGATAGTGCATTGAATGTAGATATTGACAAAGAAAAACATTTGTGAGTATTAAATGCATTTGTGTGATCTATTCAGGAAACTTTAAGCTGGAATCACAAATTGTTGGGTCATCTAAGCCCAGGTCTTCATAAAAACGGGACCATGATTTCATTAAATGGGATCAGTATTACAAGATAGTCATTGATCTGTTTTACTTGAAAAGAACAATGTTGATTTAGCATGCAATTTATACAGTTAGGTAGCTTTAAATGCAAATGATAGTTGTCATCTATAAAACTCAGCGAAATTTGACCAATTGGGGCATGTATTATTATTATTATTATTTAAATATTTATTTTTTTGAGGGGGTGGGGTGGAGTGGGGTGGGGAGTCAATTTGGCAAGTGGTGCTCCTAAATTAAAATAAATTTCTATTATAAGACAATCATGTCCTTAGAAATGACTTCATCATGGTGGGAAAATATTCATTTTGTGGCATGCTGATACAAATACCTCCCAACTTCCAAGGTAACAGACACCACACATTCCTTTGCAATAAGCAGTACCATAGAGTCCAAACAATAACCTTGTAGATTGGCATATAAAACAGAAAATACACAATTGTGTATGTGTTGTATTGTTAACCATTTTTACCATTCATAAATTTTCTAACAATTAATGCAGGGTACTGAAAAAAAACTTAACTTTTCAAATTTCAAGAGAAATGGTGACATCAGTAGAATAACATGAGGTTAATTTTTAATAATAATAAAATTTGGGCAATATCTGTAGAAATTATTGCAAAACTGTCAGTACATTTTGTATAAAATTTCTAATTGTATAGATCCAATGTTATTGAAAATATTATTTTAAGAAAAAGGTGATTTTATCGTTTGTGTGGGAGTACAGTTTGAGATATATCGACTAGAATTATGTTCACTATTTATGCATAAGAAAATCAAAAAGTAGTTTTCAGTTGTCTAAGGAAAACAATATTTTTATTGCCTTTATTTCTTGTTTTTGTTGTTATCTTTTTACATATGTTTCAAACATGGTTTATATCATTTTTTTCACTTTTTCCTGATTTGTTTATTCTATATTTCAATAAACACAGTTGTTACATGGAATTTATAATATATTGCTTGTGAAGAAATATAAAATAGAAATAAAAATTTATTTTAACAAGCCTATGATTGATGTTAGAAGCAAGCTGTTACTGGGCGATAATGGGATCAGATCCAGGTGAGCGATAATAGAGGTCCTGAAGCATTCTTGTGATCTTATGTTCTGATTGATTCATCTGTAACAAACTGTTACCAGTATAGACAGACTACTTGTTGTTTGTAATCTTGTAAATAAATTTAAAAAAAAAAAAAACCCAACTTATTTCATATTCATTATAGATTCTTATTACACATTGCATTTTGATGATTAAAATTTGTACAACAATTAAATGATTTTATTTTTTTATTCTTTATTTAATTTTTATTTATTTATATTTTTACTGATTATCATATTTAAAGGAAATGTTTATTTTTGCAATTTTTATTGCATATTTATAAATGACATACAAATTAAAAACAATGACAGATCATTACATAGATTGGAAGTCATAGTTAGTACATGTTACCAAAAAGGTTGTGGTATAAATATGTAAATTGTACATGCTGGCAAGATTATTAATAATTGAACTCTACATTATAGGCTTATGATAAGTACAGTTTTTTCAGCTTCATATATTTTGTTGTTGTTGTTGTTGTTGTTGTTATTGCTATGGAATTAACAAATTTTCACTATTAGCATTTTTACTTTACAATCCAGTTACATTCATCATTTAACAAAAGACTTGTGCATAAACTCTGCTTGCCTTTGTTCTTTTTTTATATACAAGATAAATTCCTTAACAAATTCCAGCCATTTTCAATATAAATCTCTACAAATACCAGCTATTTTCAGTATAAAGTTTCTAGGCATGTCTGTTAGAATTTTTCTGTTTGAAGTCTGCCATGTTGTTTTGACAGATGAATTCTCAAACAAATAATGTTCTTTGTTACATGTGGACAGATCCATCAGAGACATTAATATTGTCATTTCTACAGTATCAGTTTGATGGATCTGAATCCATAATCTGGGTATTCCCCAATGGAACTCTTTAGATGTCATTTACATTTTTGACAAACATGGATTTCTGGGAAGATTATAATGTTTAAAATATTTGATTTTGTAACACCACATTTTGGATGGAGGGATTTATTGAAAGATGACAAAATAACAAGATAGATTCTATGACAGCAGATCCTGACTGGGATTTCAGCTTGTTTATTTCAAGGTCACATGTCACTGTATGACATTTTACGTGTGTGGCTTTTACATTCTGCATCTGACATAACATTAAAATGGGGATTTGGTTTGCAAGTTTTAAGATTTCTCTTGTGATCTGATACCAGTTCCATTGGAAATTCCTTGGGAAATCTGGTATCCAATTATGTTGTATAGATCTACATTTTGTTTATGAAATATATATTAACTTTTGTCGTCAGTAGTATTGTTTAAGAAGTATCTTTTTACGCAAATATAGTCATATCTTGCTCGATTTTTTTGTTAAAAAAGGTAGCAGAAACAGCAGTGTTGGAAGCAGTTTAAATTTGGTTTTGTGGTTTGAAAAACAAAACACACACACAAAAAGGTGTTAAGTTTTAGTTCAAATATTCCTAGAGTCTGATATAGAGGTATCATTTTAATGTTTATTGATACATGTATCACTAATTTGATTCAGTATTGACTGTATCATGATTCAGTATTGTCATGAAATCTTCTATGATATCACTAATTTGATTTTTGTGATATCACTAATTTGATTTTTTTGATATCACTATTCAGTTTGATTTAGTAATATCAGTGAATTGAATAAGTTGGAACGGAACCACTCATTTATTTGATGAAGATATAAAAGTGATATAGCTGTACAATTTATTGTTATCGTCACTAATTTAATTTTGGAGACTAATAATTCAGTTTGATTCAGTGATATTTCTAAAAAGTACAAGTGACATCACAAAATGAAATTATTGGAAAAAGTGACAACATAAAAAAAATGAAATTATTACATCAATAAATGAATTAGTGACACATGTTTGATCAGAATGATCACGTCCTTTATTGCTGTCAATAAGGTTTCTAAGACCCATCTTGTGACTAGCATGAATTTCTGATTTTTTGGTACAGAACAATTTTCTATGGTTAGGAACTGTGTTACATGATGTTGCTTTTTTCTTCTTCTTTTGAAGCAGCCAACAGTAACATTAATCTGTGACAGCAAATTATGGGGAAAATTTTCAAACCTGGCATAAAATGAAACATTTTAGAAAGGACTTTCAGTCTCTATTCAGAAATCTTAAAAATTCAAGCACTTGCTTTAGTTAGTCTAGATGGTTTTCCTTTCTGATAGATATATATACACATACATACATACATACATACATATATATTGGAACTCTACTTGTTGAGACTATTTAGTACATGGATAATTAGGCCATTTGTTGTATATACACAATAAAGCATCTGACCAGACTAGTTATGATGAAAATTGCATTTCTTATTCTGGACCTGTCTGATTCTGACCAGCTATATGTCATGGTCATCTTGTAATGGCATTAATCATATGTGATTGGTTATTACACAAAATGACATATTACTAGAATATTACTTCATTTGTATCATTGTTCTTATTATATTGGGTCTTATAATCATTTTGCCCTACTAGAAATGTCATAATTAACTCCCGCAATAGGGAAAGAAATAAAAAAGTGTATTATTGAATGAATTACTCAAATATTCTGGAAGTTTAATTATAGAAGATGTGAGAACATCTGCCAATAAGGAAATTTGTACTTTATTATGTTACGGGTAATTAATATTTTCATTAAAAATTAACATTAATTTCCATATGGTCAGATATGTGTTTTTTTGTAGTTTATAAGATGGGTACTCGAACATGAGTAACCAAGTTAGATGATGAAGAGAAGATGATTGTGTGATCAAATTGGTGATACATGTATCAACTAACACAGTAAAATGGTGAAATGGTCATTTTAACTGTTTCCTCTATCATTTCTTTTGAAGCTGACCACCCTTGATACAAGTGGGTTCATTCCACCATCATGTAGTTATATATCACTAGATAATATGATTGATAATTTTAATAAGAAAAGACACATCATTACAATATTATGTTTGGTTTAATTCTTGTTGTTTATATTGCATGTTCCCATTGGTATGCTTCTCGTCTTGTTTCGATGTCTTATTTAACCCAATTAACACCCAGAGCTGCCATCATTATCAATAGGGGAAAATAAAAACCTAACTACAAAGGAGTATTAATGGATAAGTTTGATATTTATCGGTAACTTAACAATGTAAGACGTGAGAAAATTGTCTGGCTAATAAAAAATGTCTTACTTCATAGAATAAATGGTATAATATTTCAATTATAAATATCATCATCTATTTTGTTGTGGCCCTGTGTATTATCTTCCATGCATGATAAACAGTCGGAATCTTTTAATAGATATCATTTCTTATTAGATGATAAAGAATATGAGGTTACATATCTACAGTTTTTCGTCTTTCTGGGATATTCATTTCCTGCCTAGACTTGGCTTCTGAGGCGAAAACTTTGGACAGCTTTTTGCTTTGGTAAAATTACTTTATCTAAAACTTAATTAAAATCTTTGATGAAAGTCACTTTGAAAGTATGTTTAGACTTGCAGAAACTTGGATAAAATAATTCACTGCAACAGTGTTTTGAAGAGGTTTGATTGAATAGACCTTCATCCATTTTTTCTTACAGTTTTGATCAAATTGATAAAATTTCTGTCGGAGAAATTTAGGTCAAGCTTGCGAGTCATGTAAAATGGATTAGCACCCAGGGCTTTTTCTACCTTACATTTATGGCCGAAATTCGGCCTCATTCCCAATGCAAATATGGCTAATTTTTCCTAATTTAGGCTTTCATTTTTCCCAATTTTAATATGTCAAAATACTAGATTTTTGGATGAAAAAATTATTTCTAAATAACTTCCGATTTAATCGATGTTCACTTAATCATTTCTGGAAGGATGTAATGGCAGCATCAAGTTTCCGGAAGTACATTCGAAATTCCTCGGTTAACTTTGTATAGGCCTATAACCGTATAAACAATACTGTCACATGTACGATACCAATGGCTACGACAGATTACAAACATGTCGCACAACAGCAGATATTATGTTAAGAAATTAAGCAAAAAAAGACGCCTCAAAATGCCAAAAACTTTAAGAAAGGGGCCCCAATACCAGATAATGATGTTACTTCTGATCTAGGGCTGCCTCAAATGGAAACAGAAATGGTCTGTAAAGTGACAGAGGTTGACTCACGTACTGCCGAACCTTGCACTAGTAGCAGTAGCGCGGCCGAGAAAAGGTGTTTAACTAGGTACACATCCTACAAGGAAGTTAGAGAGGCATAACTCGAGTAAAATGCCCTCAGTTTCATTGGAAGGTTATGTAAACTGCAGTATACATGTTAATGTATATCAGCAATTATGCAAACAATGCACATGTTCCAAAGGAAATGATAACTGTCTGATGATCAGTTATATGCTATGGTCGATAATTTTAAAACACTTGAAAAGAGAAAAATTATACTGTAATAAATGAACTCATTAATGAATCATAAAACTCTTAAACTCAATAAACTGTTTTATTGTTCTTTCAATTTTTCCCCAATTTCTGTAGTTTACACACTAAATTTCCCAAAGTCATGGGACCCGGACATTTTTCCAGAAAAGTAGAAAAAGCCCTGGCACCCCTCCCCACCCCCTGACATTCGTACCATAAAGACAATTTAAAGAAAAAAAAAGATTATACAAGATTAGTAATTTTTTAACATTTCTAATGTAAAATAAGTACTACAAGACTAGGGTCTCTGTAACCTTTGACAGAAAACTTTGGTAGTGCAAACACATTAAATTTGTTGAAAGTTGTTACTTTGATCAAAGTTTTTTTTATTACTGACCTTGATCAAAACCTTTTGATAGTGTATAAGTGGCTTTAAAATGGATATTGTATAAAAAAGAAAGAGCATGCAATTGTTATTTTTATGATTGACATTAGCATTTTAATTGTTTTACAAAATGTCATATTATTCATAACTATCCCTAAATTCCTGCTTTGTTACATCCTTGTGAGAGAAAGTTTGGTGTTTGCTAAAATTTTGTGGTTTACTTAGTGTGCTTCTCAGTACAATTCCAGAACTGACCATTATGCTATATTTTAAAGAATCTTGATTTGGATATAAAACACAATTACTTCCCTCTGCTTGACTTTAATGTAAAATGTCTTTATAGATTTCATCTTGTTGTTTCAATTTTGCATGGTCTTGAAAGCAGATGCTGTTAGTAGTTTTTGGTATTTAAAAGCTAGCTTGTAATTTAGATCCCATACAATAAATGGCATAATTAAATTGTACCTCTTTTCAATCTTACAAAATTTTGTTGTATTAACATGTAAAACTAGTTACATAAAATTGATATTTTCTGAAGCTTTGTGCATATTTTCAGTCATGATGTGAAAGATAGAATCTAAATTGCTGTAGTTAGAATGTTGTCTCAATCATGGTGGGAAATAATGACTTTTTTTAATTAGCCTTCTTGTTAGGGACTCTAATGTGGTTTTGGGGTTAAATGTTGCAATTAAAACATCTCGATATCAAGACTGGTATTGATTGCTTTAGGTTGTAAAAAAATTTAAGTAGCCTGAAGGATAAAAGATATACTGGCACATATTTCATTTGGAACACAAATTCAGTATTTAAAGTTAAATGTGGCAATTAAATTTCTCTGGGGGTTTTATTGCTCTCTAGACCAGTAACACTCATGAAGCCATATATTGATTGACTTAAATTGTTTAAGTCTATTAAACGCAGACTAAAAGCTAAAAGAGATATGTATTTTAAAATCTATTTTTTTTTTTTTTTTACCATTTTGCTTATTAGGCATAGAAATAACATTTCTGTTTCTTTGATGCCATACTTGATACCTGTAGTTTATTGCATGTAAATAAATACTTGTCACTCTTCAAAACAAATATCTTGCATTGTGACTGGCTAACTTACTGGAAACTGTATTTTTAAGCCTACTAGGTCACAAAAATACAGGTGCTGTTAAGCGGTATAAGCAGGGACTCATAGTTTGTGTTTTGTTTGATAACCAGTTATAGAACACAAATACACAAGTCATAGAGTAAGAAATCAGTTAAAAAGACCAAACTAGTGTTGTTTGAAGGACGGCATATATGATGACATAAATATATAATTACATAGATTACACAGCTCCTTTTACCCTGTCAAAGATTTATGTACCCAGAATCAAAGGCTTATAATGTTTAGAAATGGCAGAAATTTTGACCTTTGCAGTGTAGCAATGTATAAGGAGGGTTCTTTAACATGCCACACCTGCCGTGACATGGGACATGGGTTTTTAAGGTCTCATCCAAAGGACCCAATGACTTTCCTTTCTATCTATTCACTAGAGCAGCCAAAGAAAATCTGCCACACATGTACACATATAATCCAAGTGATGTCACTGATGTGATCAATGACATTAAGAGCTTATTTAAATGGCAGTGGTGTGAACAATATCATTGCAAATGTAAATTTAAGAATGAGTTTGTTATCGCAACAGTTATATCAGATGTTTAAATTTGGCCTTTGGGATTTACATATTGATGAGAAATTGTCTGAAAATTTGTTAATAAAATTGTAAAATATCCTTCCTGATATTAGCTTGGCAGGGGTTTAATATATTTATGATAAAAATCCCTGTTTCAGTGTTAATAAACACCAAATGGAAAAATGTTATAAGGAAATGTTACATATCTTGGTGACATTTATCTTGAACACATTTATCATTTAGACAAGTAGTAAATCATAACAGAATATTGGTTTGTTTTACATAGCGTAATTGAAAAATTGACGAAAAAGTGTAGTTGAAAAATTGACGAAAAAGTGTAGTTGAAAAATTAATGAAAAAGTGGACAAAAAAGTGAAATTGAAAAATTGACGAAAAAGTGTAGTTCAAAAATTAATGAAAAAGTGTAGATGAAAAATTGAAAAAAAAAAAGCGTAATTGAAAAAATGACAAAAAGTATAAATGAAAATTTGACAAAAAATGTGAGTATTTGTAGTTTTAAGTACAATTGTTTTGAAGAGCTTTAACTGATAGAAAAATTTAGAATTGTGATTTAAAAACTTCATACATCATAATATAATCATAAATATTTCATAATAGCTCATTTCATAGTTTATGAAAAATTTTATGCATAATTTAAATGTAGAAAGTATACCAAATTATGAAATAAAGAACTTGAGTTTTTTAAGGCAAATATTTTGAAGACTAATTTGCATATTTTTTCTTCGAAATGAAAACACAAGACTTATTTTTTTAGATTAAACATGATTGAAACTTGACCATATATTGGATGAAAACTACATATTTCATAACATGTCGATCAAATTACACAGATGACAGGTGTTCAAACATTCTGATTGATGGTTGTCATGGAGATTTTGTGAGACTCGGTGAAATTGACTTTTAAATGTGGTTGGCATGCTCTGAATTGAACAGGTGTATCTTGACTGAAGGTTGCTATGGAAATAAACATAGTACATTATCTTTTTATAGTTTTCATTTGACAGGTGTAAGGTCCTAAAGAAACTGATCTCTGATCAATTTGCAGCTTAACAACATTAATTTTGCACAATTTCTATCTTATTTTGAGTGCAAAAAACCAAGAACGTAAACAAACTGTTATTTATTTTCAAATAAAAGTGTAAAATTTTGTATTTTGGTATATTTAAGCTTATAAAAATAAATTTTGTTGCTTTTAGTGGTATGCAGTATTATCCAGTATTATACTGGTTCAAGTATATTACAATATTATCATGTGACAAATCAAATTTAATAATATCAGTATTTTTAAAAAAATAATGTAACCTAGTAACTATATCACAAATACCGTAAATCCCCAGATATAAGACTACTTCGCCTATAAGACGGGGTGGGATTTTCCCTTTCATTTTTGATGATTTCAGGCGATACTGCGCCTATAAGACGACCATGATTTTCAGACAAGGTCATACTGGTACCGGTATTTGACGCTACAGATCGGACCATAAACTTTCCACCAATTTTCGCCAATTGTTTATATTTTTATTTTTTTATTTTTAATACCGTACTTGTGTATTAATTTCTTTGCCGTTTGATTCTAGTTTAAGTTTTGAAAAATCAGAAAATGTAAAAATAAAATCAGATGCCAGAACATCTCATCATCAGTAATCATAAAGACGTATACCTGTTATAATTTTAAATAAATTCAATAAACTACATTTTGAAAAATACGTTATTGTTTATTAGATTATCAATCAGCTGTTGAAGACAGCAACCCTGATACTCAGAACATATTGCCCTTTACGTGTGAAGCAGACAAAGTGTGGTTTATGTAATTTCTAGATTGTTATTAAAAGTAAACAAAAAGAATAAAATATTGTACAGAATATTTACTGCCTCATCGATTACTGTACTTACCGAAACCTTGATGATTTCTTTTTATTTCTTATTTTAATTATTTATTATAACTTTATTTTATTAAAAGATCAATAAATATACAAAACTACACAAATTTCAAAGCATGTAATTCGCGTTTCTTGTATGTTATGAATCTGTAAAATATATCAACCACTATGAAACTGCAATATACAAAAACAAAGATGGCGGACACGGCGATCGTGTGTGGACATTTTCTCAAGAATTTCAACCCCTCGGTTGTGTACCCTCGTATAAGACAACCCCCCTTCTCAAAAAATAAATTTTAAGGTAAAATAAACCTTCTTATATGCGGGGATTTACGGTACTTGTTAAATTTTGATTTGCCATATGTGCACATTTCAGAAAATCATTCCTCATCAGTAACACTAAAAACATAAGCCAAACAGTTGAAATTGATGAATTTTAAGTTCCAAAACTAGATGAATCCAAATCCAGCTAAGGAATGCTTTGCATGAGGGAACAAACCTTAGTTTTAAACAAATTTCAAAAATGAAGATGACTGAAAATTTTGCTAAATGGTACATTTTCTGACAGTACAAAGTACTGCCTACTGAGTTATGGATACCTTGGGGAGTTTAACTCGCTATTTTTCATTACCTATACAAACATACAAATTGCTGTATGTTTCTTGATTTATAAATAAGCACATTACTTCATGTACAGCTATCATCTAGACTTAACAAAACTACACCAATAACAGTTTGCATACAACATGGCTGACACATTTTACGTTACAATGTGTATAAATATTTGATGCATCTTACACATAGCTTTAAAGATTTTATTATCCTCAGTTTTATAAATAGCATATTATTATACACATCTCAATAAAGCATCTGTTTATCACAATATATCAGGAAACAGAAAGTTTGATACTACCCGTCTCTAGTTGCTATAGCAACCAAACACTTTTTATGTCATTATAAACTATGATATTAGAAAATTATAAATTGCAAAAAGTTGATATGACCAGTAGGAACAGTTAAAGGGTAATATTCTGAATGTTTTGGTCATTTTTGATTTTTAATCATATATTTAAAGCTGCATCATTAGTTTAAGGGTTTGTGAAGTGACCATAGGGACTTTGGGATTTCTGGTACTAGAACAATAAGTGTAATTGGAAATGTGTCATATGATGTCCATAAGGAATTGATCAATTGTTGCAACTGATGGCATGATTCAGGAACACAATTCAGTTTTGTCATAACTGGGGACAAAATCAGATTTCAAATGTTACTTATAGACTCATTTGCAACTTTATTTTGAGGTCAATCAAGAATATTTTGTTGCTTTACTTGAATAATTAGCTGTCAGCTTTATGGATACTTTAGGGCACTGGTGAATTGGAATTACTCCTACTACATACATGGATGTATCGGTGTAGCTTTATTAATCACGTCATTACGATTGAAAAAAAAGTGCAGAATCCTTATTACAACATTCTAAACAAGCTTAAAACCTTTGAACTGCAGTTTTTAAAAATTAATATCCTTTGATCAAAGGAACATTCTTATGTCTTCCAGTAAAAAGTTAAAACATTGGTTGATGGATGATTGATCTCGATTAAACATTTTAAGTCTCTAATTGCACATTAGATATTATCTTCCAAGTTATTTAAATAGGATTTGCTGCAACTTTGTAATCCATAAGTAAACAGAATGAATTATGATGTACCAGAAAATAGAATGAATACGACAAAATAGAATGAAGGATAAACCAGGAAATGAAATAAATGATATACCAGAAAATGAAATAAATGATATACCAAATAAATAGAAAGAATGATTATAACAAAATAGAATGCTTGATATACCAGGAAATGAATGATATATCAGATGAATAGAAAGAATGATTATAACAAAATAGAATGAATGATATACCAGAAAATAAAATGAATGATATACCAGAAAATAAAATGAATGATATACCAGATAAATACAAAGAATGATCTATAACAAAATAGAATGAATGATATACCAAGATATGAATGATATACCAGGAAATGAATGATATACTGGAAAAAATAAAAAAAAAATATTGTAGAAAAAGAATGAATGCTATACTAGTAAATAGAATGATATACCAGAAAATAAAATAAATGATATACCAGTAAAAAGAATGATTGATAAACAAGAAAATTATATAAATTGTATACCAACCTTCTTTGTTGTTATAGTTAGCTGTAGTTTTCCAAATGAATCCCCCACTAGGGTGACTTGATATTATGTTCAGTATGTAATTTATTGGATATAGACTTTTTGCTATGTCTTAATGGTGTTTGATATTATTTCTAACATTCTTGTTGAAGCCTCTACAAAACTAGTTTTAGATTATAAAGGAATTACAGTATCTGATTGTCTGTCTGGTGATGTGAAATAATGTCTGCTCTATAACTTTTATATCTGTCAATGCATTTTGATCAAACATGGCTCAAACGTAATCATCATAGATAATTGCCATGTATCACATTTAGATGTGTAAGTCAAAGGTTAAGGTAACAAGGTCAAATGGTAAAGAAGGGTGCAGGGGGCTTTTTTTGGCTCTCAAAAACTGGTTATAAGAATGATTTCTTATTTTGTTTGTTTCAGTTAAAGTAACAGAACAATTTATGGTTCTAATTACTCTATAAATTGGTTAGTTTTGTGCTTGGATTTAATTTTCAATTTCAAATTTGAAAAAAAAAAAAAAATAAAAATAAATTTCATGTTGGGGAAAGAAAAATTTTGCAGAATTTCCAACTCAGCAAAAATGTTTCAACAATTTGAAACTGAAAAATTTTGTTGCCACAAATATAAAGTGTGTTACAGAATGTTTCCTGATTAATTAAATAAAAAATACAAGTTGTCTGTGAAAGAGAACAAAATCAACCCCAGTGGGGCCAATTATTTTCAGTAGAGCTGCTTTATTTGAAATGTTTTTCTCAAATATCATATAGAAGTCATACTTGGTCCTGATGGTGATTCTTTACACTTTCAAATATTTCAAATTTGAACTTCATTAAATGTCCTTAATCTCTGAAGTCAAATTGAAAAGTATCAAGCCTTGATCATATTATCAAAGTATCTTTATACAGAATTTGGACAATTGTATTGGCATGCTGTTGATTTCTCTCTCTCTCTCTCTCTCTCTCTCTCTCTCTCTCTCTCTCTCTCTCTCTCTCTCTCTCTCTCTCTCTCTCAACCTTTATATTAAGCAGCATATGTTATAGGTAAGTAAACTTTTTTTTGTAACAGTTATCATCTATAAAAATTGATAAACTTGAAATATTAGAAACTTCTTAGAACTGATCTTAACAATGAATATGGGAATAACAACAGGAAACCAATTATTATCGAATGATCCAATCAAAATTTAGTGATCTGGAAACTGAAATATGAATGGCTAATATAAATAATTCCACCAATGTGAAATAGATGATCTGGAAACTCAAATATGAAAGGAATACATGAATATTTCTGTACACATGGGCCATTATCAATCTAAAACATGGTTCCAGTGGTTAGTTTTGAGGAAATTGCTACTGTATATGTTTAGTCAACCAGGTAATTTGTGTGTGCAACATAGAAATTACAAATATAAGTATCTGTCTTATATATCAATGTTTTTAGTTGTTGAGGTTGAGACAAGACTTTCCCATTTTAAAATCAAAGATCTAAGTCTTTCCGAGAAAAAGAAATTCAGTGGAACCAGTGTGTACACTTGATCACCTTGATCAACTGAAGATTAGGCAAATCCCATAATGAAAGGTTTGACAGGTGCTTGCCAAAAGTCAGTTCTATTCTTCAGATACTCTGGTTTTCTCTACTGTCTCAAAACTGATTGCTAGATTTAGGTGAAAAAACCTTGACAAGTGTAAAATACCAATACTTGACTCTGTTTTCTAATGTGCATACAGGAAAGGATATGTGCTACATAATTAAGATGATGTATTGAATACAATAATTACTTTGATCTAATCAATGAAAACTAAGATGGCTGCCATCAAAACCTTTAAAACTTGGTCAAACTTAAAATTTATTGAATAAAACACTATATCTGCGAATTCTTTATTTATTTTGCTGTATGCTGTGTTAACAACCTTGGAAGTTTTCGACAATTCTATCGCTATCAATTTACTTATTGTGTTTTAACAACCTTAGAAGATTTTGACAATTCTATGGCTAACAGTTTACTTGTTGTGTTTTAACAACCTTGGAAGATTTCGACAATTCTATTGCTAACAATTTACTTGTTGTGTTTTAACAACCTAGACAATTTTGACAATTCTATCGTTGACAATTTACTTGTTGTGTTTTAACAACCTTAGAAGATTTCGACAATTCTATCGCTAACAATTTACTTGTGTTTTAACAACCTTAGAAGATTTCGACAATTCTATCGCTAACAATTTACTTGTTGTGTTTTAACAACCTTAGAAGATTTCGACAATTCTATCGCTAACAATTTACTTGTTGTGTTTTAACAACCTTAGAAGATTTCGACAATTCTATTGTTGACAATTTACTTGTTGTGTTATAACCACCTTAGAAGATTTCGACAATTCTGTTGCTGACAATTTACTTGTTGTGACAATTCTATTGTTGACAATTTACTCGTTGTGTTATAACCACCTTAGAAGATTTCGACAATTCTATTGCTGACAATTTACTTGTTGTGTTTTTACAACCTTGGAAGATTTCGACAATTCTATTGCTAACAATTTACTTGTTGTGTTTTAACAACCTTAGAAGATTTCGACAATTCTATTGTTGACAATTTACTTGTTGTGTTTTAACAACCTTAGAAGATTTCGACAATTCTATTGTTGACAATTTACTTGTTGTGTTTTAACAACCTTAGAAGATTTCGACAATTCTATCATTGACAATTTACTTGTTGTGTTTTAACAACCTTAGAAGATTTCGACAATTCTATCGCTAACAATTTACTTGTTGTGTTTTAACAACCTTAGAAGATTTCGACAATTCTGTCGCTAACAATTTACTTGTTGTGTTTTAACAACCTTAGAAGATTTAGACAATTCTATCGTTGACAATTTACTTGTGTTTTAACAACCTTAGAAGATTTCGACAATTCTATCGTTGACAATTTATTTAATTGTTTTTGTATAACCTTTAAGTAAAATCATTAATTGAAGAACTGAGAATCATTAAAATGCTCTAATTTTTCCCAGCAGCAGTAGTTTAATTTGATTAAGTGAGGAACAATTTAGTTTAATTATGTTGTCAGTTTTAATTTTGCCATAATTGTGATTTTAGGAACATTTTAACTTTGTTATTGAAGAGAAATCTGTTGAAATTCAATTTAATTTTAACTTCAGATTTATAACACTATTTTATACATTGATTGTAAAATGTTACTGGAATGTTCATTATTGGTGCTTCAAATGATTGTAGAGACCTTAATCTAAAGTAGGCGGTTTACAGATCACCATGGCACTCATGTTTTCATTATGAATCCCTATCAGGCATTTTGCTAACAGAAGATAGCTCACATCTAATCTTCACCATTTAAGAACTAAGAACTGATTGCCTTGATAAAAGTGAAATACTCTAAGACTAAGGCATAAAACTCCCTTACTTTACTCCATCCCAGTCCATTCCATTCCACTCAAGTCCACTTCACACCAACTCCAGTCCACTTCACTCGAGTCCACTTCACACCCACTCCAGTCCAGTCCAGTCCACTTCACTCCCACTCCAGTCCAGTCCAGTCCACTTCACTCCCACTCCAGTCCACTTCACTCCCACTCCAGTCCAGTCCAGTCCAGTCCAGTCCAGTCCACTTCACTCCCACTCCAATCCCACTCCAGTCCACTTCACTCCCACTCGAGTCCACTTCACACCCACTCCAGTCCAGTCCAGTCCACTTCACTCCCACTCCAGTCCAGTCCAGTCCACTTCACTCCCACTCCAGTCCACTTCACTCCCACTCCAGTCCAGTCCAGTCCAGTCCAGTCCAGTCCACTTCACTCCCACTCCAATCCCACTCCAGTCCACTTCACTCCCACTCCAGTCCACTTCACTCCCACTCCAGTCCACTTCACTCCCACTCCAGTCCAGTCCAGTCCAGTCCACTTCACTCCCACTCCAATCCCACTCCAGTCCACTTCACTCCCACTCTAGTCCACTTCACTCCAGTCTTCTTGTTTTTGAGTTTGTATTGGTGTAGCATTTCCACAGATGTTATATCTTTTGGTGTGTGTGTGTGTGTGTGTGTGTGTGTGTGTGTGTGTGTGTGTGTGTGTTTTTTCAGCCTTAGGTGTGTATATTTGATTTTGTTTTGATTGATAACATACCTAACCGACTGAAGGTATTTATGACTGAAGAAACTGTCTGAGGCTAGTGCTGTTTATAATTCATTAACACTCTGTTTTGGGAAATGTTAAACTGAATTCCGTATGAGAAGACATTGTTATATCAGACAAGATCATCATAATCTGTCAGTAGGAGTCTACTGTAGCTTACCCCCATTAATAGATTTTTGACCAAACTAAAAAAAATCCATATTGGTATAAGATGTGATGTACGAAAACTTTAATAAATGAATTTAGTTGTAACATGGTAAATATATTCCAGTATAATGAGTTCTGACTGTGAATGCATTTATCCATGTTTTTGGATAATTTGGACAACGTCTTTGAAACATACATTTTCCATTTGGCTTAAGTTAGATACATCATTTTATTGGAAGAATGCTTTTGAGAATGGTTGATTTTGTACATTTTGAAACTAATCATTCTTGATTTCCTTAACCAATACTGGAAGGCTTCACTAATTTTTAGAATAAAAAGAAAGAGCAGACTTTAAGCTGATATTTTAATTTACCAAATCAAATGGATGATAACATTAGACTTTTGGATCTACTGTCCAAAAATGTTTTTCTGAATATTTGTCGATTGAAGTTTTTTTTTTTTTAATTTTGAATAATATTTAAACACAGAAAGGGGAGACCTGATTAGAAAAATAATGTTTCTTGTAAATTAATTTATGTGAGTGTTCACATAGCACAAATTTGACATTGTTTGAAGACATTGAAATGTATAAATTCATTTGAACTTTGAAAACTTGATGTTCATGGGACTTCAATGTTGACTAAGTTATAGGGGTGTTTGAGTTTTCAAAGCCAAAGAGTTAAAAGATTGAACACACACACACACACACACACACACACACATGCACAAACATTTAACAGATTTTGTTTTAGTAAAATTAATCATTATCTGCACACATTATGTATCAATTGTAAACAAAGATCATTTTTGAAAATAATGCAAGTGGTAATACTCTGATCAATTATTGGTGATTTTGAAACACTAACCTGTATGTCTAAATGGAGCTCTTAATTTGATATCCCTATTGCTATGAACTTGTACATATTATGAAAGCACATAAGGAGAAAAATTAGTATTGTGTGAACTAAGTTTCTGAAGCAGTTCAGTGGCCGCTATTAATGCATGATTTAAAATATTTTTGCCATTGTAAGACTATTACATAAGATTACAAATTCACTTTCAGTAGTTAATGGTTGCCTGCAGTCAGATGCATGGTTTTACCATTAAATCACAGAGGTAAAACTTGTTTATTGTCATGGAAACTTAATTTAGTTATAATGATTTGATACAAGCCAGAAGTTGTAACAAAACTAGAAATTTTTCCATTAAGATCTCAAAGTTGTAGATGTCTTTTTTCTGATACATACTGTAGAGTTGATGCTGTAAAAAATTTGATTTTTGGAAATTAAGATTATAATTATAGTTTTCAAGAATAATTCATTAATTACATATGGATGAAACCTTTAAATTATTGATGTCCCATGAATCATACTAAGATGGCAATCAAAAACATGTTTAAATGTAAGATTTTTTGGTAACATTTAGATACACTGGTATATTAATGGTTATTAAAATATAGTTATCACTGCAGGTTTAGTTATGTGCATTTTTTAAAACATTTTATATAATGCATAGAACACATTACCTGGCAGTTTTTAGATGTATGATTTCAATGAAAAATTCAAGAACAGCACATGACAAGCCTATGAATTACTGTAATTTTGAATTGAATAGTGTAACAGTTTCACCATATTATTTATGTTTAAGCAGTTAAATCTGGTACTCATGGTCTCAGTTTTTTTTAATAAAAAAAAATTGATTTGAGAACAATGAGAATAGAATTTTGTTTATGAAACTTAGTAGGGAAGGATTAGGATCATCGTTGAACCATGTGGTACCTATAAGAGTTGTGCAGAGATTATCTCTGTAGGATATGGAATGGATAGGTTTAATTTTTCTGCGAAGACATTTTAAAAAAAGTTATATGTTATTGGGGGATTTTTTATGCAGTACACTTACATGATACTATGTCTTGGTTTTTCTGTACTTTCAAGTCATTGGTTACTAATGTAACAATTTATCAAATGATGAACTTCCATAAAAAATGTTTTCTTAAAAGGATGAAGTCTTCAAATTTCACCCATGTTTTTGAATGAAATATAAATGATAGAAAAACATTAATTATTTTACTTGCATCAAGATTTTTAACAAAAAACTTCGTTTCATGGTGTCTTCAAACAGTACTTCAAAGACAATGTTAGTCATTAGTTGAAGTACCTGCTCAAAATTGGAGTTTTTAATTCCTTTTTGTTTGTTTTTTTTTGGTCTTGTTTGACTGTTTTATCAATTTTGTGTGTGTGTGTGTGTGTGTGTGTGTGTGTGTGTGTGTGTGTGTGTGTTTGTTGGTTTTTGCCAAGTACATGTTTTACAGTTACAAATTTCCTTCTTCTTTCAAAAAACTCTATTATTGATAAGTTTTGATTCAGAAGTCTGATTTGTAACGGAAGTAATTCTGAACATTTATAGATTTTGTAAATAAGTTATAAGATTTGATTGCACCTGAGTTGAGCACCACATGAAGATATAAATCATAAATAGATAATACATATTTATTGTTAATTAACATGAACAGGGTAATAAACGGCTTGTATTATCTCCCTTATCAAATATTAATACATATTAACCGCCTGATTTACGAATATCTAATTTATATCATAGCTGCTAGCTAAAAATTGCACATAATAACCTAATGTATCAAATAATTCTGTCACATAAAACACAAAAAATATTCTTTTCATGTGAGTCAGACTCAGAAAATGGGGGTTCATTCAGAAATAAAAAATTATGTGCATTTATTGTTGATGAAACAACAAATTTAAAAAAAAAATAGTGTGGTTTAAGGGGATGGGGTTTGATTGAAAGAATAGAATATAATAGAAAAATTTAAGCAACAAAAACAACAGATAAATTGTTGTCATTATTTATTTACTCTTAAGATGCCATCACCTGTTAAATACACACACACACACATATATATATATGTATCATCAATTTTTTATGGTGGATTTTAAAGCAGTTGAAAAGTTTATATATAATATGCGTAAAATGAGTGTTACTAAGGCATTTCTAATTAGTTTTTTAAGGTGTTTAATCGATCTAGGGTCATATAAAATCATAGTCTAGCCAGATTGGAAACATACAGTAATAAAATAAACTATGCTGTTTATAAAGTATAGTAAAATATATATATATATAAAAACTACAAAAATGATTTAGTAACTAAATATGCAGGTAGTCTTTATATATAGATTCTTTTCTGTTTAAATACAAAGAAAAGGGACTCTTAATGGACAGGCATTGATTATAAACTGATTTTTCTTTATTTTTGAAGATAATGCAGCCTCAATAGGGTCTGTAAATTTCATCATGTGACCAGCCTATATTTGCTGTTTTTGATAAGAACAATAGGGGTGGTAAAATGATACCACCAAATAATTGGGGATTTGACATTACCACCAGCAGGATCTGTTATCTGGTGTCTTGCCATGACACTGGGTACAGAATCAATGATTTTTAAGAAGACTTTAGACATTTCATTGTAGTCAGCCCCAAGACTAATCAAAAAGATTGAAGTATAAACCATAAACAAGAGTTCTATGGACTTTTATCAATTTGTTTAGCTTCTATAGTCACAATAAAAGATCATCTTTGATTGTTGGAATGATGTTAAATGCCCAAGTCATGACTGGGATGTGTAACACCATTATTTCTCCCCACTCTTATCAAGTAAACCACTGCAGTAGCTCAGTTGGTAGAGTGCTCGCTCCGTAAGTGGGAGGTCGTGGGTTCAAACCCCGACCGGGTCTGACCCAAGACTTGAAAGTGGATAGTGACTGTTCTTTCGCCAAGCAATCAGCATTATGAAATGAAAGTCAGGGTTCTTTCGGATGGGAACTTAAAATAAACAAGTTCCGGTGTCATGGCATGGCACAATAAAGAACCCTGCTGCATAATGCCATCAGCGCAATGCACAGGCAAAATTTCTGCACTTTCGCCTATAGCTGGCGATGTCTCGATATAAGTGAAATATTCTTGACTGGGATGATAAACACCATTACTCAACTGTCAACTCGTATCAAGTAATGCTGTTTGAGATGGTAAAGGAAACCTGAAAGCAGTGTCATACTTGTTTGCACTAGGATCTGCTAAGTAGGATTCAGACTAAGGAGGTGATAGTTACTGATCTATATGG
The DNA here is from genome assembly GCA_029721355.1 of Tegillarca granosa. Classification (NCBI taxonomy): domain Eukaryota; kingdom Metazoa; phylum Mollusca; class Bivalvia; order Arcoida; family Arcidae; genus Tegillarca; species Tegillarca granosa. The sequence continues at coordinate 9,717,109 of CM056596.1, read as the reverse complement.
TAGGTGAAAATTAAAAAAACTTGCCCTTACTCATTGTCATATTGTAAAAACATTTATTTTCATTTGTATAAATTCTTACTGAATATCAGATGATGGGTTAATTCATATGAAATAATCTATACTGGGGACCTAACCCCCATTCACTCAGTTGTTGTGTAATAATGGTACTTAATAGTTTGTAGCAAGTTTTTTTTTTAATTTTTGGGTCTAATCAATGATGTTTTAGGGAGAATCTTGAAATTGATTATCTAATAAATTTCAGAATCTTGAAGAGGGTGTATTCTGATTGTCTAATATTAGAATCTTAAGAACATACATCTTTACTTATAATGGTGTGAAAAGTATTGCAGTATACTCATCAGGTTTCATCAACAGATTGGTAATTCTTAAGTTGCAGCAGATTTTTTATAATTAAAAGATGTTTTAAGGAGAATCGTGAAAATGATCATGTAATAAATTTCAGAATCTTAGAGCATATATAGTCTGAGAAATTAATGAAAAAATCATGAACAATTGGTGCTTGATATTATGTAGCATAATATTTTTTTTCTTATTTTAAGTTGATGTAAGAAATTTTGCAGCAAGATATTTTAAGAAACTTGAAATTGATCAGCTAATAAATTTGGAGCATTATACACATGTAGTTGTATTTAGGAAAGACTAAGAATTATCACAAATTTTCATTGGATTTCATCAATTAAGATATTAACATGTATAGTGAAACAGATTTTTAGGTGCATGTTTATTTTATTTTGTTGCAGCTGCCAGTCTGTCTGTTCAAGAACAATTTTACTTAAAGCACTAGAGATTATGAACCCGCATGATTCTTGTTTAAATTTGATAATCAGCTTTTGAAGCAAAATATTTTGCATAAGTTCAAATTTGCATCATGACTATCTTATGCATGTGATATTTTTAGATCCTCCTGGATTTTTGTTTAATAAGTTTAACATTTCAGAAATTCTTTGAAGAAATGGATTAAATTTGGAGTTTTCAGTTTCTATAATTTCTCATGAATGATTTTCAAATTAAATAAGGTCAAGGTCATGATCTACTTGTTCAGATTTTCCTTATTATTTAACATTTTGATATAAAAATGAAATTTTTGGGAAATTTAAATTCTCTGGAATAATAATTGATTTATATTATTATTGTTTGGTAATTTTGTGAAATCTTGTAGGAAAAAATGTCACATATTTTTGAATGAAATGGTTTGAATTATAAATAAGCTTTAACTTGCAATATCTTAATTGCATGTGAAGATAATGACATCAATTCCTTTTAGTTCTTAAATTAATCACAATCAATTGAAGTTAAAGCCATGACCTTTTTTAAGAATTATTGTCATCTTTTTTAAATGCTGTTTTGAATATGCCTTCTAAAAACGGCCATGGTTTATTTGAACTTTGGATTAAATAATGTTACAGGTGTATCTTGCACAATTAGATTTATTCTCATCTTGTTTAAGGGTCACACAAAGAATATTTAAGTTGATTTTCTGATAATTTTTCATAGTCCTAGAACCTATCTTGTTTTCTAACTTCAAATGTTAAAGCACCTGTACATAATGAAGATACATTGCTGTAAACATCTGTTAAGAAGAATTAGTTAAACGAAGGGAAATTTTCTTACAGAAAAAAATCCTGTCTACATTAACCACTTAATTAATGTAAATTTCATTGAACTATGACTGATAACTTAGTTGGTACAGAAATTAACTTCAAACAAATTTTTTGCTCAGTATAACATTTTAAGTTGTCTAAATTTGTATAACATATGTTCATAAATCACTAAAGAGAGTGTGCTGACCACAGAAATTATTTATGGTAAAAGTCCTAATTATTGAAGCACAAATAAAAAAAGTAATAAAGATCTCACAATAATATTTTACCTGATAATATTAAGTGCTTGTCACAGAGAAACTATTGGTAAAACGTGAATCTTAACTGGGGCAAAAAACTCGATTACCATTACTCTTCTACACTCATGGAAAATTTATTACCAAATCTAAAATATCACTGCGAAAATAGTTCAATTAAAACAAGATGTTTTACAGTATATCTGAAATATATGCTTATATTTTGGTTTATCATTATCTAAAATGTGTTTTCTCTAGGCCAGCTTGTAGCCTTTTTATTTAGCATTGAAAGCATGTGATGCATCAATATTTAGATCTGAAACAGTAAGGGTTTGGTTTTTTAATTTCCTGAAAATAGTTGCACTTCAAAACTTTGGCAAGCTTACTAGTATTTGTCCAAGAGGAATTCAAATTTAAGATAGATGTGTAAGTTATTTGTAAGCTTGAGCTTTAGACTGCTTAGTGTGGGATGAGACATTAAAGGTGCATGAAACATTAGAATGTTTACAGTATAAAACATTTGGTATAAAAGTACTATTAGTATATATAAAGTACTATAGGCATTAATGATGTTCTCCTATATCAAAGTGGTTTTACATCTGTATTAATCAAATATTTTCTGTAATGTTTTATAGATTAATTCTCATATGTGCATCATCATATTGATGTTTTTACTTTTATTTTTTAGTTACTGTAAACACAACTTTACCTTTACGGTTTTGTACCAAGTTTTTTGTGACTTCTCAACTTTTTTCAACTTTTTGCGTTAATGAATATTTAATTTTTGCATTAAATGTAATTTCTATTTTTTCTTATAAGATTTTTTAAAATTAATTTTTGGATTGTTAAAGACTGTAGACAGCCTTTAAGGTAAGGTTCTATAATCAGTTAATGAGTTATATAATCAGCTAGTCATTTTTATACGCCCGTCATATGACGGGACGTATTATGTTACGGTGCTGTCCGTCCGGGCGGGCGGGCGGGCGGGCGGGCGTCTGTTAACAATTTGTATTCCGTTCAATAGAGACCACAAACATTTATGGATTCAAATGAAATTTGGTATACAGCTTTACCATGGTAATACCTTGTGCAAGTTCGAATAACAACTTTTCGGATTATTTTTGGAGGAGTTATGCCCCTTTTTTAACTTAGAAATTTTTGTATGTATGACCATGTGGTTTCCGGTCATCAGAGCCTACAACTATTTATGGATTCAAATGAAATTTGGTATACACATTTACGATGTTATTATCTGGTGCAAGTTCGAATTACAACTTTTTCAGATTATTTTTGGAGGAGTTATGCCCCTTTTTTAACTTAAAAACACCTTTTTATCATACTGCTCAGATCACGACAACAGTTCAAATTATAATTAAGCTTTATAGATATAAATTATTTCAGGTTGGTTAAAAAAAAGGTTCTCAAAACATTTCAGACAAAAAATGTATTTGTTTCCTAAAATCTTCCTGCATGCAATGCTTAACACATGAAAACACTGCCATGACCTAACATTTTATTTTAAACTTCTTCCTTCCTGGAAATGAATATGAATTATATAGCAGTCTATAGCTACCACTATCCATTTAGCAATATATTTTTACATACATATATCCTAGTTGTACTTATACTTCTCGGTAAAGAATGGAACAATCTAGAGGATTAGTGACGCATTCATTCGGAACATCCTCTGGATGTGAAATGATAAAGGCGACAACTTTCTCCTTTTTAGCAGCATATATTTGCATCTTGGGGACCTTGAAAACTCCTCGATAGATTTTGCTAAAAATTTCTGAGGTTATGGAGTCTAATGCGATCTAGCTATCTAACTTGGTGAAATTTTTGGGAAAAATCGGTATCATACTTAATTTTGGGGTCAAACATGCAAAAAATGAATTTTTCCAAAAAACAATTACGTTTAACGCACTCCTGTTCAATAACAGTTCATTGTACGAAAAAGTCGTCCATTGAGCGAAAAATGTTTAAGATCTGACGGAAAAGACAGTATTTTTATATTTTTTCTATCTTTTACATAAAATCCACAATAACTGTTTAAAGTCGGCGCTATCATCCAAAAACAATTTAACGTACCGTTTTGAATTCATACCCATATTAAAGTAACCAATTCTTTACCAAATTATTGGTAGGTTTGGCACTTATCCGTTAGGTCTGTGTCAAACTTTTGAGTGGCAAGTTCTGTGGATGAGCTCTACTGATAGAAATCCTCTAGATTGTTCCATTCTTTCCCTCGAAACCCCTAAAGGTGTCGCCACACTAGTAAATAGCACTACTCGATCAATATAACACGGGCGTATAATGCTACGCTTGGCGGTGCTCTTGTTGTTTGTTGTCATGGCAATTTCTGGTTGTTCAGGTTGTTGCTGCAACTTTATATATTTTATTGTAATATTTTGATACATGTTCAATTTTAGTGATTTTTTAGTTAACAAGACTAAGCTTTCATTTCTTTTATGGTCATATTTGTCATAGCTGTTAAAATGTGTGAAGAATATGTATTTGTCTGTGTATATTTTTATGTCGTCTGCAACTTAAAAGTCAAAATTTTTTTTTTCAAATTATTATGTATTTCTTTAAAGCTTCAAAGTTTTATAAATGATTTTTGGTTTTGACAATCTTATAATGCTTGAGTATACAGAACACAGCTGCCTCAATATAAGTGAAAGCATCTTGACTGGGGAGTAAAACAACAGTCCCCTCCATCCCGTCTACTCTTGTCTTTTACAGAAGAGTTAGACAGTAGTAGTTCATTCATATTTGTCAGCATGTATATTAAACTTTTACATCAGAGATGAAACCTTAATATTTAGAGAAATTTATAAGTCTTGTTGATAAAGATAGTCGAAGTTGTATCTATTGACCTTACGACATCTGCAATTTCTGATAATTTCTAATGTACCTGCAGTCAAAAGATACATTGAGTCATAGGTAAGGAATTATTGTTTTTATAACAATATTGATCAAAATACATGTATGATAAGGTATCATACTGTTGTATTAACAATCTCTTCATCAATAATATCTCTACAGCAGCACCTCCAAAGAGAGTGGAAGAATATGTAACAATCTGTAAAGACAATCAAATAATTGTACTTTTATACATGGCAGAGTCAGTAATGTGAATCTGATTCTTATCACATACATACTGAAGCTTGAATTTAGCTGGGGAATCCATGCATAATGCCAACAGTCTCTAGCACATAGATTAAAGTACAAAAAACAATACACATTTATTAGAAAAGGGTCTGTTTTTCTTCTCATGATGGGGGGCTCTGGAGACTGAATGGTCTAATGCTTTGGCTTACAGATGGCATTGCATCTCAACACCTAGGTTTGAATCTAACTCTGTAGATTTTAGTTTGTCAGATTACTTGCTGAAGATCGATGGTTTTATTTATGGACATATCATCTCAGATCGAACCACCTGAATACAGGTGAAAAAGTTTTAATAGGGAGATTAAACCACATTACTCCACTTCATTCAGCTAACTCTTGTCATGTGACCAGAAAAAATTGTAAATTCCTGGTTCAGGAATATTCAACATGAGTGGAAATCATCAAATAAAACAGTAGGGGTGTTGTTAAAGAATTAAGTTCAGTCTTGAATCCAGGTAAAGTTTGTAAGATGCCATGATTATAAATATCCATGTAGGATGGAGACTGCACTTGAGGGGTTCAGTATTTCTGTCAGAGATGAGGCTTGCAGTCTCTCTTGACTAAATGAAATTTTAAATCTTTGAGTATGAATTTTCCCCTATCTTACATGAAGGAGCTCATAATGGATTATTTTTGTTATATTTTAATGCCAATTTTTGGCTTCAAATTTTATTTCGACAGATATTGGTGCCATGTTTGCAAAGTCTAAAGTTAATACAAGCATGGACACAAGTAAGACTAGATTTTAATTCGGTTCCTACAAGCTGTTTTAACTAAGAAATAGACATTCATTCTAAATTAAGTACAGCTAAACCCAGTTAATACTATATCGAATAATAGAAAGTACCAGATAATTAAATGAGATTTACAGTCCAAAACCATTTCCTATGTATTTTATTGAAAATTACCCCTATGATTACATAGCCAAAAATGTCCATCTCAGATTAATGGCATAGAACATTTCTCAACTTAATTTTAAAAAAGCTAATTATTAAAATTTCTTCAATTTTTTTTTTCAAATTACATTGTACTCAAATTATTAAAGCAGACAAAAGTCGACTTTAAGTTAAACATCACTCTGAAACTTATAGATTCTGTAGTCTGTCTGATATTTATGATTAAAACTTAGGAACCAAGTAATGCTATCTATGTGCGTACCTGTCTGTAAATGGTTAACACACAATACAGAAATAAAGATCCAATAGTTGGGCCTTTGTTTCATAATCAGTAAATACCTGTAGTTGCATGTCAATTACCTGTTTCATTGTTTAAAATATCATTACACTGTTATTAAACAATCGTGTTGATTAATTAAAGGAAGCCAAAATCAACTATTAGTAAAGTTATGGCTGTCAGGCAAGGTGTTGTTCAAGACTTAGATCACAAATAATACAGTCTTTAAAAAAGATTTATTTATAAATAAATAAATTGAAACACCAAAATGCAATCAAATAGTTTCCATTATAGTGAAATATTACAACAAAATTAAAAGGCATAAAATAAGAACTTCCTGTGCTTAGGCATAATATTTTGTGTAACTTCAGAAATAGGAAATTCATGGTCGACAGTAAACAAATAAGAAATGACTTGATTTCACTAGAAAATTTATTGATCATTTAGAATATGTTACATGTGACCATCCAGTCACCTTCAAGTCTTTCTTATAATTATTTTCACCTTTTAATACACTGGAGGGAGGGGTAACAATATCCATTACATGTTACAGTAGATTAAAACACAGATGAAGTGCATCTTACAGGAGACATAAAAACAACAAAAATAGTTTTTATTGGAATTAGATAAATATATTTTCAGGTACCAAATTATTCAGGAGTACATCTGAAATTTATTTTATTTTTCTTTATTTAACATTAGAATCTTGAGATACTTTCCTTGCCATCCTTTGAGCAGAAGTCATGCCGCTGTTGGCTAAATCTGCATATTGGTTTATATAGCATATATTGATTGGTTAAAATGTTTGGCCTGAAGGGTGCACTTACTTATTTTCAAGCCTTTTAAAGCCTAAAACCACTGCGGTAGCTCAGTTGGTAGAGTGCTCGCTCCGTAAGTGGAAGGTCATGGGTTTGAACCCCAGTCCGGTCTGACCAAAGACTTCAAAGTTGGTAGTGACTGTTCTTTCGCCAAGCACTTGGCATTACAAAATGAAAGTCATGGTTCTTTCGGATGGGAACTTAAAATAAACAAGGTCTCGTGTCATGGCAGACGTAGCACGATAAAGAACCCTGCTGTATAATGACATCTTGTAACACAAAGGCAAAATTTCTGCACTTTCGCCTGTAGCTGGCGGCGTCTCAATATAAGTGAAATATTCTTGACTGGGACATTAAACACCATTACTCACTCACTCACTTTCGAAGTCTAGGTATATTATCATGACAGATCCTAGCGAAATTTTTTTTTAGTTTACTTTCCAAAGTCTGTGATTATTTTCCAGGTACTCCAGTTTCCTTCAATCCATACCAGAAATAACTGTTTTTAATATAAATGAAAGGAATTTTACTAAAGCAGAAACAAGAAAACATTATTATTCCACTCTATTCATTCTATCAGTATGATGAACTGAAAAAATATGAAATTGGAATGCAGCACATAGCACACTCAAAATAGGCAACTAAAAAGAATATCATTGTATAATTCTTTTTTTAAGAAACATGTACCCCATACTAATTTTTATAACAAATTGTTTTCTGTTATGAAATCCATAACTTAGACCATTTGATTTTAGTAAATTATTAACAGTAATTCTAAAGGAAGTGATAATTATAAATTATTGCATTGTTGCTCTTTTTAAAATTATGTAGTTGTTGGTAAATACATGTTTGACAGGTAAAATAAAAACAAAAATCAATCTATAATTACCAAGAACAAGTCAAAGTTATACTTGCTGATAAAAAATTCATATCCTGAAAATAAAACTAGAATAATGATTGCTTTCTGTGACTGTGAGTCAGATATTTGTCATTCATTAATTACTAATTATCCTGCATTTAGGTCAAATGCTCAAGTATGTAATTTATTGGGTAATGGGTTGATCACAGATAAATGAAGTGTGTAAAATAAATCCAATGTAGTGGTTTGGTTTTAGATAAATACATTAAATGTTGGATTGATTATAGATAGATGCACTGTGCAAAATGTGCTTATCATGCAAATAAATGAAAAATGTATTGGGTTGATTTTAGATAAATACTCTATTGGACTGATGGTAGATAGGTACACTGTGCGGTATGAGCCTAATATGCAAATATAGGAATAATGTAGTGGGTTGATTTTAGATAAATGTACTATGCATTTGAGTGATTATAGATAGATGCACTGTGCAGTATGAGCTTAACATGCAAATAAATGAATAATGTAGTGTGTTGATTTTAGATAAATAAATGCACTATGTATTTGACTGATTGTTGATAGATGCACTATGCAGTATGTGCTTATCATGCAAATAGATGAACAATGTAGTGGGTTGATTTTAGATAAATGCTCTATGCATTGGACTGATAGTAGATAGTTGCACTGTGCAGTATGTGCTTGCCAAGCAAATAAATAGTTTCTTTGTTCTTTTCTTTAACAAAGATACATTTTAGTGGTTGGTTTCTTGACCGTTTTATCCAGAGATAGAACACTTCTGTTTATTAGATTTCAAACATTTAACAAGTTTTGCTTTTAAGGATCTCGTCGTCCAATCAACATGCTCTCAGATAATCATCTAGCTTAGTTTGTTACATTGTGACATATTTGTGATGTTTTAAGCACTCTCATTTCCTCCACCATTCCAAAACTATCAGCCTTATTATAAGGGAAATTATCTTGACCAGGGGTAAAAAGACCATTTTACCTGTTCATCTCTGCTGTTGAAAATGCTTCAGAGGTAACATAAAACATATATGACCTTGAAATAAACACAAGGATCATGACAGTTCCAGTTTATCGATTAATTCAAAGAATGACAATACACCATTATGATTTGATAAATGTTGTAATCTGTTATGGAATATTGATGCTAAAATAGAGATAATGTTTCCGTTTTTGTTTCTTAAATATGGATTAGTTATATAACATCTGAATTGCTTTGTTTAAATTCCCACACTAGAATTACACAGAAATTACCAATTTTCTAGAAAATTTTCATCTTTTTCAGCCATAGGTTGGTAAAGGTTAGTAAATCTGCTGACAACTGTGATAGACATGTTGTTACATCGGTATTATATACTGATTTATCTTATACCAAAGACAGATCACTTGCCAGAGGAAAATTATAGTCAGTCTTATCAAAAATGTGAAACACGGCAAGTGCATTTTTGAGTAGGTGGACACATCAAAAAACTGTTTTGTTGGCTGTCTGAAGTCTAGGATTGTGAATTTGACTTACTTGGGACTTAAATATTTTTTTCTTAACTGCAGGGGGGTTTATGTATAAAGCTTGTTATATCAGAATAGAAAATTGGTTAAAAGCAATAAAAGGATCTGTGTCATGATGTATGCTAAAGACAACTCAATAGGGGTAGAAAAAGAGTAGACCATATGTGCCACTACTAAGAGTACTGTCAATTAAGGTCTGACACATACCAAAGAATTATTTTACAGACAAGTGCTTATTTTGTTTCAGTGACATGATATGACTGGGAATACAAGTTCTTTGATTTGGACTCAGTTTGAAACTGAGAATACAAGTTCTTGAATTTTGACTTTACAAAATGTTCCATACCCCCGGTATAAACTGTCACTACCTGTTCATTTCACAACTTTAGCAATGCAAAATGTCTAATGCCTGCTGAAGAGAATACCATAACCAATGTACTAATAATTGTAAATTTCTTGCTCATTGTACCATGGTAAATGTCCTATTCCAGGTCATATCATGGTAAATGTCCTACTCAAGGTTATCCCATGGTAAATGTCCTACTCCAGGTCATACCATGGTAAATGTCCTATTCCAGGTCATACCATGGTAAATGTCCTACTCCAGGTTATCCCATGGTAAATGTCCTACTCCAGGTCATACCATAGTAAATGTCCTACTCCAGGTTATCCCATGGTAAATGTCCTACTTCAGGTCATACCATGGTAAATGTCCTACTCCAGGTTATCCCATGGTAAATGTCCTACTCCAGGTCATACCATGGTAAATGTCCTACTCCAGGTTATCCCATGGTAAATGTCCTATTCCAGGTCATACCATGGTAAATGTCCTACTCCAGGTTATCCCATGGTAAATGTCCTACTCCAGGTCATACCATGGTAAATGTCCTACTCCAGGTTAACCCATGGTAAATATCTTAATTGGGAGCATACAGTAAATATCTTACTAAAGACCAAATATCTTACTCAATTACATATCGTGTTTATTTTTTGATAGTGGATCAACCAGCTGACCATTTTGATTATTCTCCTTGCAAATTTAAAATCTTCGACTTCCTAATAGTAAAAACAGAAAAGAAAACCATTTTAGTCAATCAGTCGCTTGTTACTTCCATTTTCCTGTTTTGTCCATTGATCAAGTAGTAGCTCAAATCATGATACAGGGTTATAATTCTGAAATAATTTCATTCATAATGACATAAATGTGTTGATAATTGAGAAAAAACAGTAAAACCTTAACATTTACTTGATTGAAAACCATTATGTAATTCACATTTTAATTCCTTGAAATGGATCTGTCGTTGCAGCGGGGATATTCCATTCTTTTATAGTTTAGTGCATAAGTGGTGTATTATATTAATGTAAAACTTGCCAATATTTAAAAACTGTCTCTTTCAAACATGATTGATTAGATGTTTTATTGTCAAAGCACTCGTTGTTTGTTCCTGCCAATATTGTGACATGTAAACTGAGGATTAATGTCTGTAGTTATCATATTATTAACATATTGTATTTAAGTTTAATAAAACCATTATTGTTATTAATTTATAGTAAATGTTTCTATGAGAACTTTTGAACTATGAAAAATCTGATGAAATATGTTGAACTAATCAAGATGGATATTGTATATATTTAAACTTGGAGAAATTTGACATTGTAATTTTCATCATTCATTTTGATTTAAGTCTGATTTTATCTGTACGTGTTTTTTATTAAGTATTTTTCTTTTTAATTAATATTTGTATTATTTTTCTCATATTGCATAAGATACATTTATAGCATGGACTGGTCAATAGAGGAAACCACAGTGCTCCTTATAATAGTCCAATGATTGATAAGAATGCACTATTAATAAAGAGTATCCATTATAATCTAAAATATCTTGTGAACATCACCAAAATAGATCATAACACATCAAGTTGAAGATCAGGAAATAATCTACGCCATTTTACATTTGCACTGAGTTTTGTTGTATAAAACTTCTTTTTAGACCAAAAGCGTCAAGTATTTGAGCTATAAAGGCCAAGAATCAAGTGATTTACATATGAATATACATGTGTCTGGCTTTCCATTTGTGACTAGTTGAGCATTTTAAAATTTCTTTAAGATTAAAAGGCAAAAATAAATTTTATAAAATAAAACCAGGAAATACTAATATCATCTAACAAGAAATGTTACCTTTAATGATTTTTCTAAACAGTACAATGCTCAAGAACTGCGTAAAGGCTTAATGGTCATGATATATGTGTAATAATCTGAATCATTGAACTATATAGAAATGGTGTTCATAGAACTATTACTTTAACAACTCCACAAAGCACATTAATTACAAGGCACTAGAGCTTGCTAATTTTGCTTTGCATTGCAATAAAAAGTTATAGTGCTATAAACACTATTTCTAGACAGTTCTCAGTGATTAAGAATTTGAGAAAACTCCTGATCAGTATCTTGATGTTAAATTTTCTACTCGCTCAAATAAGATAAAGAGATTACAAAAAAATTTAATTGGCAAAAAAAAAAAAAAAAAAAAAAAAAAAAAAGACTTTCATTTCATCAATGGAAACTGAGAAAATTATCTTTCTATTATGAAAGTTTTACTATATTATATATGCATGCATGCATATTCGTCTCATATTTATTGATAGAATATCCTATGTGTACAAGATAGATAGATAAGCCATGGTAATAATGTTACTACATGGACTTGTTTATTTGTATAATCATCTCGTTCTCTCCTGGAATAATTAACATTGATTTAAAGATACTTCTCAAAGATATCACGACTCTGTGTGTGCATGTAGAATTTCTGGTTTATAAGAAATGTCAGTTACAAAAACAGCTCAGAAATACAAACACAGCTTGATCAGATGGTTTAGTTTTAATTTTTATCTTGTAATAAATTAATTGAAAAATTGCTTAAGTCATGTAGAAAAGTGTAACCAGCAAACTTCAAAATCATTTAATAGATGTTCTTAACTGTCTGTTCTGGGAAAGGAAAGGAAATCAGACTACCAAGGGACACCACCTACCTTCAGAAAGCAGTCTGACTGCTTAGATAATAAGAATATTTAACAATACTTCTTCAAGATCCCTCTCTCTCTCTCTCTCTCTCTCTCTCTCTCTCTCTCTCTCTCTCTCTCTCTCTCTCTCTCTCTCATAATAATTATCTTTCATTTATTTCCAACTATTTTAACCAGCATATCTCTCTCTCTCTCTCTCTCTCTCTCTCTCTCTCTCTCTCTCTCTCTCTCGCTCTCTCTCTCTCTCTCTCTCTCGCTCTCTCTCTCTCTCTCTCTCTGTCGCTCTCTCTCTCTCTCTCTCTCTCTCTCTCTCTCTCTCTCTCTCTCTCTCTCTCTCTCTCTCTCTCTCTCATTCTACATTGATTTGATGATATTGTACATGTTTATCCAGTGCCAGTATATGCATAGTAAGTTTCTGATCTATTTATCCTGTTAGTATTGAATAAAGACAGATTCAGGGGTACTCTTCAAAGATTCCAATACTTCTCAAAGATCCAATGCCAGTGTATGCATAACAGATTTCTGATTTATTTACGCACATTAGCAGTAAGACTGATTAATATCATGAATGATCCTACAAGCTATAAATATAAGTTTGTATTAGCTTCGTTACATATATATATATATATATATATATATATACTGAGACAAATGGTTATATAGACATTGTAGATAATTACTTAACGGTAAACAAATAATTATATTAATTCTAGTCTGTATATACAAACTACTTGGTATCGATTATTTCTATATACACTTAGATGCTTAACCACACTTGTTCATCGGAAGTAATGCCGTAATTTAATGGCTTTTTTCGTATTTGAATTGTATAACTTTTATCGATGAAATTCCTTGAGATATCATATATACATGTACTTGTACAATTTAATGTTGCATTTTGTATTTGAATTGTGTAATTTTTATCGATGGATTTCCATTATTTACTTATTCTTGAATATAAATTCTTCTCCTTCTAAAACATTTGCATCCATTAAGTTTGGAATCTGATCTAAGTAAGCTGGGGTTACAAAGGTCAGTCATCCAGAATTGGGTACAAATACTTCCCCTCATAAAGTAAAGAACAGTGTTAATATTTCCATTCATTGAATAAAGAATCTTAATTAGGAATTGATGGAGGTTACAATGGGCAGCCATTCAGGATTTCTTGCATATACAGATTTAGAATTTTTCCCTATATAAAACGATGAACAGTATTCCAAACAAATGTTTACATAGTCTTGGGTAACAAAGGTCAGTTACTCAGAATATTGGTTTAAAACTATCTTAATCAATAAAGATTTATATATACATATATTATAAAAAATAACTTTACTGACTACATATTGAGATTCATTATGCAGATTATCTTAATCTCTTGTGTCTTTTTGATAACAGTATGGTTGCTCAGTTGGTGGAGTGCTCGCTTCATATGTGGGGGGTCAGGGTTAGAAACCCTGGCAGGGTCTGATCAAGAACTAAAAGTCGGTAGTGGCTGTTCTTTTGCCAAGCATTCAGCAGTTAGAAATGAATTTCATGGGGTCCTTTAAATGAAACCTTAAAAACTGATGTCCCATGGCATGATAGGTGTGTCACATTAGATTGCTCACCCTGCACATTGCCCTAAGCACACTGCAAAGGTAAAAATTTCTGCAACTTCACCTATAGCTGGTGATGTCTCAATATAAATGAAATATTCTTGACTGGGATATAAAACTGCAATAAATCAAATCAAATCGGTCTTTTGGGCCTTGGTGACTAAGTTGCCTAAAGCATATGCTTATAGATCACAGCTCCTTTGGTTCGAATCTTACTTGTACAGATCCTAGTGTGAGAAAGTTTGTCAGTTTTCTTACTGAAGGTTGGTGGTTTTCTCAAGCACTCCAGTTTCCTCCACCATTCCAGAACTGACCCCCTCAATATAAGTAAAAAATCTTGACTGGGGCATAAAAAACCATTTATCCATTCTAATCTCTGTCTTTAATCACTTAACTTGAAAAATGGTTGCTAAAATTCTTTAGGCGTCTGCTTAGATTTTTTTTTTGCAATTGGGATTGAATATGTGTATTATCCATTGAAAATAATCAATTTCTAGGAATTGTTGTAACATATCCAATTTCAATGTTAACTTTCTTGGAAAAAATCTATTTCACTAAGTAAAGAAATAAACACCAGTTTCACAATCATTCTTTAACTAAGAATTTTATTCAGTTTATTTTAGCAAATATTTGCTGTCTTTTACATTACAAAAAAATTTTTTAGCTCACCTGACCAAAAGGTCAGGTGAGCTTATGGCATGGTGCGGCATGTGTAGGTGCGTGCATGTGTGCGTGTGTTGTTAACACCTATTTTCTACTTCTCCTCTGAAACTGCTGAACAGATTAATGATACTTGGTCAGAAGCATGTTTGGGCCAGTTTCATTCAGATTGGTTTATGGCATTGCCATGGCTACCAAAACTAGGTCACTGACCAAGGGGTGCAAAAATCTTTCAAAATCTTCTTCTCTGAAATCAGTGATGGGAGAAAAAAAATCGGATGTGATATTTGGCTTCTCTAGGGTCTTAAGCCTATAGTTTGTTTGTGTCGTGAAATTAGGTCAAAAATTGGGTTATGCTTTTTTGAGTTTAATTTTAAAAATTATATAAAATGGCTTCAAATTGTTATAACTTGACTATTTGAACTGATAATGGCTTGGGGTTTTCAGTTTTGACTTTTTCTTCAAATGACCTTGAAAAAGGGTCAAGGTCATGACCTAATTTGTGATTTATGCAGTTTTAGACAATTTTCTTGCAAATATTAAGAGATATATGAATTCAAAACATTGTTAAAGTATTCCTCATGACAATATTTAGAAAGGTACCAAGTTGCATAACTATATGATTATCCATGTAGGTGTTGTTGCCCCTGAATTGTTATTTTTTGCATATAAATACTTAAAATGTGCATGAGCTTGATAACTATAAGCTTTTTGTATAGGCATGCATTTAGAATATTGTAAGTATTGACATGACAATCATTTTGATATATTGTTCAAGTTCATATGTTCAAAGGTCAAGGTCATAGCTGCATAAGTATACTGAAATTGTTAATTATCTTGAAAACTATTATCTTTTTGTATAGGCATATGTATATAAGAATAATATAGGTATTGATATGACAATCATTATAATATATGGGTCAAGGTCATATGTTGAAAGTTCAGGGTCATATCTGTAGAAGAAGAGTGAAAATGTTCATTATCTTGAAAGCAATGAACTTTTTGTTTATGCATAAATATTAGAATTTTGCAAGTATTTATATGACAGTCATTTTGAAATATGGGTCAAGGTCATATGTTCAGAGGTCAAGGTCATAGCTGTAGAAGAAGACTGAAATTGTAAATTATCTTGAAAACCATTAAGTTTTTGTACAAGCATGTATATTAGAACATTGTAGGTATTCATATTATGATCATTTTGATACATGTAAAATGTTTCAAGTTCATATGTTCAAAGGTCAAAATCATTATTTGGAAATTATTCATTGTACTATTTAAATCATGCATATAAGCTATTTATAAATGAAATGTGACTAGATATTTCTGATTAATTATTGCCGGATTTCCAAACTTGAGGAATTTTGTTTAAATATGGATGCTATAAACTTGAAAATATTGCTTTAAATTCTTGGATGTAAATTTGGTCTTTATACACAGGTTTTACTTTTTTGGGTTTATGCAGGTTCCGCTGTACTTCATAACATTATTTATCCTTGTATAGTTTACAGGGGCCTTGGTGGACGAATAGTCTAAAGTGTGCTTACGGATCACAGCGCCTCTCACCACCTGGGTTCAAATCCCACTCTGGACAGACCCGAGTGTGAGGAAGTGTCAGTTCAGTTTCCTCCACCATTCCAGAACGGACCGTCTTGAAATAAGTGCAAAAATCTTGACCGGGGCATAAAACACCATTACTCCGTTCCACTCTGATATAGTTTACCTGTTCATCATTATATTGATAGTTTTATAATTATGTTGACCTTATTGATATGACTTTACTTTGTAGAAATCCATTTTATTTTTTCAGATTTTGGATTATATTGTTTTGTTGACAAGTTAATATTTGATTGTAACAGATGTCTCAAAATTCTTATTCATTACATCTTAACCTAAATCTTGTTAATTGTTGGTATGTAACAGACTGTAATCATAATTTTACACGTTATTATTTACATACTCGGATCAGATGTGCTCTTTGTACCTGCTTGAAGATAGAATCATTATATTGTTTATTTACAGTCTGTAATTAGACAATCATTGAGATGTATTATGGGTAATATATTAATCATACAATAATTGTTTGCACTAATTTCTTGTAAATTGTCTAGTCGGGAATTCCTGTATGAATATAAACTCCCTCAATGATTGTACAATATTAATTGCTTCTTCGCTAGGGAATCAGGCTCGCTTTGAACCTTGTTTTTTTGTGTGATACACAAAATTGTGTTTTATAGAATTAAATTACAATACAGTATTTTGTCTTTAACACAGATTGATGAGCTTAAACACCAAATGGATTTAATTGGTTTTTACATTGGGCCTTTTATATATTTTTATAGATTATTAATGTATTTGATAATTGTTGTTATTATTGGGTAGGTAAAACACTATAGTATTTTTGTTTTATTTAAACACATTGGAAAAATTTCTTTCAATGCTTCATTTACTGTCATTGTCACTGTCAAAAACACAGTGACAATTTTGAAAAAATTTCATGGAAAGTTTTTTTGTTTTTTAATAAACTTTCATTTTTCATTTAAATTGAAAGAGAATAAAACCACTGTGATATCAAAGAAAGATAACTTATTTTCAAAATAAAATCATTGTAAAAGCTTTAAAAATTAAAATGAGACATCACCAGTCGATTTGTTTACAATGCCGCCATTTGACAGAGGTATGAATTTGACATATTTCATTGGGCAGGTCAAAATGATGCTTTTGGAATGTAAGGTGGTTCTTTTCTTTTCATAGATAAGACAACCAGTTTAAACACACTTAGGAAAATTATTTTGTGAAAATACAAATTTATTTTTGATAAAAATAAAATTATCAAAATTCATTTAACAATATTTTATAATTTACTTTCACATATAATTTATATTGCCATCTGTATTAATGTAAATGTTACATGTAAAAAAATTATATAACAGTCTAATTATAAATTGCTCACCTCTATTATAATTATTTATTAAAAAAGAGTTTAAATACTTAAAACATATAAATAAATATTTAAAATATTTATAATGAATAAATTAATAACATTATGAAACAAATTCAGGATGAGATCTAGCTCCTGAAAAGTATGAGCCAAAAATTAACATTAAGGAACCAGTTGATGACAAACTTAAGCAAATTATTAAAGATAGTACTTTTGTTTCCAATTTCAAGTGTGCCTTGTATAAAATTTCTTTTTCTAACACTAAATTAAATTATCTCATGCATATTTCTGAAGATGGACCAGCATGTTACAATGTCTATTTTGTAATACAAGATATAAAATGTATGATCGTGACAGGACGACAGAAATTCCAATGTTGTGAATTGCGTCGCACAAAAACTTCTCCCTGTTTTGAAAAACTTCTCCCTGTTTTAAAATCTAATTTGAGCCCTGCACAAATAAGAAAGACAAGAATCCATCCTGAAACCAACTTGTTACTTACAGCCATTTTCTAGGGTCTGATGAACCCAAAGGTATATCAGAAAAGACTCAGAGCTGCCAACTGACCCGCAACCCTTGGGTTTGACTCACATTTACATGTGAATTCCTGCTGACCCACCAAGAAGGGGACTGACCCGCAAATGACCGTAGCATTTGGGGATTTGAATTTAAGAAATTAAAAATATAAAGAAATAAAAACCGTTGCGTCTTTAAAACATAGTAACATGAAAGTGAAAATTTTGTATCACAAAATCAGTATGTGTTTTGTATTCATTTCTCTGTAAAATCACACCAAAACATCTCCAGACTGCCTAGCATTGTGCACATATGGTGCATGACACACCTTCAGTTGAGTGTGCTTCAGTTGTGACCCACAGTTACACAACATAGTGTTTGCAGCTTCTTTTTAAGAAAAAATTCAGCTCAAATGTAGGACCCTTCCAATACTAGCAGGATACACTAATTGATGAACATAGTGCCACCTGTCATGTTTGGTTTCTGCCATACAAAAAATCGTCCTACTTATGACCAACAAAGCTCATCAGAAAACACTTGATCTCTCTTGAGATTTAACGGTATACATAGGTTCTGTATAATACCTGTTTACAATATTATTCTTTTATTAGATGCTATTACTAGTATTTATTGAATTATGTCTAATTCATCCAAATGTTAAATACACATAATTATCACCTCGGTAACTGAATGACAAATTTTATCACAAAGACTGATTATTGAAAACAGAAACACTGGTACATATTCCCTGTTACAAAATCATTCTATTTTGTCTCTTGTCATGTTTAATTTATTATGTATAAAAATTATCACAATCTTTTTTTACTCATTGTAAACAGAGATTTGTTTGGTAAAACATGACTTATTGACATGACATTAATTACGACGCGTAAACAATCCACCACTCGTGGTGATAAATGATTCACATTGATTTTCACACTTAAGATGATCAGATTTCTGTATTTTTATCCATGATTTAACATTTAGTTCTATGTAAAACATTATCAATATTTATCTCTTCTGTCATAATGATAATCTAATATTTGATATCAATGTCTCTCCAAGTAGCAGTTGATAAATTATGAGTACTGATTTTTCACATTTTATACTGTGTAACATATTGTTAAGTATATTGTATTTTTAATACAATTAAAAAATCTGGGGTTTCAGGTAAATGATGCTCCAAAGGGATAATCCTGTGGTTGATAGATAGAGTTATTAAATTCAGCTATCCTGTCACAAAAATTGATTGTAATTTTGTTAATTAACATAAGACCACCCTAGAGGAACCCCACCCATTGTTCAAGTACATACCAGTAAGTTTGCAGGTACCCTATAATAATCATTCATTATGTTCTAGAAGTTAATCATTCATATTTTCATTGTAACATTGTGTCAGAATATATTTACCAGGGTACACTTTTTTTCTGTCAATTTTACATAACATTATAAAGTTTCATCTCAAGTACCGGTCAATACATTTAAAAATTTGTCTTTTAGATTTACATTTTTATATGATAAAGAAAAACCAAGCTTATTTTATTTTTTAAGCTGAAATACCAGTTGATAACTTTGCAAGTATACCCTATAAAACTCAATAATTTTCTAAAGATACATTTATTTTATTAATAAAAAGGTATAGACAAATTTTGTCTGCATGTCACACACACACACACACACACACACACACACACACACACACACACCCACACACCTGACACTGTTCTAGAGGTATACATTTTGTTATTTTTATGATGACGTGATAAGTATAATTTGATCTCATATTTAACAAATTACTTTCTATTACCTTAGCCAATCAATTCTCAGACCCTGTAAAACTCCCCATTTCTTCAAGATATTTTGTATTAGAAAATGCATGCATTGTACACACATACTTGATCTTGTCATATTTTTATGATAAAAATAACCAATATATAGATATATATTTAGATTTTTGTTTTATTTGTATTGGGTTACTTGTTTGACATTTTCAAAATTCAGTAAAAAATGTTTGAATAAAACATGTTTGGTATAATATATACTTTGTGTTTATAATTTACCTACAGTAGAGTGAAGTCATGATAATTAATTCGCTGACAAATTTCTTTCATTTATATTGAGCTGTTCTGAGATAGTCGAGAAAACCTGAGTGACAAAAAAAAAATTTAGAAAAAAAAAAAAAAATGAAATATTTAATTATGAATTATTTTTAGAGATGATATAAGTTGTATGTTTAAGTAGCCTTACTGATAGGATAATGAGAGATAACGTTACATATGTTTCATACAGAAAGTAATCATGTTTGCTAATATGAAGGGTACCTACATCTAAAATTAGTAGTTTTTTTAACCAATTATACTGATACATTTTTCTTTACTTGTCTCTTGTTTGCTTTTTCCCTCTTTGTTTTGTTTTATATTTTTGTGCTATTACTAAGTACAACAATATATAAGAGTGCGTTTTTATGTGTAACATATGCAGATTATTGTATATATATATATTTTTTTTATTGATTTATTGATTTCTGTGCCTTTTTTTAACAAAGAAATAATCATGTACTCACCCTTATTTAAGAATGTTGTTGGGAACTTTTGTATTTGCCTTTTTTCTCAATAAAAGAAGAAAAATAAAGAAAAACCCTCTTAACATTATTAAGATCAATAACAGCTTGTATCATAGTCATCTTATAAAATTTTTTTGGAAAAACAAGAAGCAATTTGTGTTAACTATATATTCTCTCGACTCAGTTTCAAAACCGTTTCTTAAATAGTATTTTCTTTAACTTAATTGAATAAGTAATGAATCAATTAATATCTAATTTGTAATTATTGTACTTTTAAAACAAACAAAATGGAGCAGACATAGTATGTGACAAACTGAGAGTCAAGTGGACAGATAGATGGGTAAAAAAGTGATTTCATTATATCCCTCTAAACTATGTCTTTGAGAGTATAAATATACAATAAAGAGATATCATAGGTTGAGAGTTATATTCAAAATGATATTTTCAATTACTGATTTAAATTTACCAGATTTAATTAAATGAAAATCCTAATTAAGGAATGATTTTGAACCTCTGGGGAACCACAAGATGTATCCTCAATAAGCACTATATTCAATATTGATGATAGAATTTCACATTATTTCCTCCCTTTGTTAAAAAATCAAGTTACTTGCTATTAGTGCAATTGAAATTTTAATTTAATGCATATATATATCAATGGCAATGTTAAGATTGGATGGTTAGTTGGTTCACTGTTGTTTTACATCACATCAACAAATTTTCAGCTATTAATGACAAGACAATTCTCTTATTAGTTTTAAGGGATAAGCTAAACATGAGTTTATATGTTGTGTGAGTTTTGTGTATGTATTTTTATGTGTACTAATGATGATGATCTTTTTTATCACTAGTTCACTTGCCCGCATTACCACTTTGGTAGCTCATTTGGAAGATTGCTTGTTTTGTATGTGGGTGGTTAGGGTTCAAACCCCAGCCAGGTCTGACCAAGACTTGAAAATAGGTAATGGCTTTTCTTTTGCCTAGCACTCTGTATTTAGAAATAGAAGTCACTAGGTCCTTCAGAGGAGACCTTAAAAACTGATGCCCCGTGTTACGGCAGGCATGGCATGTTAAAGAAACCTCCTTGTACATTGCCCTTAGCACACTGCAAAGGTAAAAATTTCTGCTATTTCACCTTTAGCTGTTTATGTAAGTGAAATGTTCTTGACTAGAATGTGAAATCCAATTAAATCAATCAAATCAATCAATCACTGTTCCACTGTTAACACAGATAAACATTGTAGACCACTCAGTTAAGATGTATCAATTCCTGTTTAACTGTGGCTTCGTTGGTAGACATTCCTGTAACGTTACCATAAGCAGCTGGTGTTAAAGGGAAATAATCTTAATTTAACCGCTACAGTTACTTTGCAGAATTATAATGAAAATTGTTAATGTCATTAAAAATAAATAAATTTAGTATAAATATCTGACATCAATTTCAGTTTGTATATAATTTGTTACATTAATTAATAATATAATTGATTGTATGAAAATGAAAAGGGACATTTTCTTTAAACAAAAGTAAACATTGATTACAAGTAAGTTAATTCTTTTATTTAAAAAAGATCAATGCCCATTTCAGTGAATGAATTGAAGAAATTTCCGAAAAAATATGTCAATATTGTTATTAAATAAGAACCCATGTGATTGGTAGAGACAGAGATATTTGTTTAATAATATCCTAAAGTGTAAAAAGTACAATTTAATTTGAAATTGGGTAAAATAAATAACTTTGAAAAACAAATAATGTCTCAATAGATGTTATTTAATTTCGTTTATATTGATTTAGAAAGAAATGTATGATTTATCAACAAAATCTTTATGAAGTTTTTCAATTTTTTTTTTTCATTTTTGATGTTTTAGGAGTCTTTAATATATTGTAACCAAACATAGTTCTATTTAATAAAATTTGTTTGATATTGGCATGTTATAAAACATGGAATGTTATATAGTTAGTTTGAAGTTATTTCATTCATCACTTATAGGTTTACATAAGGTACTTTGTGAAGGTTAGAAAGGTTGTGATGGACAATTTTTTTCCAGGTAAAGATATTTCATAAATAAATTGAAATATTACCCAGATACAGGTTGAATTTCAGAAATGTATACCTATATATTACAAAAACCTGAATTTCATAAGTAAAAATTTTTGAAACCACACATGTATCCAATCCAGTCTTGTCAAGTCAGAATTTACATTGGTTTAAAGTGTTTGAGATTTTCATGGGAATATTTTCTTTTTTTAAAGGTCTGAATGAAGAACAGAAGAACTGAATAGAAGATGAATTTAGAGAGAAAGAAGAGATGCCTGGCTCATAAATCTGGTAGGTTTACACTTATATTAACACTTCCTGACCAAAGTATTGTTTAAGGAGAAATAACTGCTCAAAGTAAGGACTTTTAATTCATAGGAACTAGTCTATAATAAAAGGGACTATGACATTTATGTCCCAGTTGGACAAAAATGATGTTAAAAATGCCTGTCAGGTTTGGCACAATTTACCAATACCTAGTATCAGAGGATTTTCAATGACAAACTATGTGATTTTTCAGTAGTTCAAAATTGTGCATTTATTAGTAGTAAATGTAACCAAGAACACAAAATAATACAAGCAAATTATAGAAACGTGGAAATATGACAAGACATAAGACAAGAAGGGACAAGCACTTAATAAAATATAGTTATTTGATAAAGATTATTAGCATATCTCTGATCAATTTGCTAAATTCGGACTAAGTAATATAAGACATCTGTGTAAGTTGGGTTTTCTGGATAACATTTCCTATTTTGATTTTATATTCACCTTTGATCTTTTCACAAAGTTGTTTGTATGAAATGGGAATTGTATAAAACTTTTTACTGATTAAGGTATTTTATTTGTCAGATATGCCATAGGCAACAAAACATCTAGAAAATGTCAGGGTAGTCAGGTGTGATATACCTGTCTGATATCCTCATTAAAAGTGATGTAAACAATTATCATATATATCGGTTATTAATAAAGAATAAATATTATGGAGTAGCTGGCTTAAGTAGCGTTATTATTTATAATTAAAATTTCATGTTTGGATCATTTCAATAAAAAAAATTTTGATAGATTAGATACCAATAAATAAAATGTTTTAACAATGAAATATTTGATACATTGGATTACAAACAAAACCTTTCATGGTTAAAATATCTGGTTCATGAGCTGATGAACCAAATGGCAAAAACATAAAATTTTTAGAACTTGTTTTTATTTGTAAAATCTAAAAATGAAATAAGAACCAACAAATGATTTAATTTTACATGATATGTCCTTCATCTGTCTTTTGCTTGTTTTGAACTTTTGACATATACACCACACCTTGATTTTCCATCAGTATCCAATGAAAACTGTAGTAATTCTCACTAGATGTCACCAGCATTGCTGTCAATGATAACTGATGGATTTTACACCTTTGATGCTTAAAACTGTTAATTTTTATTGTCTCTGAAAGTTTTGTTTCCATGGTTATTATGCTACATGTCCATGTTGTATTACCATTTGACAGACACCACTAATATAATTCATAAATATGGAAAGAATTCCTTACACAAATTTCCAAATATTTTGGCTCTGAAACTGACCAATTTTCCAGTGACAGGAATAAATGATAATTACTTATTATAAATAAATGTAAGTATTTTAACTTGACTAATTTATATATAATTTTTGTTTTTTAAAATATAAGAATTAACATTACAATTATTAAGTAATTTTTCAATTTTATTTAGATTTTAAATCTGAAATGTGATTCAATTGATAGTGATCTATATAATGTGCTTATCATTGTTTTTGGAACTGAATTCAATAGCATTATTTGACATTTACCTATACAAGGGATATATTGTGCAACAGGGCTCTACAAATGCCAGTAAGGTAAAACGGCAAAGGGTACATCAACCCTGCCACCCCCCCCCCCCTCCCCTCCCCCCGGATTAGTCAGGTAATTCCTTGTCAATAGGGAAGTTCAGTGAATCGTGACACTGTCCTGGGTACTTTTAATTGTGAACAAGCTGGCATTAAAGAATTCTTTAATCAGATTTTGTCTTTCTAATATGGGGAAAAAGCCGATTTGGATATTTTTAATCGGCTTTTTGAAGTTTGAATCAGCGTTTTTCGCTAAAAATCAGCGTTTGTGAAGGCCTGTTGTGCAAATGTATTTCACATTCTCTTGAAGTTCTGCACTAATGTTACAAGTTACAGTATTACATGGCATACTGATGAATACTAATTGAGCTTTCTATAATGACATTTGGTATTAATTTTACAAATCATTCAGTACTAATAAAAAAAGTGGAATGCAATGATAAATAGCACCACTTTACAAATTGTGGTACCTGTCATTGGCCAGGATAGAGTCTGAATCTGTAAAAAAAAAAAAAAAAAATTAAAAGTGTGAAAATTTACTAACTGAAGACCATAGTATTCCTAGGTATTCGAGTTTCCTTTACCATTCCTGAACTAAAAGCCTGGATCTTAACTTGAGATAAGAAAATAATTGTTGTCAGATAAATTGGAATTTACCAATGTATCACATAATCACTATCCCATAATATTTGTTTAAAAAACTTCGGGAAAACATTTATAAAAAAAATCCTATAATAAGATAAATTTTTAGCTCACCTGTCCGTCGTCCGTCGTGCGTTAACTTTTCACATTTTAATCTTCCCCTCCAAAACCACTGGGCTAAATTTAATGAAACTTGGTAACCATCATGCCTTGGTGAAGCCCTTTCAGATTTGCACAAATGAAGGAGTAATGTCCCCTTGGGGCCCCATAAGGGGGGGAAATAGTGAAAAACTTTAAAAATCTTCTCTGAATCTACAAGAGATATACCTTAGATATTTCATTTATCGCATCCATAGGTCATCTATTTTCAGATTTGCATCAAATGGGGCTCAAAATGGGGAAATTATAAGGCACTGAGTGGGGAAATTGCTAAAAATTATATATTTGTCACTATATCTTGAAAACTATTAACTTTTGATATAGGCATGTATATTAGAATATTGTAGGTATTGCAACAACGATCATTTTGATATATGGTTCAAGGGCAAATGTTGAAAGGTCAAGGTCACAGCTGCAGAAGAAGACTTAAATTGCTTATTATCTTGAAAACTGTTAACTTTTTGTATAGGCATGTATATTAGAATATTGTAGGTATTGATATGACAATCATTCTAATATATGGTTCAAGGTCATATGTTGAAAGGTCAAGGTCACAGCTGCAAATGAAGACAAGAATTGCTAATTATCTTGAAAACTATTAACTTTTTGTAAAGGCATGTATATTAGAATATTGTAGGTATTAACATGGTGATCATTTTGTTATATGGTTCAAGGTCATTTGTTGAAAGTATAAGGTCACAGCTGCAAAAGAAGACTTAAATTGCTAATTATCTTGAAAACTATTAACTTTTTGTATAGGCATGTATATTAGAATATTGTAGGTATTGACATGACGATCATTTTGATATATGGTTCAAGGTTATTTGTTTAAAGATCAATTAAGGTCATATCAACATAGGAATACTAAAATTATTAATTATCTTAAAATCTATTAACTTCATGCATAGGCATTATATAAGAATATTGTAGGTATTGACATGACAATCATATATATTTCAAGGTCATATCTGTTCAAAGGTCAAGGACATAGCTGCATAAGTATACTGAAATTGATTTATGATTTGGAAATTATTCATTGCACTACAGTTACTTCATGCATATTATATAAGCTACTTATAAATCAAATGTGAATGGATATATTTCTGATTAAGTTTTGTGGGAGTTCTTAACTTGAGAAAACTTTTAAAGTTTCTGTACTTAATATATTGTCTATTGCACTTTGCAAACAGTATTGGACATATCTTCAGGTGAGTGTTAAGGCCCATGGGCCGCTTGTTGAAAATTCTATATCCAAAGAAAATAATACCTCTGTCCAAACATCATGTGATATTACAAGTTAGCTATTAAATCTCATTTATGCTTTTGTACTAACTGATCAAATGATACAACTTTAGCACAACTAGAAATATATATTTCATTTTTTTGGATTGACAAGGAAATTTAGTAAACTTTGTTTGAAAATATGGTATAAAATTACTCATGATCTGTTCATTGTAGATCATGAATCGGAGATCATGTTACCGATAATAAATAACAATGTCATTCTCTGGTATCCCTGTACAATGGCAGGGATCATAATGTAAATTTAAACACAAATAAATAATTTTCTTTTTATCCACAAAGATTGTAAGGAAGAAAATGTTATCAGGAAAAAACTGTAATGCAACATCATTAAATATACAAAACTTATACATGTGTTTTATTTGTCAAAAATGTATAAAGAGGCAGTAAGTATGGTCATGTGATTTTTTTAATTCTAGTTAATTCATTGCTTGGAGTAATAAGAAGTGTAGAGATCTAAGCTTGAGCTTCAGATGTGGGAAAAAGGCTATATTATCTCGATAAATAGTACCCAGGGACAGATAAACACAATAGCATCTGTATCCCGAGGGCACTAAGTATTGACGTCAATTGGTTTTATTTGATTGTTTACAAAAAACTATTCCAATAAACAAGCTTATTTTGTAGATAAATGTTTTATGGGTATCATTTAAAAATTGGATAAGTAATTGTGATAGTGAGGGTGGATATACATTTTTGGCTCTTTCAAAATTGCTCACGGGAAAACTCATACACATTGTTCATGAGAAGAATAAATAGTTGATGGTTTTGTTTTTTTCTTTCCTTTTTTTGCTCTGTGAAACAAGAACATTTTCTGGTTTCATGGGAATCTTCATAGGAATTTTTTTATTTCATATATTGGTCAATTTTTTCTGATATTGAGACATCATAATATCAGAAAATGAAAGATGCACATAGTTGTTGGCTTATATCAACCAATGATATCATGTCATACAATGATATCATGACATACAATGGTGTCATGTCATACAATGATATGTCATACAATGGTGTCATGTCATACAATGATATGACATACAATGGTGTCATGTCATACAATGGTGTCATGTCATACAATGATATCATGACATACAATGGTGTCATGTCATACAATGGTGTCATGTCATACAATGATATCATGACATACAATGGTGTCATGTCATACAGTGATATCATGAAATACAATGGTGTCATGTCATACAATGATATTATGTCAGACAGTGATGTCATACATTAATTTCATGACATACAATGATATCATGAAAATTCGATGTAGCCAAATATTTTGCATATTTCAACATGAAGATACATTGTTGAACTTAAGCACTACCGCAGGTTAAGTCGTGCATTAATGTGACAAATCAAATGAAAAAGTCAAGTAATTTGTTTGCTTGTAGGTTTTGTAAGTGTAATAATAGATGCCATTTTTTCTCTCTTGAAGAAATTTCATGATTTCTGATTATTTGGTTTCTCTATATATAATATAATATAATAAAATACACAGCACAAAACCCTTATTTTCATTTACAGTTACATTTATGATATACCAGGGACTATAAGTATTATATTATTGTTTGGTGTAACTTGATTAACACATAAATTTTTCAGCACTGTAAGGGTTTGATTTTGTCAATTTAGTTGCCATGGTGAATGTCAGCAGCACATGATTTATAGTATATCAGTATTATATTTATCAAAAATTAACAAACATATTTTTATTTTTGCTGGGTTAATTGCTAAGTACAAGTACTTGTTTATTCAACTTCACCTTTCTATGTTGCTTTTTTGATTTCTTTTTCAAAAAACAATTCCTACTCTATCTTTGGTAGGCAATAGGTAAGGTGTGAGCCTATAAATTTCATCAAAAGACTAAAAATTTAGATAAGTAATTTGGATCTTAAACCAAGAGAAAAACGGAAGTAATTGCTCAATGGTAAAGGGCATGAGCTTTCAATTCCAAGGTCTTGGCTCTGTGAAAGAATTTGTCATTTGATTGGTCATAAGAATTTAACAGGCATTTTTGTTATATATTTATATCTTTTTAAAAGAGATTTTTACCTTGGATTTCTACTGGTTGACTCAGTATTAATAAGTTGTATCGAGTCTTTTTTCAGAAATGCAAAACGCACAACATTGGAATCAGGTTTATAAATAAAAAACACAAACAACTTCATCTTGTGTGTGTAGAAACAATATACATGCAGCTACATGTATGTACTTTGTGTGTATACAGAAACACTTAAATTGCACACAAGCCAAATGGATTTTTTTTTTCAGAACACGAAACTCACACATTAGCCCAAATGTAATTTATATAGAAATACAAAACTCACATAAAAGCCAAATGGAATTTTTTATATTGGAACACAAAACTCGCACACAAGCAAAATGGAATTTTTTATATTGGAACACAAAACTCGCACACAAGCCCAATATTGGAACACAAAGCCAAATGGAATTTTTTACATCGGAACAAAAAACAACTTGCACACAATCCAAATGGAATTTTTTATATCAGAACACAAAACTCACACACATGCAAAATGGAATTTATTTATATACAGGAACATATGTGGCTTGTGTGAGAGTTTTGTGTTCTGATATAAAAATACAGAAACACAAAATAACTCACACACAATGGAACTTGTTTATATAGAAACACAAAACTCACACACCATTTTATACGGTACATGTATTTAATAGTCAAATCCATGGCAGATTTATAACAAATTCTTTTTCATTGTGAAGAGCTTAAAATATTTTGCATTTGGCATGTGACAAAATATACATATTTAGCAGACTTTAAGTTATAAGCCTTGTATGGCTGCGAGCTAGGTTTTAAATTTCCAACAATTTAACAAATAATCAACCGAATAGATTGCTTCATTAAACTATCTTGCTTTCTGCTAATTCTGTTGCCCTTTCTTTTTTTCTTTTTTTATAAAAATTAAGATTTGAATTAGGGTGATTGTATAGATAATATTATGGCATGTATGACATACTTACAGAGATGCTGTATTTGTGACAGTGAATTATGCTTGTTTTTGATCGAAATTCTAATAACATTTTATTACTTGTGATATTTTTAACTTACTTGAGCTGAAGTCATAACAAAAATTGCTATGCATATCAACTTTTGTCATTAAGTATTTTAGAAAAGAAAATATTGCTATTATAGGGGTTTTTATATTTCAAAGATGAAAATTTGATAAACTGAACATGATATCTTTAATTACATATTATGTAGTGTGCACAAAAGGATTTACAATTATCCTGGGTTTTTTTTTAACACATCAAATTCAATAGTGGCAGCATTTTATTCTGTACCATCTGTCTTAATTCTTGATATACATAACAATAATCTGTTACGATTAGGTTCATCTTAGTAATAAATACCAAACCTTCAGGTCTGAGACATAAAAAACTTCACCACTGCGGTAGCTCAGTTGGTAGAGTGCTCGGTCCATAAGTGGGAGGTCTTACTTACTTACTTTGGCCTTTAACTCCCAGTGGAGCTTAGGTCATTGACAAAATCCCTCCATCTGGCTCTGTTCTATTCTTCTCACTCACTCACCATTTATTCTATCATATCCTTACTCATTAACATTCTCGCATACTTACACACACACCCTTCTCAGTCTTACTCGCTTGCTCACTTACACACTCATTTATACTTGTTTGCTCACACACACCTTTACTTACTCTCAAATCCTTTCTCATAAATATTCATCCATTTATGCACCTTTAAACACTCATATACACTTGCTCGCTGGCAAACTTAGTTCTCTTATTCACTCAAACATTCACTGTTTGGAGCAGAAATTTTAAGAAGGCTCATTGTACTTTAACACCATGATGTTGTCTCAGAAGTATAAGTCTGACACATTTAGAATTTTTGAAAAACAAAGCCAGACAGTTTAAATGGACATTTGAGAATAAAATTATTAGTAGAAGCAATTGACTTCAAAATGTCACTGTTAACTAAAAATATTAATAATTTTTATATTCTCAAAATATACTTAATTCATCCTTTCAAGTTTCTAGCATGTTTTACAATATCAGTAAAACCGTCCATAGTGACAACCTTAGTAAAATGATAACCTTTTAATTAAGACCACATTTGTTGAATTTTTAACCAAAAAGAACCTTTGCTTAAAGATGACCTTTAACCTCCATTCTTCTTAGATCCCATTACAACCTTTTAGGTCTTTATACAGGTTTAACTGTACTAACAATATATTGGGCTCAGAAGACAAACTTGATAGGATAAACTGAAGTATTTAAAATATAGAATATTAAAAATAAAAAAATAATTTTACCTCAACTTATTTCAATTTTTGCTTCTCAAAAATTGGATTGTTCAAGATGAAACAAATTACAGTATAACCTGTACTAGCGTCCACCTCTATATAACGTCCACCTGTCTATAGCGTCCAGTCTAAAGTATCCCCAATCGATTTAACTATATTAAGACCCCCTTTATAGCGTCCACCTGTCCAATGCGTATAGCGTCCACCTATTTCTGTCCCGATCAGCATTAAATTTGTGTATAACGTCCACTTTTTGGCTGATCAAGGGGCATAACTCGTATTTTTCAACATAACCGGTAGTGTTGGTGTCAGAGATTTTCTTCTTTCAAGTTTAATTTCAAAGCGAATTAATGTGTTTGACATGCAGACATTGTGTTTATTATCCCCAATTGGATTCGGGAAGAGCGTGGATCGATTAATTACAATGGATATTATGACTCCTGGATATGTTTATAAAGATGGATGGCGAGAACTGCCGATGTTTTCTTAACAGTTAAACAGCATGGTCTTGATTTACTCAGCCTGGACATGTCAAGGTGTGAACTGATTATCTTTTGTGATATATTAACAGGGTAACAATCATTTGCGTCATTAGCCAATTAATAGAGTAATTCTTTAATAGCGAGAACCACATATTTATAGAATTTTGAAATTGTCGAATCTTCGTCCAGCTCGGAAAGCGTTAACATTAGAGCATTGTGTTGAAGTAATCAGGTAGATACGACAATTAAAATTTTTAAAGCATATACATTTTAAAAAAGTGGTGAGGTGTGATATACATCGAATTAAATTTCAGTCAACTTTTGTTACAATTAAGTGGTAATAAAATTTATTTGATTTATACAATATTTTTGTTTTTTTTATTAAATCTGTTGATTTCACTTTCTAACAAGATGTTATCTGCAACAGCTACAATGGTTAAAAAATGTTTCTAAATTTCTGTTACGCCAACTTATGGTGCTAATTTTCATGGTCAAGATTAATTCACTTAATATCAAGATGCAGTTTAATTTAAACGATCAAGTCACTTATTAAATCCAAAAATCACTGTAAATTGAAATAAATTATTTTATTTTCTTACAAGTTTTATTTGCTTAAGTTAATAAGTTAATTTAAGTAATATGTTATGTAGAGTGATTGTGAAATACATGTATTCTGTTTAAAGTCCTTTGTCAAGCACTGGTATGGCAAATTTCCTTTGCATCATTTGTGACCCTGTATATAAAGTCCACCTGTCTATTAAGGACACTTTTGTCCAATCCCTTGGGTGTCCTTTATACACAGGTTATACTGTAATTGCAAATATTGTAAATATCCAATCCTAGTTGGATCCCAAAGATCCAGCTAAGTCTGACCAAGACTTGAAAACTGGTAGTGACTGTTCTTTCACCAAGAACTCAGCATTTAGAAATGAGTCAAAAGGTCCTTCAGAGAAGACCTTAAAAACTGATTACTCTTGTCACAGTAGGCATGGCATGCTAAAGATTCCTTCCTGTACATTGCCTTAAGTGCACTGCAAAGGTAAAAATTTCTGCCACTTCACATATAGCTGACGACTTCTCAATATAAGTGAAATTTTATTGATTGGAATGTTCAACTTCATTAATTAAAACCCCCCAATGGCTTTACCAGACAATTAGTTACTGAGATACATTTTGTTAGTTTTTTTCTGTGAACCATACTACACCAGATTTACATTCTGCAACTTAAACAAAAATCTGTCACATCTACAAATTTAATGAACTTACACTATCTTCAATAATAAATATACTCCCTGTAATATGCTATTTATTTGTAATGTAAATGAAATATGCTCTAATGTCATAATTATGACTTCATTATGGCATAACCCTACACATATACACTAATGTCATAATTATGACTTCATTATGGCATAACCCTACACATATACACTAATGTCATAATTTTGACCTCATTATGGCATAAACCTACACATATACACTAATGTCATAATTTTGACCTCATTATGGCATAACCCTACACATATACACTAATGTCATAATTTTGACCTCATTATGGCATAACCCTACACATATACACTAATGTCAAAATTTTGACCTCATTATGGCATAACCCTACACATATACACTAAAGTCATAATTTTGACCTCATTATGGCATAATCCTATATAGAACATTCAGTTTTATTTTGTAATATTGATTCAACAAGCCATCACTAATATTTCAAACATCAACTCAAAGTCAGTTTAAATTTTTATTTTGAAACAAATTCAGGTCCTTTAGTATAAACTCATTAATATAGTTTCCTGAATCAGATTTGATAGAATATGATTCCACTTCTCTTATTGGTTCCCATATTCTGTTTTATTTATATAACATTTTTGTCCTATTTTTATCAAGCATGTCTGATTACCTTACCGTCGCATTATGTCTGTGTGTACGTTTCTAATGTGGGATCACTCGTGTTTCCACTTTTCATTATATTGTCCCTATCATTCATTTATTTGTGTATTTTTGTACAGTGAATCATGGACAAAACACAATTATCATGAACTACAGCATATGTTAAGTCGCATTCAATTATTGACAAAACATATTATCCTGATAACTCAATTCAATTACAAGCTACATTTTGTCGAATAACGAAATTTGATTTCTATTTCCATAAAAACCTAACAATAATTATCAGTAATTTGTTTGCATTCACGAATTACGTTTACGCTGCTTCTGAGAGAGAATTTACAAATTGATCTCTTTGTATTTCTTCTGTATATATCTTGGATCTTTTTTTTTAAAAAAAAGATTAAATAAAAAAATTAGAAGAGAAAAAGCTGTCACAGCCAAAAGCTTAATTTATTTTGCTTTTTATTTTTAAAGCAATATTATATAGCTGATGCAACTAAAAATATAAACAAATCTGTATACTTAATTGTAATATTTTTGTGATAAACTAAAATCTGTATGATAAATTGTAATACTATATACTGTTTGATTTCATTTTTATTAAGAAATTCAGTGCTGATTATTTTGAACTCCAAGTGTCTCTCTATTTGTAATATATTTTTTTTGACCCCACAACTTTAGCGGCTCTTTACACACTATGCCATTGTATTACACATATCCTTTATAATACATACAATTATTCTGTGTCATGTATTTTTCATCATTGTTTCTGTAATATGATTATATAACATGTTCTGTGTCAAATAAAAAAAAAGTTCTAGATTGGTAAAGGAAACTTGGGATCTTTAACTTAACCATCATCCTTCAAATAAAGAATGTGATAATATAAAAATAATAACCTTACCAAAACATAAGTCAGTTTTACTTTTTGAGTAAAATCTCTTAATTTTGCATGGGAATCTCTGTAATTTACATGTATTTGATGACATTGTTTTGGCTGTCTTGCATGGTAATTTTTTAAGAGGCACCTGAAAATAGCTAAGAGGATACCTACCTTCTAATCCATTCACATTTCAAAAATACCTCAGTTTTTGTTTGAAATTCAGAAGCATATATTATGCATAATATTTATTCTTTGAATCATCTATGATTTGAAAGAAATGTGTTAATTCAAGAAACATATTTGCACCTTGAAAATGTTAACAGTCTTTTAACATGATGGAAATATCTGAAAATAACAACCAATTACTGCTTTATCTGTAACATAAAGCTTAATTACAGATTCTTATCACCTTTTCATCACAGTGTTGTTTATAATTTTTTTTTTTTACTTTAGATTTAATCAATTTCTAAATAGCTAGTTACCCATTACAAGGGAGATAACTAACAATACATTAGTTTTGTCAGTAATGTATTTGTCTAGCCTGGCATTGCCATAAGGCAAGACTTAGGTATTACTTTTCTGGTGTTGTCATAGGCGGCAACGACGCATGTCAAAATGTGAAAGTTTATGTTAAAGTAATAAATTTTCTACTCAATCAGAGACAAACCAGGTGAGACATTTAAATCTGTGGAATTCTTGTTTTTTCTTGCAAGATGTTTGATAGTCTGTTTTTTAATATAAATGACCAAAAAGTATTATGATAAGCTTTCAACATTTTTGCCCAAATACAATGTTTAGCTTTCCAAATTTCTTAGTACAGATACACATGTAGCTGTCTGGGTAGCTCAGTTATAGAGTGCTTACCTATAGTGTGGGCAGTCTTGGGTTCGATTCCCAGTCCAACCCTGCATTTTTCTCAATCCTGTAACAGTTTGGTGGCCATTGCGGCTCTGGGAAGGTAGACTGACAGTTATGGGCCATATAAAGTTCGTCCAGGGAATTTAGGATGAGATTTTCATAGAATCATGTGGAAACTCAAGTATAATGGGAGAAATGTAGCAGTTTGGGTAGCTCAGTTGGTAGAGCACTGCTGGAGGTCACAGTTTCGATCCCCAGTCTTAGCCCTGCATTTTTCTCCTTTCTGTTACACAAGTTTAACCTTTCCACATGTTTAACCAAGGTATATTGTTTACTTTCCACATATTTGGCCCAGGTAAATGTTAACTTTCCACTTGTTTTGGCCAAGTTACAATGTTTACTCTCCACATATTTGGCCCAGATATAATGTTTACCTTTCCACATGTTTGGCCAAGGTATAATGTTTAACTTCCCATATTTTGTTTATTAAAGTATAATGTTCTCTAGTAATTGCAGTCTTCATCAGTAGAGTTGTACGGAGTAATGTTCCTTCAAAATAGAAAATGTGAGCTGAAAAAGGGATTGATAATTCTATCATGAAAAATTGTGAGCATTAAGGCCTAAGCCCTAAGCAGAGTCCTGTTAAGGGTACAGGGGCAAAGCCACTGGCAAAAAAAATTTTTTTTTTTTATATTTCTGAGAACCTTTTGGCCACATTTTCTGGGAACCTTTTGGGCCCAAGCCCTAAGCAGAGTCCTGTTAAGGGTACAGGGGCAAAGCCACCGGTGAAAAAAATAATTTTTTTTATATTTCTGAGAACCTTTTGACCACATTTTCTTGGAACCTTTTGGCCACATTTTTCTCTCTTTCTTCATTCTTATTAATTTTTGTCCCCCGCCACAATGCGGGGCGGGGACATGGAAATGCCGGGCGTCTGTGCGTCCATGTTTCCGTCCGTCACACTTTTTTGTAAGCGCTCTCATGCCTACAAATTTTGACGGATTTTCATTAAATTTATACCAAATGTTTATACCACTATTACCTTGGTCAAGTTTGAAAATCAGCATTGGTCGATACTTTTTGTTGGAGTAATGGAACTTTGTGACCTTGCAAGAGCTCTATTGCCTACAAATTTTGACGGATTTTCATTAAATTTATACCAAATGTTTATACCACTAATACTTTGGTCAAAGTTCGAAAATCAGCATTGGTCGATACTTTTTGTTGGAGTTATGGGACTTTGACCACAATAATTACTCTGTTTTATCCAAAAATTGACCTTGTAAGCGCTCTCATGCCTACAAATTTTGACGGATTTATCACACTTTTTTGTAAGTGCTCTAATGCCTACAAATTTTGACAGATTTTCATTAAATTTATACCAAATGTTTATACCACTATTACCTTGGTCAAGTTCGAAAATCAGCATTGGTCGATACTTTTTGTTGGAGTTATGGGACTTTGTGACCTTGTAAGCGCTTTCATGCCTACAAATTTTGACGGATTTACATGAAATTTATACCAAATGTTTATACCACTAATACCTTGGTCAAGTTCCTAAATCAGCCTTGGTCAATACTTTTTGTTGGAGTTGTGGGACTTTGACCACAATAATTACTTCATTATATCAAAAATTGACCTTGAAAGTGCTTTCATGCCTACAATCAGGCAACTCATTTTCATGGGAACAATCTTGACCAGATATTGACAACAGATGACGAGGCATCATCTTGTGGTTTTCCTGTCCCCTATTCTGACCATTTTCTTACATGTATATCTCTGCAATAAGGTATGTGATTTTATACAGTATGTAAACCAGAGTATGAAACTTGAATATGATTTTTAAACAAAAACTGTACAGTGATATTGTCTCGTAAATTTTAGATAAACTTATATATGTTAATAGGTATTTGTTTGATTTTAGATTGTAGTATTTTGGATATATTTGCGACAGGAAAAATAGAAAAAAAAATGGATGGTGGGGGTAAAAAAATATTCCTCCAAAGCTCCCCACACATTTAATTCTGGAACAGCCCTGAATGTTTGAAAATATTGCAATTTCATATACAGAATACTAGTATACTGCTTGACCGGCGGGGGACCCAGGAATTCTATTCTTGTTCAAAAGGGGGTTGCAACTCACACCCCCTTTGAATCTGCCAATGGAGTGGAGTAATGAGGTTTTATGTCCCAGTAAGATTAACTATTGAACTGAAAAAAGTGAACTGCCCTAGTGGGGTCTCAAAATGATTAGAGTTGAGTGGATCAATGTGGTTTTATGTTCCTTTTTTATCAGCAAGTGAATTTCCTACACAAGTAGGACTTTATTTGAACTTAACTAGCTAGTGGCATGTGATCTGGCACTTCTGACCACTTTGCCACTAAGGCCCTGTTTATCTGTAGATGAAAGTGCTTGAATTTCTTTATCTAAGCTACAATATACCAGTACTTAGGGTATAACCTAGGTCTTTTGATAAACTTGTGGCTTTCACTTTGCTTTTTTCCCTTAAGGCTGTGAATTACCTTACCTTAACTTTAATATCCCTTTTCTTCCATGACAATGTTATTGGTTATCTGCAGGGTTCTTTTTGTTTCTTGGTATCTTTGCATTCTAAAGCTATTTAACAATCATATTTCATCTATTATTCAATTGAATGATTTGAAAAAAAATGTCATTTGCAATTTATACATCATTTAAGTACACAAATTTCCGAATATTAATGCCAAACTCTTATCCAACTTTAAATGTCTATCATATTTCATAAAGAAAATAAAATGGTGATAAAAATGACTTAAGTATTGCCTTATTTTAAACATTTGTAATTTTCCTGTCAAATTTAAAATTGAAATGATTTAAAACTATTTAATGATTATGTTTTCCTAATTTTCTATTTTAACATATAAATGGGTAATTTTGAAATGAGAGTCAAGGACATTGTAGTTTTTGTATAAAGGAATTCGATATAACTTTTTAAAACTAAATTTCCTATCATTGAGAGTATTACTTGGTTATACATGTGTAAATCCACCATAAATAAATATATCCTTAACAATAATACTATACAGTTTTTTTCCTCCGTTATTATATTTTTTTACAAGAAAAAAAATTAATTAAAATCTATATCATGGCTTCATTGTACTTTCATATGAATATAAAAAATAATATTTTTACACATGATTGATTTTATTCCGATAACTTAAAAGAGTTGCATTTAGATGTTTGAGCATGTTTAAATATAGCCATTATTAGTTATGTATAGAGTCTACACAGTGAGATAATTATGGTCTGGATGAAGATTTTGACTAAAGTTTTTTTTATATAAAAAAAGAAAATAATTACCGTTGGATGTACCAGTAGTTTTGACTTAAAATTTTTATATTTAAATGGAATTGAATCAAGTTTTACCAGCCAATGTGAAATATGACATTTTACAGAATCTTAACAAGGTGATCATTTACCTTTCTCGTGTTTAATTACATGTTATGTAAATTATCGGTCATGTTTTATGACTCAGTTAACAGGAAAAGCAAATGAGAATGTTTGACTTGAGAAAAACCCTGTGCAATTAAAATCTTAATGAGTTTAGGGAGAGTAACTGGATATGAAATTGTACAACCTCACACTTTAGGCGGTAATCGGATAGTGTACATTACGATTTTCAGGAGTTATGACAAGAATGTTGTTATGGCAGGATTTATATTGTTTGCCACAAAAAACTCCGAAAAATGACATAATTTTGCAGTGAAGAGAAAATTGTTACAGTATATTGAGCAAAAAGAATGTAATTTTTACCGGGATTTATAGAGTTAACTGAAAAATATCTAAATATAATGAATCAATTTCACAGTGAGTAGAATTTTATTATAAAAATTAAGTTGTTTCTTTTTTAAATTATCAGTGAGAAGAAATTAAATACAAAAATAGTTCAGTTTTGATTTATCAGCAGAATTGAAAAAAAAAAGAGATAAGTTCATGGCATCGGAAAACAGTGACGTTTTTTGTTATATTGGTGTGTTTTTCAACGAATTATGTAATGTTAGCGGAGAGGAATTATTTATTAATAACAAGAAGTATGTAATGTTTAGCTATACCGTTGCTCAAATAATACGGTTTGTGTGTTTTAATAGCTTTTGAAGTAAGGAATAATATTATAGCAGGATTTGTTTAACAGAAGTTTTGAAAATATCCTTACATTTGAAGATAAATAACCTTGTTTTTTTTGAGAAAGAAGGAAAATGTTTATTTTTGTGTCGGTTATGATTTAGTTGTATGAGTTATAAATTATATATGGCTGATCTTATCACTATTAGATGTGTTTTATGGTAATGAAAAGTTTGCCAGGTAAATCGTATACTAAGAATGATTTCTTTTTAATTATGGGTCCACTTTCAGGGATTTTTCTGGCCATTTTGGGAAAGGGACCTTGGGATGAAATTGGAAAAATCATTGACAAAATTGACATTTTTCATTAAACTTTAAAATTTTTTGCATTGTCAGCACATCAAATATTTTGCCTGGAATAGTTACTATTTTGATACATGCTGGTAGTCACTCATTTGTACCAAATCACTCAGACATTAACACAATATTTTCATAGACTGGCTTCAATACAAACATCTGAGAAAGTTGTTTCATGAGTTGCTCCCATTCTACCAGATCCTCATTGAGTATAAATCAAAATGTGCATAAATACAGGTTATTATAAAGATATACAAGCTACACCAAAAATATAGAGTTTTTTTCACTTTTTCTTAATTTTCTCAAAGCAGGATCATTTGGGAATTTTTACCTACAAGATTGGGAAAATGTATGCTTTTTGGCATTGGGAATGGGTCCCTTTACCGGACCCTGTGAGTGGCCAGAAAAATCTCTGACTTTTATCCAGGTCTTAGTGCAATTGGAGGGACTGCAGTATTTTCCTAACATTGTGGAGCATTTTAAGCACAAAAATGATTTTGATATTCAACTTTCACATAAATAAGTACCAAAAAAGTGTGATAAGAGAGATATGTAATTATTCAAGCTTCTTTGGTGACAGTATTGGACTGTTTGCAATCTTTTGTTTATGCAGTAAAGCTTGTGGCTTGCTATATATCATAACCACTTCTTTGTTAAAACCACCTGTCTATATTGAATAATGGGAATTCATACCACACAATACAAACACTTAAATATTTGTGCAGAATGATATAGAATATATTGTTATAATAACATAATACAATATTTTTTCTGTAAGAAATAATTAATGTTTTTTTTTTCTGAAATGTGGTTATACAGGCATAACAAATCCATTGCAAAGGGGGCTTAGTAGCTGATTGGTCTAAAAAAAAGAGTGTTTATAGATCATAGTTACTTTCACCACCTAGGTTCGACCCCTGTTGAGCAGGTCCTAAGGTGGGAAAGTTTGATGAAGATCAATGGTTTTCTCTGGGCATTTGGGATGAGAACTGACTTGTTATGAGTAAAAGAATCTTGACTAAGTGGTAAAACTCCACTAATTCAATCCATTGGAATTAACATGATACATGAACAATGTACATTGGGTAGTACTTAGAAGTGTACACTGGTAAAGCCTATTTTTTGTGGTTCCCGTAATTGTACATTGGTTAAGCCTATTTTTGTGGTTCCTGTAATTGTCCTGTAGATATACACTGGTGAAGCCTATTTTTGTGGTTCCTGTAATTGTCCTGTAGTTGTACACTGGTGAAGCCTATTTTTGTGGTTCCTGTAATTGTCATGTTGTTGTTCACTGGTGAAGCCTATTTTTGTGGTTCCTGTAATTGTCCTGTAAATATATACTGGAGAAGCCTATTTTTGTGGTTCCTGTAATTGTCCTGTAGATGTACACTGGTGAAGCCTATTTTTGTGGTTCCTGTTATGACCTTGTAGCTTTACACTGGTGGAGCCTATTTTGTGGTTCCTGTAATTGCCCTTTAGTTGTACACTGACTGGTGAAGCCTATTTTTGTCATTCCTGTAATTGTCCTGTAGTTGTACACTGGTGAAGCCTATTTTTGTGGTTCCTGTGGTGGCCTTGTAGCTTTACACTGTTGAAGCCTACTTTTGTTGTTCCTGTGATGACCTAATAGTTGTACACTGGTGAAGCCCATTTTTGTAGTTTCTGTGGTGACCTAATAGTTGTACACTGGTGAAGCCCATTTTTGTAGTTTCTGTGGTGGTCTTGTAGCTGTACACTGGTGAAGCCTATTTTTGTGGTTCCTGTAATTGTAATGTAGTTGTACACTGGTGAAGCCTATTTTTGTGGTTCCTGTAATTGTCCTGTAAATATACACTGGTGAAGCCTATTTTTGTGGTTCCTGTAATTGTCCTGTAGATGTACACTGGTGTAGCCTATTTTTGTGGTTCCTGTTATGACCTTGTTGCTTTACACTGGTGGAGCCTATTTTTGGTTCCTGTAATTGCCCTTTAGTTGTACACTGACTGATGAAGTCTATTTTTGTGGTTCCTGTAATTGTCCTGTAGATGTACACTGGTGAAGCCTATTTTTGTGGTTCCTGTGGTGGCCTTGTAGCTTTACACTGTTGAAGCCTACTTTTGTTGTTCCTGTGATGACCTAATAGTTGTACACTGGTGAAGCCCATTTTTGTAGTTTCTGTGGTGACCTAATAGTTGTACACTGGTGAAGCCCATTTTTGTAGTTTCTGTGGTGGTCTTGTAGCTGTACACTGGTGAAGCCCATTTTTGTAGTTTCTGTGGTGACCTAATAGTTGTACACTGGTGAAGCCCATTTTTGTTTATTTTCTTTGTGACCTAATAGTTGTACACTGGTGAAGCCCATTTTTGTAGTTTCTGTGGTGGTCTTGTAGCTGTACGCTGGTGAAGCCCATTTTTGTAGTTATTGTGGTGACCTAATAGTTGTACACTGGTGAAGCCCATTTTTGTAGTTTCTGTGGTGGTCTTGTAGCTGTACACTGGTGAAGCCCATTTTTGTAGTTTCTGTGGTGGTCTTGTAGCTGTACACTGGTGAAGCCCATTTTTGTAGTTTCTGTGGTGGTCTTTATGTACTAGTTTTAGTATGTATATAATTTTTTACTGTTTTCAAATGTGCAGTCGTTTAAATACTGCAATTTTCTTGTCACCGTTATAACCTGAATTGTGCAGAGAACCATGAACCACTCTTACATAATGTATTCTTTTCATTGCATTGGATTTAATTTTACAAATTTTATTTGTAATCTACTTCTCAAAGCTAAAAAAGAGACTTCTCAAATTTATTAATTTGTCATACACACAACTTCCCTATTGATAATCTATTGATATAGGAAACAATTAGCCCCTTAATGGTGTCATTTTACTCAATATATCAGTATTGACTTAGCATTGTCAGAGTATGATGGGATCAAATTTATTTGAGTGATAATCAGCTGCCACACTGTGGACCTGCGTACTAACACTTACAACGTCAATATGTAATTAAAAAATACACCACATGAACTTATTTGAGATTAATTAGTTAGATAGATAATTAAGGCTATTTAAGAAACATCATAAGGCTCACCAGTATATCATTTCTATAAAAAAAAACATTTAAATTAAAATATTTTAACATTGTATGCTTACATAACCATTCTTTTGTATTACTGAGGGGCAAGGGGGGTTGTCTTTTAGTGGTAGAATGATATCAAGCTCTGACATGCTGACACATTTCAGATGAATTAGCAACTACTTAAGATGATCTTGGCAAGACATCTTTAGATCTAGATGACTTCATTACAACCTTTCCAGATTTTGTGGTCCTAGCATTCTCCAATTTAAATCCTGAAAGTTCTAAAAGGGTATTTAAAGTTTGTCATAACCTCAGTTAGTCAGTTGGTTGGCTGTTTACAATGTTGTTTAATGTCACATCAGCAATTTTTAAGCTATTCCAACAAGAGCAAGTTTATTAAATCAAGAACAACTTATGATATTTGTAAGTGTTTTATATTCTTTCTTGTACGAGTGCACTCTGAAGACAACTTTTAGTTGCTAACTCACATATTCTGTGTGTTGCAGACAAGCATACTACAGGTACTACCCAAAAGACATTATCCTGACATTGGGTGACTCAGTCAATACTCTGTTCAGGCAGAAACAGTCTTATAATGTATGACCTGTTTGTGATTCAAATCCATTACCTTTCCCTCTTTAGGCAGATGCTCTACCACTGAGCCATTTGGAGGGTTTGGATTAGTCAGGAAACCAAAGATCAGAAAAGAGTAATAAAGTTGGTACATTTTGACAGGGTTTTATTGTCAAAACTCATTACAATCGATGATTCAAGAAAACTTCTGTGATATTTAGCATCTGTAACTTCCCTTTACCTCTGATCTTATCATTTTATAAATTGATGAAAAATAAAACATGTTTTCCATTAAGTTTTGTGAACATTCCGAAAATTGCAATATATTAATTATTTTCAGTTTTAATGCTTTCTGAATATGCCCTTCAAAATAGGCAGAAGGTTGTTGACCTTTAATACAAGCTATTTTGAAGATTTTTATTTTTTGATGTTTTGTAGCACTTTTTTCTACATGGAGCTATGGACAACTTTTGTCTGCTTTTATTGACCTTGTTTTTAGCTCACCTGAGCACAAAGTGCTCATGTGAGCTATTGTTATCAAAAGAGGCAGACCCTCCGTCGTCCGTCCGTCCGTCAACAATTGCTTCCAAAGACTATTCAGAAACCTCTGGTCACATTTTGTTTAAACTTGGTCAAAAGCATCTAAAGAACATTGCCTTTCAGATTTGTGTTTTTGGTTGCCATAGCTACCAAATGTGGGTCACAAAGACCTACATAGTTAAAAACTAAAAAAAAATCTTTTCTCCAAAATCACTTCACTGAGATAAAATCTGATGTGATATTTCGCATCTACGGCATCTTATATACCAAGTTTGTGAATTTCAATAATTTTTGTGAAAAATTAAAAATTAGGTTACGCGTTTTTGAGTTTTTTTGTTTTTTTTTTGTATTTTGTAAAAAGTACTTTTTTACAAAAATTACAATAATGAATAAATTTAGTTGAATTCTTTTCCCAAACATCATTTTCTTATGTGAAGAAACATATGTTTAACAATTTTCATGAAATTCTGTAAAATACAAGTCACTTTTTTCGACCTTTTTCATTTTCAATTCTAGCAACCCAAGGGTCGAGGGTTCAAATCCCAGTTGGGCC
This sequence comes from Tegillarca granosa, assembly GCA_029721355.1. Lineage (NCBI taxonomy): Eukaryota > Metazoa > Mollusca > Bivalvia > Arcoida > Arcidae > Tegillarca > Tegillarca granosa. Next base: position 9,672,798 of record CM056596.1, on the reverse strand, counting down.
ACTTTAAATTTTTTTTTATTTTTTTTCATTTTTTAAAATTATTTTCTGAATTTTTTTACTTACAATGATGCATTGAAGAGATTTTATGAATTTTTACTTTTTAGTGTAATTTTTTTTTTTTTTTTTTTTTTTTTTTCCCTGAATTTTTATGACTTACAATGGTGCATGGAAGAAATTTTTGAATTTTTACTTTTTAGGTTGCCATAGCTACCAAATGTAGGTCACATTGGCCTAAATAGTGAAAAACCTAAAAAAAATTTTCTCTAAAACCACTTCACTGAGATAAAATCTGATTTGATATTTGGCATCTAAAGCATCTTATAAACCAAGTTTTTGAATTCCAACAATTTTGTGAAAAATTAGGTTACATGTTTTTGCGTTTATTTTTACATTGTACATTGTAAATAGTGGAGTGGAGTGGAGTAATGGTGTCTTTTGCCCCAGTCAAGAATCTTTCACTTACTTCGAGGCAGTCAGTTCTAGGAATGTGGAAAAAACCGGAGTGCCCGGAGAAAACCACCGACCTTCTGCAAGCGAACTGACAAACTTTCTCACACTAGGATCTGTCCTGAGTGGGATTCGAACCTAGGCAGTGAGAGGCACTGTGATCCGTTAGCGCGCGCTTTAGACCGAGGCCCCACATTGTAAATAGTACTTTTTTACCAAAATTACAATATTAATAAATTTAGGTGAATTCTTTTTCCAAACATCATTTTCTTATGTGAAGTAACATATGTTTAACAATTTTCATGAAATTCTTTAAAATACAAGTCGCTTTTTTTTTTACCTTAATCTTTTTCAATTCTAGCAACCCAAGGGTCAATGGTTCAAATCCAAGTGAGGCCACTTTTTTTTATTTTTTTTTTATTTTTTTTATTTTTTTTATTTTTTTATTTCTGAATTTTATGACCCACAATGGTACATGGAAGAGATGTTATGAATTTTTACTTTTTAGTGAATTATTATTTTTGAAATACATGTGATATTGATATGTAGATTTAGCTAAAACCTTGAATTTTTTTTGTTTTTTTTTTGTTTTGTCTTACAAAATCATTGTTATGTGACATTATTTAAATTAATAGAACAATTTTTTAAAAAATAATTTGCAGTTGAATTTTACAATTTTTTTTTAAATATTTTAATTAATGTGTCAAATCTGTAAAGTCCTAAATCCGGATCTGAAAATTTCTCATGTGAGCTTTTGTTATGGATAGGAATTCTGCCATCCATCCATACATCCATCAAAAGACTTCTTCTTAGACACTACCGCTCACATTTCATTCATATTAGTCAATAGCACCTTTAGACCATTGCCATTCTCATTTGTGTTTCTGGTCGCTTTGGCTACCAAAAGTAGGTCACAGTGACCTTTATAGCTAAAAACCAAAACAATAAAAATAATGTTATCTGAAACCACTTATACTGAGGCAACATGTTATACTTAACCAGGTATTATCAAGACATACCAGTTACATTTAAACTCAGGTGAGCAAATTAGGGCCATCTTGGGCCTCTTGTTTATGTGATTACCTTTTTTTATTTGATTGTTGAAATTTAAAACTATTTTCTTTCTTTTTAGCAGAAAATGCCCGGTCTTACTAGGCAAGCATGTTGGTTAGCATTACTGATGTGCCTAACATTTGGATCAGTTTATGCCCAAGGTAAGAAAATTTATAATATATTTTTTGAGATATGATGCCTTAACCAGAAAGGTGTGTGGGGGGTGGGGGTGGAGGGAGGTGTGGTTGGTTGTTCAGGGTGTGACTGTGTTGGAGGGGGAGGGAGAGGGAGAGGGTGTGGCTGGTGGTCAGGTTTTGGGGGTGTTTTTGGGTGTTTTTGAGTCTAAAAGAAAGACATGAATTTTTATCTTGACAAAAACAGTACTCAATGTAAAGTTTTGATTTGTATTTCCAATTACTCGGTTTTGTCATTCTTTTCAGAAAAACATTAATAAGAAAATCAAAGTACAATCAAAGCACAAACAACATTCTCTTTGTTTATTCATTGGTTTAGAGGACATTTTTTGGTCTTGCTAAGTCTGTGTTGTTTTTTTATTTGTTTTCTAGTCAGGCAGACAGATTCATCATTCTTGTAATAACAGAAAAAATAAAAGTTCCACCTCTATCATCTAAAAACCAATAAGAATTGGGTGTTCACTGCCATCTATAACATCATCTAATGTTCACTGTTGTAAATATTAACTTACACTCAATTGGTTTTTGTTAGAATTGAGAAAAGACAGACTTGTATATCATAGGATATGGTTCATTGTGCTTTAGTGTACAATGTCAGAATGAAGCAGTTGCCGACAAGATTGGCTTTTAGTATATTAAAAAACATGAAATGTTATGTCATTTAGTTTTTACCAGAAATCAGCTGTGTGATGTTGTATGCAGAGTTGATGTATTAATTTGCCCCCATTTCTGGCATGTTGAAATATGGATATGCTTAGAAGAGACTTTATAGTTAACAAAAATATTACCTGGCTTTCTTTTTTTATTTTCTTATCTTTCCTTTTTTAGCTCACCTGAGCCAAAGGCTCAGATGAGCTATTGCAATCTATCACCGTCCGTCGTCCGTCGTGCGTCGTCCGTAAACTTTACATTTTAATCTTCTCCTCCAAAACTACTGCGCCAAATTTGATGAAACTTGGTGATTATCATGCCTGGGTAACAGCCTTTCAAAATTGTGTTCCGGGTTTGGCCACGCCCAACAAGATGGCCGCTGTTACTAAAAATAGCAAAAAGACAAAAAAATCATTTTCTCTGAAATCAAAAAGTGCAGGCAAATTTTGATTGGATATTTGGATTCAGCATACCTGGGAACAGTAAAATTGTGTTTTTCATGAAAATTGAGCGAAAAAAAGGTCACACGTTTTTTGCGTAAAATTATGTAAGTTTGAAAATGAGACATTTGTTGTTTTAACTCAATAACGGCTGAAGATAATTGTATGGAGTTTTCACTGTTGATCTTGTCTTGCTATTTTCTTCCAAAAGATGTCAAGGTCAAAGGTCAAGGTCATGTCCCTGCTTTTGACCTTTGATAAAAAATCCTATTTTTTAAACATTTCAGGTGATAATGGCATGGGATTTTCAGTTAATTGTAGGTAGTGACATGACGATCATTTTGATATATGACTCAAGGTCATACGTTCAAAGGTCAAGGTCATAGATGCATAAAAAGACTCAAATTGTTAATTATCTTGAAAACTGTTAACTTTTTGCATAGACATATATATTAGAATATTGTAGGTATTGACATGATGATCATTTTGATATATGACTCAAGGTCATATGTTCAAAGGTCAAGGTCATATGTGCATAAAAAGCCTGAAATTGTAATTATCTTGTAAACTATTAACTTTTTGTATAGACATATATATCAGAATATTGTAGGTATTGACATGATGATCATTTTGATATATGACTCAAGGTCATACATTCAAAGGTCAAGGTCATAGATGCATAAAGACTCAAATTGTTAATTATCTTGAAAACTTAACTTTTTGCATAGACATATATATAATAGAATATTGTTGGTATTGACATGACAATTATTTTGATATATGACTCTAGGTCATACATTCAAAGGTCAAGGTCATAGGTGCATAAAAAGCCTGGAATTGTTAATTATCTTGGAAACTATTAACTTTTTGCATAGGCATATATATAAGAATTGTAGGTATTGACATGACGATCATTTTGATATATGACTCAAGGTCATACGTTCAAAGGTCAAGGTCATAGGTGGATAAAAAGCCTGAAATTGTTAATTATCTTGGAAACTATTAACTTTTTGTATAGACATATATATCAGAATATTGTAGGTATTGACATGACGATCATTTTGATATATGACTCAAGGTCATACATTCAAAGGTCAAGGTCATAGATGCATAAAGACTCAAATTGTTAATTATCTTGAAAACTTAACTTTTTGCATAGACATATATATAATAGAATATTGTTGGTATTGACATGACAATTATTTTGATATATGACTCTAGGTCATACATTCAAAGGTCAAGGTCATAGGTGCATAAAAAGCCTGGAATTGTTAATTATCTTGGAAACTATTAACTTTTTGCATAGGCATATATATAAGAATTGTAGGTATTGACATGACGATCATTTTGATATATGACTCAAGGTCATACGTTCAAAGGTCAAGGTCATAGGTGGATAAAAAGCCTGAAATTGTTAATTATCTTGGAAACTATTAACTTTTTGTATAGACATATATATCAGAATATTGTAGGTATTGACATGACGATCATTTTGATATATGACTCAAGATCATACATTCAAAGGTCAATGTCATAGATTCATAAAAAGACTCAAATTGTTAATTATCTTGAAAACTGTTAACTTTTGTCATAGGCATATATATTAGAATATAGTAGGTATTGACATGACGATCATTTTGATATATGACTCAATGTCATATGTTCAAAGGTCAAGGTCATAGTTGCATAAAAAGACTGAAATTGTTAATTATCTTGGAAACTATTTAACCTTTTGTTTAGGCATGTATATTAGAATATTGTATGTATTTTTGCCAATGATTTTGGCCATATCTTTAGGTGAGCGTCAAGGCCCATGGGCCTCTTGTTTTATTTGAAATATAAAGACATATTATTGAATATCTGTTTAAGCCCAGAATAATAAGGAATCTTGTCATAGTTATTCTTAACTATGTAAAAATGCCAATGAATTTTTCCTTTCTGTTTTGTGAAAAAGATGAAAAGATGAAAGATAGCGGCTACCTTTTATCAAATTTATTTGAAGTTGTACACTTAGAAATAAAGTTCACTCTCCTCATTACATTTATAAATTTTGTGTACTTTTGAAATGAAATGAAAATTGTTTTCTTGCTGAAAAGCATTAGAAAGGAATGAAGTGAATTAATGTTGTTTTAAGTTCAATCAAGGTCTTTTATACATACATCAAGGTGGTCAGTTCTAAGATGTATGAAAACAGATTACCCAGGGTAACCATTGCTTTCTGGCAAGAAAACTGACATCAGTTTTACCACACTTGGATATGCCTGAGTGGCATTTAAGCCAAGTTAGTGTGAGGCACTGTAATCTGTTAGCCTTTTATTGAGATAGTGTTGTCAACAAGATCATAAATGACAGATTACTATGAGCATTTCTTACATTTCATCTTGTTACAAGCAATTATTGTTGACCCTTTTCTTGTGTTAAACATGACTTTTTAACCCACTTTGTTTAATTAAATAGAGTATCATCTCCAATATAGTCAAAAACAGATAATACTTTTAACAAATTCATCAACCCCACAACAAATATAACAGCCCTTATTTAATAACATTGCTACTGTTAATTGACAAAATACTCTAATTATTTCCCCATTTTCTCCAAAACCTGTTGACAGAAGACAATTTCATGAAACAAAAGAATCGGAATTCAGAGGTCATTTATTGATCTTTGTGTCTTTTACTAACAAATAAATATAAATGAACAAATCGTAAGAAATATTCTCTGTGGTCTGAACTGTATATTACATCTCTTTATTTCGTGTTGAGGCTTTTTTGTCGACTAGACAATTTCTAAATTACATGTTTCATCGTTGACAGAGTCTTAGTAACTTAGTGTTTATTACTTCATTTATTTACATTGACCAGAATTTTTCATTGTCAGAAATGAAGAGTTAGATTAAGGATATTGTTAATGTTTAAGGTTTTATTTAGAAAAGCTAAAAAAAGAAATGCCAAAAAATCAAAAGATTTTCTAACAAATCAATAAACATTATATAATCTTTTAGTAAAACCTGATATTGCAACCTCCTCTTTATGAAGACCACAACTGCATTCAGACCTCTGTTTTAAGGTCCTCATGCTTCATATTTCAGCCAAAAAGAACTTAGGTATATAGACATCTTTACCCCCTGATAACCCCTTGTTTATTATCTATATAGTCCATTTTTCTTAGGTCACATTAGTGGTCTTTATATACAAGTTGTACTCTTTGTTTAAATATTTTACTTGAGGCCAGTTAGAATCCCACTGTAGCAGATTTTAGTGCGAGAAAGTTTTTCAGTTCATTTAACAATAGTCAGTGGTTTTTCTTTGCCCTTCAATTTCCTCCACTATCCCAGAACAGAGCAACTTCATATGTAAAGCACCAATATTCCTTTAAACTCTTTGGTAACCAGTTGTGTTTAATGCCCCTTAATTAACCCTGATGGTTGAGAGTTTGCTTTAATGCCCCTTTAATCAAACTCAAATTTTGAGAGTTTGGATTAATGCCCCTTTAATTAACCCTGGTTGTTGAGAGTGGAAGCCACAAATGTTTACTGTCAAGGAGAAGTTAGAAGTACCATCCATCTTGGTTAATTTTGTTTGGGCACACATAATCTTTAATTCCATTTTTCAGTTTGGCTTATTTATGAGTTACTACACATACATACATGCTTCATTGATGACTTGACTAAAAAAGTGAATCCAGGTTGATAATGAGACTGGAAAAATGGCATGACATTTAATTTTTTTTAAATTTAAGCCAGAGAAAAAAAAATTATTTTATAAAAGAACAGTAAATATCACAGATTCATATTGAGAATAGATGTTGGGAAATATGATAAAGTCCCTAAACTCTGATAGGCCTTATTGGTCTTTTTCTGACTTTTTTGCATTTATGATGACTTCAACCTCTAAACAAACAAACAAACAAATAAATAAATATGTAAATAAATAAACTATATATTGAAGTCTGTTTTATGTTGCAGAAATTTCACCTGTATATTTTTGTGGTAACATAAGTACATTGCTGATCAGCTCAATTAATGAAGCTATTGATAAATATAAAAACTTTGTAGGCATATTATTTTACTTTTTTTTTTTATATTTCAGTGGTGTTCATTTCATTAATATTTCAAGTATGAACAGGCTGTTTGTTTTTTTGTTTTTTTTAAAAGCCTATATATATAATCAATATCATGTTTGTATATTTCACATAAATAAACATTCATTGATCATGTTTCCTTATGTAAATTTTGTACATTTTATTGTCACTGAAAATTTTAATAACAAAAAAATTAAAGTGGGTAAAATTTTTGTGAATAGATGTATAGCTATTTGAATCTTCCTAATCTATGAATACATGTATGCCACTTAAATTGCATGTTTGTTAGCAAATTTTAACGATCACGTTAAATGCTTAAACTGTACCTTTTAAATTCATTTTTATGGTATCTTTTATTTCAATATTAGGAGAGAATTAAAACATTTCATATTAATGGACCAAGTTAACTTATCAGAAGTCTAAAGTCACAAATAGAAATATAAAGTTATTGAACATTATTAGGCAAGTTTAATACTTTATTTATGACTTTATCCTATTCTCACCTCCAGTTGTAATATTAGGAATACTCACTAGAGAAATTAATTTTAAAATAAATTTAAACTTTAATATTGCCATGATGCAGTTTTATAGATTAAAAATAAATAGTTTTTTGTCGAATCCTTTTCATTTCTCGGTTACTCAAGATGATCCATACCCAGAATTCCTCAATCATTGATTTGTCGAGTATACTTAAACACAAACTTTACAAACAAGTTGTAGTTCTAATTTACTTCCTCTTTTTAATTTTGTCAGTTTTTTCCCTCTAGCTTTCTATCCAAATGTCAGGATAGCAACTGTAATCTGTATTTTGTCTGGAATTGTCAGTTTGTTTATTTTTTACATTTTATTTTCGCTGACTAGAGGTTAGGAAATGCATTTCTTTAATCTTTAAATGATTTAATATCATCGCAAAATTTAATTTCTGTTTGCTTGTTTACATCATTTTTGTTGAGCCTGGCATTGTCATAAGGCGAGACTTAGGTGTTACTTTTTCAGGGTCTTCAGGCGCATGTAAAAATTAAGTTAAAGTTTATGTTACAGTAATTTATTTTCCTCTTGATCAAAAACTACCTAGGTGAGACATATAAATCCATGGAATTCTTGTTTAATAATAAAAGCTAACAGTTTTAAAGAACTTTTTAAGTAATCGTCCAAAAAATATTCCATTTTGCTTCATTCTAAAATTAAACAGAAATTTTAACCATCCTGAATATCATATTCCAAAGATTTTGTAACATACAGGATTACAGATATAATTTAAGGATTATACCAGTAGTTCTGACTCTGTGTTAGGGTGGTTAGGCTCAGTAGTTCTGACTCTGTTTTAGGGTGGTTAAGCTCAGAAGTTCTGACTCTGTGTTTGGGTGGTTAGGCTCAGTAGTTCTGACTCTGTTTTAGGGTGGTTAGGCTCAGTAGTTCTGACTCTGTTTTAGGGTGGTTAGGCTCAGTAGTTCTGACTCTGTTTTAGGGTGGTTAGGCTCAGTAGTTCTGACTCTGTTTTAGGGTGGTTAGGCTCAGTAGTTCTGACTCTGTTTTAGGGTGGTTAAGCTCAGTAGTTCTGACTGTGTGTTAGGGTGGTTAGGCTCAGTAGTTCTGACTGTGTGTTAGGGTGGTTAGGCTCAGTAGTTCTGACTCTGTGTTAGGGTGGTTAGGCTCAGTAGTTCTGACTCTGTGTTAGGGTGGTTAGGCTCAGTAGTTCTGACTCTGTTTTAGGGTGGTTAAGCTCAGTAGTTCTGACTCTGTGTTAGGGTGGTTAGGCTCAGTAGTTCTGACTCTGTGTTAGGGTGGTTAGGCTCAGTAGTTTTGACTCTGTGTTAGGGTGGTTAGGCTCAGTAGTTCTGACTCTGTTTTAGGGTGGTTAGGCTCAGTAGTTCTGACTCTGTTTTAGGGTGGTTAAGCTCAGTAGTTCTGACTCTGTTTTAGGGTGGTTAGGCTCTTTAGTTCTGACTGTGTTAGGGTGGTTAGGCTCAGTAGTTCTGACTCTGTTTAAGGGTGGTTAGGCCTGAATTTTTAACACTGATTAGCTTTACTATTGATGTAATCAACATTTATGCCAATTTTTTTTTCTAAGAATAAATTTGCAAAGGATTTTTTTAAACCAATTTTAAATTTTAGTTGTGATTGTGAAGCTTTAAATCTTAAAAATTTAATGAAAATATGAAATTGGTTAGCAGAACATCACAAAAATATCAATCAAATTTTATATATCAAGTTCTATCTGAGATGTTCATCTAGCTAGTCAGTCATTTATGAAGTCTTTGATATGACACGAAGTGACCTTACCACAAGTGACTAGACATCTCTATCACTGCAGTTTCGAAGAACAAGATTGCCAGGAACACTCTAATGCCATTACAAAACAATTCATGTTTTAATGTTACTGATGGCAGCGATTTGTGCTGATGTCATATGTGAGTGCAAACTCTGATTACAAGCAAGATTAATAGATCTTTTTATATCATAATTTTGTGCTTCCATTTTAAAGGTTTCTGATTGGCTGATTTACAGGCATTTACCTCTCCTGTACAATTTTAAGTAATGAAAACATAGGACTTTTTAAAAGGATTCTTTTCATGAAGATTTGATTTTTATTTTATCTATGTACAAAATATTTTTAAGTGAAGCTACAATAAGTATTGGCTTTCATTAGTTCAATAATGGTCATCAAATTTTTAACAGCATGTGTCACTTTTATGACATTTGAAGTTTGGATGTTTGTAATTATCAGAATTCTTTCTTCTATGTCCTTTTTACCCATTTCCTGAAGTTGAGATGTGTAAAAAAAGTTCAATAAGAATTGATTGATTAAAAGGACTTAGATTGACCACCATAAGGTTTGAGCTGCTAGACGAAGTAAATCTTTATTAACGGTCATTCATTAGAGGAGAATCGGTTCATTTACTTTAAAGTCTAAAGCTGTCTTGAGAAAAAATAGAGTGAACAAACGACGCTGATGAAGATCGTTGTGATTGGTTTGAAGTATATTTACTGTAATCCGTAATTTGTGAAAACTGTCAACCTTGATGATGGCCAAGGAGACATTTCTCTTTAGTCTCGTCCATAATTGCTAAAACTGAAGAAGCCAAAGAGATTTCTGTCTTTGGATTTTAATGCTTAATTATTAACAGTCTCTCTCAAAAGGGTTTAAAATTTCATAAAATGTTTTATGTGTCAATATTTTTGGTAATTGCTACTTGTAACATTCATACACTGTTCCATCAGAACTGTTATTAACATGTGGATATGTCAGTATGTAGTGCTTTACTCAGTCTTAGATCTCTTCACCAGATAGCCACTATGATAGCTCAGTTGGTAGAGTGCTTGCTTCTTATGTGGGAGGTCGGGGTTTGAACCCTGGCCAGGTCTGACAGAAACATGAAAATTGGTAGTAACTGTTTTTTTGTCAAGTACTCTTTATTTAGAAATGAAAGTCATGGGGTCTTCTAAAGGGGACCCTAAAAAACCAATGTCACGTGTCACAGCAGGCATGGCATGTTAAAAAAAAAAAAACCTGCATATTGTCCTGAGCACTCTGCAAAGGTCAAAATTTCTGCCACTATTAACGTCTCGATATCAGTGACGTATTCTTGACTGAGATGTAAAACCTCATTCAATTAATCAAACATTATCAGATATATTGTAAAATTGTTACAGTTAGGTATTTAAATATAGAATTTTAAATGCCAATAATCGGATATAATATAGTTAGAAGATTAAGCACTGGTAAAGTTTGCCTGAGACCTAAAGACAAGGGTAGGTCTGGCAAATGCAACAAAGAATGCAACACAGTATAATTGTTAATGTTATAACAGTTTTACAAAACAAAACATGAAAAGACTAACACATACAGGGACTATTGATTATAAAAATTCCAGCTTTAAACAGATACAGTAATAAATGTCTGGTGGTGTGGTTATACTACAGAAAAGTATCTGGTAGTGTGGTTATAGTACAGAAATAAATGTCTGGTGGTGTGGTTATAGAACAAAAATAAATGTCTGGTGGTTTGGTTATAATATAGGAATAAATGTCTGGTGGTGTGGCTATATAACATGAATAAATGCCTGGTGGTGTGGTTATAATACAGGAATAAATATATGCTGGTTTGGTTAAAGAACAAGAATAAATGTCTGGTGGTGTGGTAAGAGTACAGCAATCAATGTCTGGTAGTGTGGTAAGAGAACAGCAATAAATGTCTGGTGATTTGATTATATTATAGGAATAAATATCAGATGGTGTGATTATAGTACAGGGATAAATGCCTGGTGGTGTGAATATAGTACAGGGGTAAATGTCTGGTGGTGTGGTTATAGTGCGAGGATAAATATCTGGTGGTGTGGTTATAGTACATGGATAAATATCTGGTGGTGTTATAGTACAGGGATAAAAGTTTGATGGTGTGGTCATAGTACCAGAATGAATATCTGGTGGTGTGGTTATAGTACAGAAATAAATGTCTGGTGGTGTGGTTATAGAACAAAAATAAATGTCTGGTGGTTTGGTTATAATATAGGAATAAATGTCTGGTGGTGTGGCTATATAACATGAATAAATGCCTGGTGGTGTGGTTATAATACAGGAATAAATATATGCTGGTTTGGTTAAAGAACAAGAATAAATGTCTGGTGGTGTGGTAAGAGTACAGCAATCAATGTCTGGTAGTGTGGTAAGAGAACAGCAATAAATGTCTGGTGATTTGATTATATTATAGGAATAAATATCAGATGGTGTGATTATAGTACAGGGATAAATGCCTGGTGGTGTGAATATAGTACAGGGGTAAATGTCTGGTGGTGTGGTTATAGTGCGAGGATAAATATCTGGTGGTGTGGTTATAGTACATGGATAAATATCTGGTGGTGTTATAGTACAGGGATAAAAGTTTGATGGTGTGGTCATAGTACCAGAATGAATATCTGGTGGTGTGGTTATAGTACAGAAATAAATGTCTGGTGGTGTGGTTATAGAACAAAAATAAATGTCTGGTGGTTTGGTTATAATATAGGAATAAATGTCTGGTGGTGTGGCTATATAACATGAATAAATGCCTGGTGGTGTGGTTATAATACAGGAATATATATGCTGGTTTGGTTAAAGAACAAGAATAAATGTCTTGTGGTGTGGTAAGAGTACAGCAATCAAAGTCTGGTAGTGTGGTAAGAGAACAGCAATAAATGTCTGGTGATTTGATTATATTATAGGAATAAATATCTGATGGTGTGATTATAGAACAGGGATAAATGCCTGGTGGTGTGAATATAGTACATGGATAAATGTCTGGTGGTGTGATTATAGTACAGGGGTAAATGTCTGGTGGTGTGATTATAGTACATGGATAAATATCTGGTGGTGTTATAGTACAGTAATAAAAGTCTGATGGTGTGGTCATAGTACAGGAATGAATATCTGGTGATGTGGTTATAGTACAGTAACAAATGTCTGATGATGTGGTTAATGTACAGATATAAATATCTGATAGTGTGGTTATAGAACAGGAATAAATATCTGATGGTGTGGTTATAGAACAGGAATAAATATCTGATGGTGTGGTTATAGTATAGAAATAAATGTCTTGTGGTGTGCTTATAGTGGAGGAATAAATATTTGGTGGTGTTGTTATCATACAGGGATAAAAGTCTTGTGGTCTAGCTAAAGTGCTACGGGAGGAAACACAACAATCCTATAATATTTTACAATCAGTGATCTGTGAATATGAATGTTTAAAATTAAAATAATCCTTTTTTTACTGAAGATTCAAACAACCTTATATACATATACATTACTCAATTTTTTTTTTCAAAACAGAATGCATGTTGCTGTAGTTATTTATATTCTCCAAGGTGATCTGTATAAGTGCAATTCATCTGGCAGCCACACAACTTTCCTTTATAATATAAAAAATATAATAAATTATCTTTAGACTTTTCCAAGTTCATCCCACGATGACAATTATTTCTGTTATCAAGTTCTAAATAAAATGGATTGACTTAATGAACATATTAACAGTCTAGAAGTCTAGATCTTATTGGGATATACATGCATGTACATGTAGATGTGCTCCAAAGTAATATGCAATAAACATCATGACTTCAGTCAAGACTACAAATTGGTCATTATGTGTGCTAGTACAGAATCAGAAGAATTGACTGTTCCATAGTTAAAACAGTTATATATATATATATCCCTTCTTGATCTTAGAAGGGTATTTACTTCATTTACACGGATAACATATCACTTAATACAGATAATTTCAAATAAGTCCTACCAACATGGAACTAAATTCTGGATTCCAGATTCAACAGTAATTTGAGTACAAGATCAAGTTTTGCTTATTATTGCAATGTCATGATCAGGCTGTGATGCCATTGCCAGTGTGGCTCCTTGGATGTGGCTATGGTAGCTGTTAATGTGTCTGCTTAGGACTCATGCAATGTTAAAAGATAGCTCATAGAGATACCTGTTGAAGAAATGGGTGCAGCACTAGTCAATCCTTAAGACACAGTGAGGTGGCAGCACTCTGATTTCACTTAGGTCACATCTTTTCACCAGTAGTGTTGAACCACTAGGCTCCCTCTTTGTGGCCATTACAAACTGATATATGGCCATAACTTTTGTTACCAGCAGAGTTGTACCCACACCCTTCAAACGAGCCCTGTATGATTTTCTGACTGATCCGCTGTTTTTTTTGTACGATGTAAATTTAACTGTTTTTTAATTAAAACCTAAGCAGCTGCTGGTTGTCTCTAAATTGTCTCAAAAGTTGCACAACAAATCAATATTCCACATTTAAAACTTCATAATTCTGTCACAGTAAGATCTGACAATTATATTAGCTTTTATCGAGACACCCACAACTTTTTGAAGGAAAGCAGATTCCCACAGGAATCATGTACTACAAAATTACTAACAATCAATAGTAAAACAATCAAAGATCCATTTCTTTTTTTAACAAAATGGTTTAGGTAATAAAAAAAAACATTTGACACATTTTTTATGAATCAATAATCAACTACTGGTAGTTATAATTCTAATACTGCAAATAGTTTGAATAATATCAAATAACATTTTATATGCATTGTTGTAAATTTGATTAATGGCTTATTTTTCCATGTTGGGGCCTTGGAGGCTGAGTGGTCTAATGGACATGCTTATGGACCAGGGTGCCACTAAACTGGCTAGGTTTTGAAACCCAGACCTTGTTTTTTTTTCACCAACCCGAGAAAAGACCACCTTTAGTATCGGTGAAAGAATCTTGACTGGGACATAAAACTATTACTCTCCTCCACTGATACTTTCTTTTAGTTGTAATTCATAGATTTAAGTGAAGGTTTCATGCACTGAAGCTGCTTTATATCCATCCTGTTACCCAAGCAATTTTTAATTTTCTGCTGTTTTCATTGTTTATACCCCCATGTTAAATATTTTGACACTAGATTTCATTAAAGGTTTCAGACCTATGACTAAAATGTATTCTTTTTATTTTTGGAGCACCTTGACTGTCATAGGAGTAATGTATGCATTGTATGTATTTATTTTAAAGGTACAAAAATTTAAAATGTATTATAATTACATTTTGGTTAATTCTAGGGTTAGAAACACATGAGAGCACTCCTTAAGTCAATGAGTATCCATGTGGCATGGGTAGTATTAACAAAGTAATGAATTCATCAGTGTCATCTTTCCAAGCATTCCATGCTTAAAAAGATTCTGATATTTGTGACCAGTTTGTATATTATTTCTTTAAGCCCTGCAATTAAACCCCCTGCAAACAGTTAGTACTATGTGCTATAGCAGTTTTTGGGAATATGTTTAATGGCATTTGTCTGTGTTTGCTTTAAATAGAAAATGTGTAGATGTGATAAAATAGAAACTTAAATACACAGCAAACACAATCCGGAACTCAGTACCTGTTATGACAGAAACAACTAAACAAAACAACACAACACATTGGAACCAATGATAATAAAATCCCAAGGTTTGAACAGTTACTGCATTTAATTCCTGGTTGTCTTATTGTAAATATAACTACTGTTTGAATGTTGATAACCTTTCTACTTGTTAACAACCAGTGGTTGAAAAAATGCATTTAAAAACTTAAAATAAGCCTTTTTCTACCAAACCATGAATCAACAATCTCTACAATTGTATGTTGTTAAAAGTGTGACATTTATAAATATGACTATTATTATTTGTACACTGCAAGAAATCCAACTACTGACACCTCTTTATGAATGCAATTACTGTAATAGCTTTTGTCCATGTTGGTTTCAAATTGTTTTGTAGGAGAATATAAAATTGCTTATTGTGACAGTATAATCGCTGTGGTGTAAAGTAAGGAATCACTATAAATCATGTTTATGCGTTTTGTGTAAGCATATTAATTATTGTCATTTTGTATTAGGTAATGCGATCTTTAATTGTCATGAATTATCAGAGCTTCTAATTTCTAATTGTTGTGAAGCAAAAAAAAAAAAAAAAAAAAAAAAAAAAAAAAAAAAAAAAAAAAAAAAAAAAAAAAAAAAAATCACTATTCTAAACCAATTACTTGTAGTTGTAAGTGCAAATTCTATACAGAAAATGTCAAGGTCATGCTTTTCATACAGAAAACAGAGAGAATATACCGGGTGACTTTTCTGGAAATTAGTCAACATTTATGCTTATTATTTCAAGATTTTTGTATTGAGTAAAATAATTCATTTGTTATATATAACAAATAACTGTTAAATTTTGATGTGGTATATATGCACATTTTGGAAAATCATTCCTCATCAGTGACACTAGGGGCCGAAAAGTTTGATAGATAAAAAACATAAGCCAAACAGTTGAAAAATAATGAATCTAAAGTTCCAAAATTATATGAATCCAAATCCAGCTAAGGAATGCTTTGCATGAGGGAACAGACCTTAGTTTCAAATATATTTCAAAAATTAAGATGCTTAATAGTATATTTTCTGACAGCATAAAGTACTGCCTACTGAGTTATGGATACTCTCCCAAATAATTATGAGTTATGGATACTCCCCCATATAATTAATATACTTACACATACATGTAAAATTGTGAGTACTCCACAGAAAAAAGTACAAATTAAAATAAACATGAGTTAACTGACTGAACTGATTATCGAGATTGAAGAAATTAAAGTAGAAAATGTAATTATTTTAGCTGACTTTAGTTGTCTCCCTTGGTGTCTGTTGCACCATCTCTGTGTATGGTTTTTATCATCCAAGTTGGTTATAAATCTCAGTTTTATAATAATGAAGATGTCTGTCTTTAAATTACATGGCCTATTAATTGCAAACTTCTTAAAGCCTCTTGTGACATTCTATATCTTATTAACATAATTATAGACCCAAACCTGTTTCTTATTCTAAAATAGGAAAAGAGTCACAAATAGCTGCAATTGTGTTGATATGGCTTTAAACAATTAATCCATCAATCAATAGACGACAGCAATCAGAGTCTGTGGCTAATAAACATTCTTTGCTAAACCAAGTGTAACTGAGAACAAAAAATAAATAAATAAATAAATAAATAAATAAAAATTAGAAAGAAAAAACAAACAAACAAACAAGAAAAGGAGTGATAGATACATATTTGTAAAATTTGAAACTGCTTCATTGCCTGGCACTTAGCAATAAGTTGACAAAGTATTGACAGGTTCACTTGATATCAGTATAATGTGATGAGTGGGGGGTGGGGTTAGTGTGCTTTTCTGCATTATGCTGCCTCTTTGAGCTAAAAGTTGCCATGAGTATGCACACTAGTACATTTCAGACCATAAAACACACACATTATCTCAGGCATGCACAAAACTGTTCTTAGATTAACTCTAAGCATTTGATAAATTTTGCTCATTGGAAGTAGCAGTGAAGATTGATGATGGGATGTTAAACACCATTACAACAAGAACAACATTTTTCTATATATAATGAACTTAATGAATTAAAACCTGTTCGTGACATGACATCATTAATATGCTTTTGATTTAATTTAAATGTTTCTTTTTGGTGTTAGTTGATGTATTTCAGTTGTCGCAATGTCATACACAGAAGGATTGAAAATAAAACAAAATAAAAAATAAATCTAAATTGACTAGAAAAAACAAAAGTTGTTAGAAATGTTTTAATACCTAATAATTACAGCCTGCGACTTCATGATAAACTGTCTTATGAGTTTATGAAATGTCCTTAATATCTTGTGTGCATGTCATTAAAGAGCTGCGTGTTTGAAGATCCGTGTGAAATACCATCATGTTGTGAATGGAAATGATTTTACTTAAAGAGGGGAAAATAATTATATTGAAGCTCATTGTCAGTAGTTAAAACATGTTCATTTGTAAAATTAATCATCCATGAACTCGAAATCTTCCTGTAAACAATTCAAGATATGGTGATGTTATCAGGTAAAATGCAGGTACTCTTGTACAATTCAAGCAAAAAATTGGATGACAAAATGTACTAAAATGATAGAATTTGTGTTAAACATTTCTTTGATAAAGATGTTTTAAGTGATTTAGCATGACCACCCATCAATATCATTTATATATAAATACATAACAACACATAACAGTCATTTGTTACATTTCTTAATTAAAGTTTCTATCAAGCAAAATTTTACTCAGTCGCTGCATTTATTTTATTGAGCTGTAGGTTAGAAATTTAAGCCAATATTCATTATTTAACTTTTAAAATCAATAACGATTACATAAATTGCTGTTACCTAAAACGGCTCTACAGCTAAAGAAACTAATTAACCTCAGTTTAAAGTATGGTTTTGCTTGTATCTTGTTATCCAGGTTTTTGTAGAAAACTGGTTTCTAAAATTCCAAACGTCTGCTTGTGGGTAGGAAGGTGTCATCAAAAGTTGTTTTCTGATGATAACTTTAACAATTGCAGATATTTTAAAAATAACTTTGCATTTTGAGACATTAATGTGACAAGTATTTGCTTGGGATTGCTTTTTGGTTATCAAGAGAGGGCTTTCAACCTGTCAATTCCTACAGTGTGTTGGGCAGGTGAGTTTTCCTGTGTTGAGTCAAATTAAGCTACACTACTTTTGGTGCCTTTCCATCAATTTCTTTTAGCTTTGGAGTCATACTTCCTGCGGAATGCAAAAAACAATGAATTGGAGGTCAAGGTCACTGGGATACATAAGATCAAAGGTCCTAAAAATTCTTCTCTAAAATTGACAGATGTAGGAATATTTATGTATATAATATTTGGAATCTATAGAGTCTCATGCTTAGAGATACTTCTTTCTTTGAAATTTTGTTGAATAAAAGATATTATGTTTTTATATTAAATTTTGAACACTTCCTAAAACATTGCTAGATCTTGACTACTTAAAAAAGATTTTATCATTGGGTTTTCAGTCTTGATGTTTACTTTAACTATCCTCACAGGAAATTCAAGCTTGCAGCCTTTTTTTTTAAAATGAGCTTATGACATTGCACAGTATGTGTATGTGTGTGTGTGTGTGTGCATCGTTAACACACATTTTCGACTTCTTCTCCAAAAGAAGTGAACACATTTCAATGAGACTTGGTCAGAAGCATGACTGGGTCGGTGCAATTCAGATTTTTTCATGGCATTGCCATGGCTACCAAAACTAGGTCATGGTGACCTAGGGGTGCAAAAATCTTTCAAAATCTTCTTCTCGAAAACCTATGATGGGAGAAAAAATCTGATGTGATATTTGGCTTCTCTAGGGTCTTAAGCCTACAGTTTGTTCGTTTTGCGAAATTCGGTAAAAAATGGGTTACACCTTTTTACGTTTAATTTTAAAAATTTCATAAAATGGCTTCAAATTGTTATAACTTGACTCATATTGACATGGGGTTTCCAGTTTTGACTTTTTTCTGAAATAACCTTCAAAATGGGGGGTCAAGGTCAAAGTTCAAGGTCATGACATAGTTTGTTATTTTGCAGTTTTAGGTTATTTTCTTCAAAATTGTAAAGATGTATAATATCAAAGCATTGTTAAAATGTTCAGCATGACAAAATTAAAAAAGATACAAAGTTTCATAACTATATGATAATGCATGTAGGAGTTGTTGCCCCTGAAATGTTATTTTTTTGCTTACAAAAACTTCAATTGTGCATTAGCTTAAAAACTATTTACTTTTTGCATAGACATGTATATTAGAATATTGTAGGTAATGACATGACGATCATTTTGATATAGGTTCAAGAACATATGTTGAAAGGTCAAAGTCACATCTGCAAAAAAAAGACTTAAATTGCTTATTATCTTGAAAACTATTAACTTTTTGTATTGGCACGTAAATTAGAATATTGTAGGAATTGATATGGCGATCATTCTGATGTATGATTCAAGGTCTTACGTTTAAAGGTCAAGGTCATAGATGCACTAGAAGACTCAAATTGTTAATTATCTTTAAAACTATTAACTTTTTGCATAGGCATATATATTAGAATATTGTAGGTATTGACATGACGACATTTTAATATATGGCTCAACGTCATATGTTCAAAGGTCAAGGTCATAGGTGCATTAAAAGATTGAAATTGTTTATTATCTTGGAAACTAATAACTTTTTTTATTTGCATGTATATTGGAATATTGCAGGAATTGATATGGCAATCATTCTGATATAAGATTCAAGATCTTACATTTAAAGGTCCAAGTCATAGATGCATAAGAAGACTCAAATTATATTGAAAATTATTACTATTCATGTAAATTTCTTTAATAATAATTGCATTAGTACTATTTTGGCATATTTTTATATTGAAATCAATGGGAGCGTGTATTATGCCATGGCATATTACACGCACATGAGTAAGGATGTGGAGCTTCCTATTGTCACTTGATGAAATATGGGTGGAGTCACAACCATATATGGGACACATAATTCACAATCGTTACTGCGTTTGAATTGTAAGTATATTAGAACATTCAAGGAATGCTTGTTAATAACATAGATTGTAAACAAACTTGACCACTTTACACAACCAAGCAGTCTGTGATTCAACTGAAAAAGACAAACATAGATTGTAAACAAACTTTCTTAAGCATTAACCACGGCACTTTACACAACCAAGTGGTCCGTGATTCAACTGAAAAAGACAATCTCCCGACAACACTCAAACACACAAAAAGATATCAGTAATTTATTTGGAACCTGTTTGTAATTTGTTTACAAAATTTCAATTTAAACAAAGACATTCATAGTAATAATAATAATAACATTGTTTCTTCCATGTTATATGCCAAAATATTTCCCAAGGTTAGATGGCATAATGCACTCCCCTTTCGGGTCATGCATTATGCCATCTAACCTTGGGAAATATTTTGGCATATAACATGAAAGAAACAATGTTATTATATAACTATAAACTTTTTGTATAGGCATGCATATTCGAACGTTGTATGTATTTTTGCAAATGATTTTGACCATATCCTCAGGTGAGCATTAAGGCCCATGGGCCTCTTGTTTACTTCTGTTTCACCTATGAAGATATTCATTGCAAATTTAATTTAAGCCTCTCTTTTTTACAAGAGGCCTAGGTCAAACATGCACAGAAACAGAGAAGACCTTAAATACAAATCCACATAGATGATTTACAGCTTTAAATTGATGACAAAAATTCATTTCATCAGCATTGATGCAGAAAGAATTCATTATAATGTTTTTTATTGTTACTTAATCCCAGCTTGATACAAGTTTGATAAGTTACTATCAACCTTGCCCCAGTCTAATCTATCAATTTGATCATTATTTTCTTTTTTCGTGATCCTGAGATAGTTAAGAAAAGTGAAATAAATACTTTCAGCCTCAATAGATTTCAACCTAGCTATCTAGAGATGTCTCAGGAGAATTTACAATTTGTCTCTTGCATTGGAATATTTGCTTAACTTTGTCGTAATTTTAGGCCATGCTATTTTTCTTCCTTTAATTTGATGAAGGCTATTAAGTGATTGGACATAAATGATTGAATAAATTGACATTTTTAGTGTGATCTTTGGAGATCCTTGACTTTTTTCATTAACCAGCGAGACATAAATTTCTGTATTATGTAAATACCTAATAGATGACGTTGTTTACTCTTTCCACACTTGCTGAGTAAAACTTCGGTAAAAAATTAAATTAGAAATAGGTTTCACTTATTACATTTAAATTGATAAATCTTTCCTATAATACTGTATAAGTATTTTTTTTGGCTGTGTATTAATATTGGCACTTTTGGCGTTAAATTATTTTCCGCCAATATTTATACACTTCAACATTAATCTTAGTTCACCTGTCTAAGGAATAGCGCCAATATTCATACACGCTAAATGTCCGAGACCCTTGGGAGCGCCAAATATAATACACACTATTATAAATACTTATACAGTATTGGACTCTGAAAGCAATTTTATTACTTACAGCCAACAAGAAGAGTTTTTCTTGTGTGATAAATATATTGTTGCTCAAATTCTTGTACATTGTAAATATATATCTGTCATGTGATGCACTCTACTTTTGTCCATTTCATAATCAAAATTGATGAGTGAAGACAGGTAGCTGTGGTAGGTTGTTTTTATAGAAAAATATTTGAAGCTTTAATTACTAATAAGTTGATTATATAACATTTTTTATATTTGTTTCACAATTCTACACTCAAGTTCAAGTGGTATAAACAAGTTTGTTCCTGCTGGCATCTTCAGTATGTTAGCTAACAAAAGGTCACAGTGTCAAAGAATAATTTTGCAATTCACTATCATATATATTAAACTGGCAATGAGAAATCAAAGTGAAATGATTAAAAACTAGAAATTTAAGGCCCCTTTCACATGTAGTTGACCAAGATCAAATCCACTGACTTGAGGTGAGATATCTTAGGTTTGAAGTATATGGCCAAAACAGCTTTATTGACTTCAAGAACTTTGGTTTTTTAATAATAATAATATTATTATTATTGTTTATTATTATTTTTTAAATTTATTTTTATTTTTTTGGACATACTTTACTACCCATATAGATATGATAACATCTGAGAGTTTCATCAAATCAAGTAGGATCCATAAATCTAAGTTTGAAGTCTTTGGGTTTGTACTCAGTTATGAAAATTATTTTTTCTGAGATATAATTGACATTTAAAACCAATTGTTACCTTTTAGTCATGCCATATGACCAAATCAATAAGTGATGTCATTTGACACAGTTTTTAATCGTACTTATTGTACCCAAAAATTCAATACCCTGAAATTCAAATTCATACAAGTAACATTATGAGAATAATTACTAAAAGTGAATGTTCAGTGTTCAATCCAGATCGGGACATTTCTTCTAAATAACAATACAGGCCCTAAAAATACCATCAAGCAAACTAAGACCTATAATTACAATTGTTGTATGTTGTATGTTGAGAAGCTAACTTTCTAAAGACCTTGACCTTAAAGCCCCCATTTAACTAAGTTTTAGATTTATATTTGGATGATATATGCATTGATTCAAAGAGAATTTTTGCCATACCTATAATCTGTTTCATGTGTAATACATGTACAAGTTTTTGGAATTCTTATTCCATTTTAGTGATAAAACTAAGCAACTATTCAAGATTCGTCCAAACATAATAATAAAAAAACAAAACATTTTGTGTAATTAATTCATTATCTTTCAACATTTCAACATGGCAGAGTTTTGTTCCATTTCTTCTGTCCAAATTACACTGTTATTTGGCTAACGTTATATAGATTTGTAAAATAATCTCCCCTTTCTGATGAAGTTTCTTAGTCTGATAATTTTATTCTGATTGACAGTAACCTTTAGTTATGATTTATAAGGGATTAATAAAGAAGTTACAGTAATGGTTTACTGATTGATCAGATGTTACTTCACTTACATCAACATTTTTTTATTTGCTCTTGACAAAAATGAAAACATTTCAAATGTTTTTATCTGTAAAAAAGCAAGTGTATTTGGAAGTGTTTCTTGTAAAATTCAAGGGCTTCATTATTTTGATTCTCGGGAAAGCTTGGTAGCATTGTGGTCTAAGATCATAAGTTGACAGATTACAGTACTCTTTTCTGCTAAGGTTTTAAATGTTATAACTTAAATAAGTGTGAAAACTCACATGTTATTTGTTAGCTAAAATTTAATGGTTGTCTCACTAGTGTTCTTCACCATCCAAGAACTGTCCTGTGAAAGATATTAACTGGGAGATCCTTCAGATGAGACCTTAAAAACTGACGCCCTGTGTCATGTCGGGCATAACAAGTTAAAGAACCCTCCATGCTTATTGCCCTAACTGTACTACAAAGGTCAAAGTTTCTGTCACTCCACCTTTATAAGTGACATGTTCTTGACTGGGATGTAAAACCCCATTAAATGGATTAATTAACTGGGGCAAAAAACACAGTTATTCATTCTCTCTCTCTCTCTCTCTCTCTCTCTCTCTCTCTCTCTCTCTCTCTCTCTCTCTCTCTCTCTCTCTCTCCTTCCTCCTACCAAAATAATAATTTGACAGTTATATACCTAAAAAATCTTAATGAGTACTTGTTTTGTGAAAACTATTACATCTTTTACATTGAAAAATGTTTTAAATGCTTACTTGAGTTTTTGTTTTTAATAAATAATTTTTCATAAAATGCTAACACAGCATTAAGGTAATTTGTCATATTTTTATCTTTGTTTTTGAAAAAAATTTCTAAACACATAAATTTAAAATTGCAATTATAAATTAAAAAATGTAAAATATTGAATACAAAATAGCATATAATAGATTTAATTTAGAAATTTTGTGTTCAAGTACATAATAACAGAGTATGACATTTGTAGGTGTTAGATTTAACGAGGAAGACTTAATGTTAAACAACGTAAATCTTTATCGTTATCGTAAAGCGTAACATTTCGCTAGTTTCAATCATTTTGGTTAAGTAATGGATTTTTTTCTCTTTATGTTCAAAATTATGGCTTGTTGTGATATTTGATAATAAAATAAATTTTAGGATTGAATATTATATGGAAGAGTCAGGAATCACATTTTATATCTTGCATTACTGTAGTGCATTTTCAAGGTTTCCTGTACTCCTTGGTCGTAAGAGCAACATTCGTAACTTTCAGTTTCTGTAATTCTATCAATCTTGGTGTTAGCTTCAATGGAAAAGAGGAAAAATTTGCTATTTAAAGATTCTGGCTATAATGAAAAATAATAAAATTTGGTATCTGAGGATTTTTAGCTCAATGATATTAATAATAAAGGCTTTTCATCTAATTGATCTAATAAAATTTGGTATAAAAAGATTGTTTTTATGGTTGAATATTATTTAATTTAAATTTTGAATAGTCTAATATTAGTACTAGTAGTGACATTTTAGGGTTAAGAATTTCCGATTTGTAATCTTAACTTAGCGATTTTATGTTGATTTTATTCTTGATGTTATATCACTATTTTTAAATGATTAATGTTCTGTTTTATCAATATATATTGTTCTCTCACACCAAATCCAGACAGCCAGCTCTAAGATCGCTCAGGAAACCATAGTGCCTGTAGAGCACAGGTAACTTTTACAAATACAAATGACCTACTTTCTCTTACTAAGATCTGCCATAGTGAGGTTTGAACCGAGACGCTGAGTGAGAGGCAGTAAGATGTGTAAATCTTTAAAAGTAACAAAGATGTCAAGCCAAACGACATTTCTAGTTTGTGTAAAGGAAGTTTATCTATGTTGTAAAATCATTTTATATTGGATAAAATTGTTTAAATGCTTTGCAGATCAAGCTTATTTCTTTCCTGTTTGAAATGTTACTAACTATCCCTAATAAGATTGTAATGTCAATCTGTATGACTCCTGTTTGCATGATTCTTTAGATTTTCTTCAGAGATCAACTTTAAGATTGCATGTTTGAAAGATAAATTGTTTTTTTAATTTTATTTTATCTTGATGATTATTGAAAAAATTAAATAAACGGATGTCAAGTTTCCTAGTACACCATTATATGTCTACCTGCAAAAGGAAATGGAAATTCACAGAAAAAAATAGCACATTGATATTATCCATTTCAACTGTGTTGTTGGTTGCTGATTGGATATTCTAAATGCTGAGTTGCATGTTAGTTGCCTTTTTATCGTCACAAGAATTGAAATAAAAACTGATTAAAAAGTGAAATTGACATTGTAAATGACATTTTAAAGAAACTTTTGCATCAGGTTTTATTGATATTCAAATAAAATTAATTAAGAAAAATTAAGAACTGGGTTTTAATGTTTTACATATTGAAAAAAGACATTTTGAGTTAATTTTAGTATATAGTTAACTTGCATATAGACCACACATAAGACCAAGGATGTTTGGATTCAACAGGTAGATTGTAATTTTTTTTTTTTTGTTTAACATATGAATCAAGAGGCCTTAAACACTTTTCTTAATGAATAGGTTGTCTTTTTATAGAGGTGGTCACTGTATTGGGTTTTACTGTAATGTATTTAGTTCAAAACATCATCTGATCTATATTTGTTGGTATAAATCGGAAACAAATTATTCAACTAATTAATTTATGTAGCCTATTTGCACAAATTCAATATGAATATTTTAAGTGTCAATTGGGAGAAAAACTGGAGAACCATATACAAAAGAAATCAAGCTACAGTTGACCTTCTACCTTCAAACAAAATATGCCTGGAATTGAACTCAATTGCCACTTGAATGATCTTTTATTGGAACTCACAGTTACAGGTCTCTTCCATTTTCCATTTTAGAGTTACTATTTCATCATAGTATGTATTTTTTCAAAAGTCTTGAAATTAGTGAAATCGGTGATACATATTGCAGCTTTGTTAAAAGTTAAACAAGAGACTGCTAAGTTACACATGTAATTATGATAAAAGTTAAACATATAATTGAATTGAGTTATAGTTGTGTTAAAAGTTTAACATGTAATTGAATTGAGTTGTAGTTGTGTTAAAAGTTTAACATGTAATTGAATTGAGTTGTAGTTGTGTTAAAAGCTTAACATGTAATTGAATTGAGTTGTAGTTGTGTTAAAAGTTTAACATATAATTGAATTGAGTTATAGTTGTGTTAAAAGTTTAACATGTAATTGAATTGAGTTGTAGTTGTGTTAAAAGTTTAACATGTAATTGAATTGAGTTGTAGTTGTGTTAAAAGTTTAACATGTAATTGAATTGAGTTGTAGTTGTGTTAAAAGTTTAACATGTAATTGAATTGAGTTGTAGTTGTGTTAAAAGTTTAACATGTAATTGAATTGAGTTGTAGTTGTGTTAAAAGTTTAACATGTAATTGAATTGAGTTGTAGTTGTGTTAAAAGTTTAACATGTAATTTAGTTGTGTTAAAAGTTTAACATGTAATTGAATTGAGTTATAGTTGTGTTAAAAGTTTAACATGTAATTGAATTGAGTTATAGTTGTGTTAATAGTTTATAATGTCTTTGTATTGAGCTACAGTCATGTAAAAAGTTTAACTTGTGATTGCATTTATATAATCATAATTGTGTTAAAAGTTTGCTTAAATCTTTCGGAGTGTGTTAAATGTTTGATCACATCTGATTGATGTCTTACCACTGCCAGTTTGATCAAAGTAGTCAACATAGAAAACACATTTTTATTGGTCTTTATTGGTTGAATGAATATTTGTTTGTGAACCTAAATGAAAATATTTTTGGTCAAATGAAAAAAAAATATAATTAAATTAAATAGATAAATATCAGAAGATCAATGCATTTGTATCATAACTTCTTTTATAGTTTAACTTGAACTGACCTTATAGCTTCCTTAGATGTTCATTCTTGTCCCTTGCATAAAAACAAAAATTCCAAAAAATAATCTTGTCAAATTAAGTACTGCAAGGCTGACCATGACTATCAACAACATTATTAAATGGTCATTACATATTTTCCTACAGGAAACATGAAAGATGGTAATTACAACACTCATGCCTGACCTAAAGGAGTAAAAAGCAGAATGACTAGTTTCTCAGTAAAATAACTGTGAATTTGTATATTTGGATTAAATAAGGAATATCAGCATTTACATCATTAAATGTATAGTAGATAGACAAAGAACTAATATCAGAGTGACCTCTGGTCAGTTAATAGTTTAATAAATGTTAGTTCCCCATTTTGGTGTTGCAGTGTGAAATTTTATATCTGTGAATAAATGGTTACAGAGCCAAATTTATTCCTAAAAAATTAAACAGCTATACGGTAGTCTAAATGTTTGCTGGAAAATTTTCTGAAACAAATATGAATGAATAACATTTATTACAGTTTTTTACACTGTCAAAAATTTTCCTTGGTTTTCTTTTATTATTTGTCTGCACATATAACTTGTTAACCTCTGAGGTTTAGTATCGTAGCTTATATTAAAGTAAAGTGGTATCGCCGTCGCCCCTCCGACAAAGATCAATACTGCTTTTTTTGTTACTTGGATATATGAATAGCTTTTTTGACTCTAAGCCAAATTTATCAGATGGAAATATCTTGTTATCGCGCACGGGACATATCTTGAGATTACTTGTATCATGTAATTATGTTCTGTCACATAAAAGTAATCGAGTTGAAAAGTAGATAACCATTTTTCTCTTTTCATTATGTTACCATCTTAAATGCAAACTTAGAGTGGTCAGTATTTATGTAATTTGTTTTGTAGATCCATGGTAACATTTAAAAAATGTTTTTGTTTTCATCCAAATCCGAATTTTGAAAATAAAACGTGTTTTTTAACATCACTCCATCTGAACAAGGTGTGATACAGCCTCAGACAGGTTGGAAATCATCTGAACAAGGTGTGATACGGCCTCAGACAGGTTGGAAATTCCCACACATCCTTCTTAAAAACTATGTAACTAATAATATCTTGTTTCTAAAAATTCTAATGAAGAAGTTTTTAGTTATATGGAGGCAGTCAGTTTATATATGTTAGAGGAAACCAGAGGTGTAAAAAATATTATGGCAAATGACTGGGCAAACTTTCTTGCACTCATAACTCTTGGCATTAGGGATCATTCTAAATTATTTTCCATCTGCGAAAGAGATTTTCAAGCACTTTAAACTACTGAGTCTCCTGTCCACATCTGTGGTTTGAAATTACTTAAAGAATCCTAATTATGTTACTATTATCATTTGTTAAATTCAGTTTAGTGTTATATAGAGTTTTGAGGGAGATAAACATGATAGAGAAATTGACTTTAATACTTTGCAATACTGATAAGATAAATAAAATGGAAAGGTATTACTTGTTGGTTGGTTGAATGTTGTTTTACATCACATTAGCAATTTTCAGATATTTTTGATGAGACAGTTTTTTATTATTCTTGAGTATTAATCTTTTAGGAAGTTCATACGCTGCATGAGTTCGCAAATGTTTTTGATCTACATTGTTAGACTAGTGCACTTTAATGTCAGCCTTTAGTGTTCTAGTACACTCGCCCACAGTGTGGCAGATTACGAAAACATTGCAAACCACTCAGTATATTACCCTGGTACTGAGCCAACAGTAAAGGCCTGTGACACGGAAAACACTTTATCACTTACAGTGGATGAGGGTTGATCCCACAGTAGTGAGATGCCTTGAGTATATAAGCTAACGTCTGAATCACTCACTAGTATATTTGGAGTTTAAGTTGAACTGCAAATTATATGGACTTCAAAAATTTTTAGTGATCATGGTGATATATACATATATTTGATGTGTGCCAAATTCACATAGATAAAACATATCAATTAGAGAGATACTGCTAGTCTTAAAGATTTGTGTACACTAAAGATTGATAGAAAATGGATAAATGTAAGTGTTTTTTCTTAGAATGGAGATTGATGGGAAAATGGATAAACAAAAATGTTTTTCTTACAAAGTTATTCATTCTGCTATTAGCCTGTTACTATTCATAGAATGGATGACAGACATATAAAATTGACTGTTGATAAAATATAGAAAATGGTTCTGTCACCAATTTTCTCAACTAAAAATGAGGAAATGGAGAGGCTGTTTTCAATTATGTATCAGATTGATTTTTATGTTAGCGGAACTCATTGATATAATGTCTGTCATGATTGGATGAACACTGATAGTAGTTCATTAACTTTCACCTACACTTTCTATTATCTTGTTCATATCTTTGGTATTTTTTAGTGATTTGTTCTAATTTTGACCTTGAAGACTGGTCAATTTTTCGATATTAATCATTTTTACCAGACAAAATAATGTGGCAAACCAATGAGTGTTGATGAAGAAATGAAATGTCTTTGTCTGAAATAAAGATTTATGGTGACTTTTTATTGTAACATTAACACACAAAATGCTGAAGCTTTAATAAAGCCATAAAGACAGGAACGTTATTACTGTACTTAATTACAGTTTATTTATGATGGTAACCAAAAAAGTATCTCTGTGGTCAGTGTTAAAGTTATAACTGGACAAGATTTGTCAGATGACCAGAACAACAAAATTCATTTTAGTTTATCAAATCAGATTCTTTAGACATACGGTTCTCTGTATTGGCAGTCACAAAAACTTAAAGCAAACAGTTTATTACTGAACATATGACAAGATTATCTACAAGAGCTGTGAAGAAAAATTTTAACAACACTCAACAACATTAACTAATGAGACTGATAGTCTTGTCCATTCTTACTTAAGGGACTATTATATAGATGATGGCATAAATTTGACTTCTTTTGGAGTTCAGTGTGTCTGGCTTAATTAAGTGCAATCTTTTAAAATCTTTTAAAACCATTGGGCCAATTGAAACCAAGTTTGATGTGGAAGGTCAGTTGATGGAGAATTGGTCATTTAAAGTGGGGGGGGGGGGAGATTTTCATATCTATGTATTCATATGAAAATGAGAATAGAGAATATGTAAGGTTATAAAGACAAGATAAATTTTTGTTTGATACTTTGTCAAAATAGCCATTGGTCATAAATAAGGGCTAAATCTGTCATTTCTTAATTTTTACCTCAGTTATCAGATTTGCAAGGTATGGTAGCCATCATCTTTTCTTCTTGCTCGCTAGCACTACTTCATATGTATGGGTCCCATTTAAAAGAATTGCCATTAATTTTTGTATGCATATTTGCATGGATTTCAGTGGTATTTAAATTGACATGTACATCAAATTTCCATGTACACCTTAACATATACTATTAATTTGCAATGTACATGTACAAGGATCATAGAATTCCCTAGTACATATGTTTCAACCTCAGCATTATCCACAAATTTAACATGTACACATGGGATTTTGTAGCAAACATAACCACAAAATCTCTACCTGCATACAATTGTAATACTTTGCACTGTCCAAAGATTTGCCATGTACATAATCATTTGTACATGTGATTCTATTATATGTACTCCATACTGACCACATAAAACATACCACAGATATTCCATAGATTCCATAGCTTAAACAAAAACTCGCTCACTCACCTATAGATTCCATAGAATATTATAGGCATCACATTATATTTACATGTATTTGAAATTTTTGTTAAACAGTCTCGGCATTGTTTGAGCAATACATTAAAACTTGAATTGACCTACCATGGTGAACTTTTAACCTTAAGACAACATTATCATAGACAGTGGTGAAAAAAACCATTTTTCTGGTCTTAGGATTTCAATTAACAAATCTACAAGCAAGGTTTACTGAGGCATGGTGTAAAAGATGTTATATTTAATGGCTTCTCACCACCAATGCCTACAGCATCATGTAGTCTTATTACAACTGGGCACTCGTAATATTGTCCTCATAATCTGCTGCTGCATTCTCTCGAAAATCCATTTGTGAAGAAAATCAAGTGGAAATCATAGATTTCGGAATGTAATGACACTGATCAAATTTCTCTTTCTGACTTCTAAAATCAATAACAAATCTATTGTTTTATATATTTTTTGTGATTTGACACATTTCAAAGCAATTGTTATATATTTTTTGTGATCCTGATACATTTAAAACAGTTGATTAAATATTACGTAGAAGAATTTGAAACAGAGTTGTTTGTATCGTTTATCAATAATGAAAGTATTCATACAGAACTCTTGTTGTACCGCGACATTAAGTGTGAAATTTGTTGGTTGTATATTACAAATTTGAGAAAATGTATGCTGCTTTGCCAGTACACAATCATATCAAATTTATTCACAGAAAAATAATTATTACTTTAGAAAATCCTGTATCTGAACATTTAATACGCTTCCACCATTTTTTTAAATTTGTATTTTGTTATGTGATCTCACTTTACAAGAAAAATTAATTTGGAAAAACACAAAGTTATTTAAGTGTTCTGAGAGCTCAGATGAAAGAACACTTTAATATCAAAGAATTAAGGTCCCTTTGTTGTCATAATTTGTGGTTCTTGAGTTGTAATTTTCTGTTGTTGTGATATTAAGATAATAACTCCAAAGTAAATAAAATGGAATTTATTACCATAATTAAATAAACGACACATAATACTTGATAAATATAATATTCTAATCATTATCTACTTATTTTCTGAAAATTTGTTTTAGAAGTAATAAAAATATAACAGCAGCTGGGAAACAATATGGTCACTATAAAGGAACATGTAGAGTTATTTATTATAACGGCTGTTTGTAAATGTTTTGTCTTCCTGAGTACAGTAGATTCCGCTTAATTGCATAACATGTTTGTCAGAAAATTTTATGCAATTAACCGGAATATGCAATTAACCGGAATATGCAAATAACCAGATATGCCAAGACTGATCCATACATAGACTAGATGGATGCTGTTTATGTACATAACTATTATATATGACATTATTGAAAATAACAAACAAGGTATTTAGTTCCAATCAAATGATAAAAGATGATCAGGAATATATTTTCAAAGTTTTATAAATTAATAAAAAGACAATAGATATTTATATAGATAATTTTATTGAGGGTTTTAAAAAATTCTGTGATCTTGTGGACTCTTAAGAATACATGTATGTATTGACAGATGAATAAGGTGACAAATCAACAATTACACCATGAGTTAAATGGCTTCACACCCAGCTTACACTTATTTATGTTAAACAATTTATGTTTGTATGTATATGTACATGTACTAACTTATGTCAATCTTACCTGTAAAAAAATTACACTGAACTTCCCACAAATTTTTATGCAATTAACCAAAAATTTTATCCAAAATTGCATAATTTTTGGAAATTTTTATGCAATTAAGCGGAATTTGATAATTTTCTTATGCAATTAAACGGATTTTTTACAATGGCTTTAATAGGAAATGGTTTGGTGCAGTGAGAAATTATGCAATTAAGCGGAATATGCAATTAACCGGTATGCAATTAAGTGGAATCTACTGTAATAGGAGGATTTGTACAATTTCTATACATGCTTTTCCTTTTCAGAATCAGTAATATAAAAGAATTATTGCTGCTCATTCTGTAAATTATAGGATTATTGCAATAAGCAAAATATAGGTATAATAAAATAATACATGTTTGAAGCATTGTTTCTCTTACTTTCTCAGTCACTCACTCATCCATACATACATACAATCTCACTTGTTCCTGCTGATTCATTCATTCATTCATTTGTCTATACATACAATTTCATTTGTTCATGCTCATTCATTTATTCATTTGTTCATTCAATCAATCAATCATTCCTACATTCATTTATTCATCCATACATACATACAATTTCACTTGTTCATGCACACTCAGTTGTAAACTAAGTTGCATTCTGCATCAGTGTTATCAGTTGCAAAGTAGTTTAAAAGCACCAACTTATGGATCACATTGCTTCTCACCAAGTGGTTCTAATCTCACTAGGACAAAGCCAAATGCGATTCAGTGCGATGCCAGTTCACTTCCATATGTCAGTTGTTATCATTGATAATCTTGTTTTCTCAACTATTCCTGAACCCACAGCTTCAATTTAATTGATATCAGCTTTACTGGGGCATAAAACCTTATTTGAAATTTCTAATTAACATACCAGTACTTACCATTATATTTTAGAAAGCTGGGTTACTTGAAGTGGTGTTTTGGTCATTTATATTGAGGTGGTATAGATGTATTTAGGAGTGATGGAGAAATACAGAGTGTCAGAGATACCTCAACCTTTGTCAAACAAAAAGATACATAAGCACCTAATTCTCACACTAGTATTTCCCTAAATAAAACTTTAACTTCAGCAAGGAGAGGTATTGTTTAAATGAAAAACATGTCTTTTTTTATAACAATTACCACAAATTGACACTTTTCAGACATTACAAGACATCTTTTTTTTTAAATTATTTTCAAACCTAATCCTTTTCAGTTTTTTTTTTTCAAAAAGGTATTTTTACATTTATATGTTTAATTTTTTTAAAAAAATCTGTTTAGAGAAGATTTAATTTAGTGGCTACTGTAAACAAAGAATTTTTCAGATCTGGTGGCTGTTTAAGTGGTATAATTAGTAAAGTTCTTACTGCAGACTGTTTGTTGATTTAAGATATTAGGGACTGACTTGGACTGAATGCTAGACACAGATGACCACTGTGGGTAGGTAGCTGCTATCTAGATGACCACTGTGGATAGGTGACTGCTATCTAGATGACCACTGTGGTTAGGAAACTGCTATCTAGATGACCACTGTGGTTAGGAGACTGCTATCTAGATGACCACTGTGGTTAGGAGACTGCTATCACAGGCTTTACTGTTTAGAGGAAATGTTGAATTAAACCTAACAAAATTTATAAATCAGAAGAATATGAATTCTGTCTGTAAAATAAACACAGTTTTCTTTATTCAGACAAGAATGAGTTATTTTTAATCAATATTTGTATGATATAAGTAAAGACATGTAGCTAGTTCACCGGCTATAAACATCTAAATATATGATATTATGGTCAAATATATAAAACATTCTATTCATATTATAGTTATAACATATCAGTAGACTATACCATTGACTTTATGATCTTTTTTGATGTATTGCAATATTAAGTATTGCTAGGAGACGACATTACCTCAGAGAAATGATTTTCTAAGAAAATTAAAAGACTTACGTTGTAATATCCGGCACCCACATACGTTCTTTTGTCTTACGAGATAATGATTACTTTTGTTATAAGATGTATCTCTTTAATCAGTGTTGTGTAATTTTCATATGAAAATGATAAATAATGTTTCTTAATATCAAATCATTTTTATTTAAGAAAAACATATCATCTCTAGTCCAGAAAAACAAATTTTTCACAAGGAATACGATTTTTATCAATCCATTTTCTTTTTTTTTTTTTCTTTTTTCTTTTTTTTTTTTTTTTTGATAAAAAATGATCTCTTTAGTTTTTTTAATATATCATCTTTTATTTACTAGAAAAATGATTATATGCTAGAAATGTGATTTAGGTGGAACATTATACTGTTCTGTCTGATAAATATTGTTAAGTTTATCATTATAAATCTGAAAAGTCAAACAGTGGGATTTTATGTCTTGTCTTAAAGACAAAGCTAGCAGTAATATAATTATTGTCTATGTCTGAAACATAAGACAAAGCTAGCAGTAATATGTTTATTGTCTACGCCTGAAACATAAAAAAAGCTAGCAGTAATATGATTATTGTCTATGCCTGAAACATAAGAAAAAGCTAGCAGTAATATAATTATTGTCTATGCCTGAAACATAAGAAAAAGCTAGCAGTAATATGATTATTGTCCGAGTCTGAAACATAAGACAAAGCTAGCAGTAATATGATTATTGTCTGTGTCTGAAACATCAGACAAAGCTAGCTGTAATATGATTATTGTCTGTGTCTGAAACATCAGACAAAGCTAGCTGTAATATGATTATTGTCCGAGTCTGAAACATAAGACAAAGCTAGCAGTAATATGATTATTGTCTGTGTCTGAAACATAAGACAAAGCTAGCTGTAATATGAGTATTGTCTGTGTCTGAAACATAAGACAAAGCTAGCTGTAATAAGATTATTGTCCGAGTCTGAAACATAAGACAAAGCTAGCTGTAATATGATTATTGTCTGTGTCTGAAACATAAGACAAAGCTAGCTGTAATATGAGTATTGTCTGTGTCTGAAACATAAGACAAAGCTAGCAGTAATATGATTATTGTCCGAGTCTGAAACATAAGACAAAGCTAGCAGTAATATGATTATTGTCTGTGTCTGAAACATAAGACAAAGCTAGCAGTAATATGATTATTGTCCGTGTCTGAAACATAAGACAAAGCTAGCAGTAATATGATTTTTGTCCGTGTCTGAAACATAAGACAAAGCTAGCAGTAATATGATTATTGTCCGTGTCTGAAACATAAGACAAAGCTAGCAGTAATATGATTATTGTCCGTGTCTGAAACATAAGACAAAGCTAGCAGTAATATGATTATTGTCCGTGTCTGAAACATAAGACAAAGCTAGCAGTAATATGATTATTGTCCGAGTCTGAAACATAAGACAAAGCTAGCTGTAATATGATTATTGTCTGTGTCTGAAACATAAGACAAAGCTAGCTGTAATATGATTATTGTCCGAGTCTGAAACATAAGACAAAGCTAGCAGTAATATGATTATTGTCTGTGTCTGAAACATAAGACAAAGCTAGCAGTAATATGATTATTGTCTGTGTCTGAAACATAAGACAAAGCTAGCTGTAATATGATTATTGTCCGAGTCTACAACATAAGACAAAGCTAGCAGTAATATGATTATTGTCTGTGTCTGAAACATAAGACAAAGCTAGCAGTAATATGATTATTGTCCGAGTCTACAACATAAGACAAAGCTAGCAGTAATATGATTATTGTCTGTGTCTGAAACATAAGACAAAGCTAGCAGTAATATGATTATTGTCCGAGTCTGAAACATAAGACAAAGCTAGCAGTAATATGATTATTGTCTGTGTCTGAAACATAAGACAAAGCTAGCAGTAATATGATTATTGTCCGTGTCTGAAACATAAGACAAAGCTAGCAGTAATATGATTATTGTCCGAGTCTGAAACATAAGACAAAGCTAGCAGTAATATGATTATTGTCCGTGTCTGAAACATAAGACAAAGCTAGCAGTAATATGATTATTGTCCGAGTCTACAACATAAGACAAAGCTAGCAGTAATATGATTATTGTCTGTGTCTGAAACATAAGACAAAGCTAGCAGTAATATGATTATTGTCCGAGTCTGAAACATAAGACAAAGCTAGCAGTAATATGATTATTGTCTGTGTCTGAAACATAAGACAAAGCTAGCAGTAATATGAGTATTGTCTGTGTCTGAAACATAAGACAAAGCTAGCAGTAATATGATTATTGTCCGAGTCTGAAACATAAGACAAAGCTAGCAGTAATATGATTATTGTCTGTGTCTGAAACATAAGACAAAGCTAGCTGTAATATGATTATTGTCTGAGTCTGAAACATAAGACAAAGCTAGCAGTAATATGATTATTGTCTGTGTCTGAAACATAAGACAAAGCTAGCAGTAATATGAGTATTGTCTGTGTCTGAAACATAAGACAAAGCTAGCTGTAATATGATTATTGTACGAGTCTGAAACATAAGACAAAGCTAGCAGTAATATGATTATTGTCTGTTTGTTTGCTACCCCTGAACTGGGAAGTTTTTTTCTGTTTTTCCACCCTTGATCACAGTCCTGCAGGATAATATAAGCATGTGAAATTTTAATGTTACATCAGGCAGATTAATCATTGTCTGACTGTCTGGTTATAGTCATACTGTTTGAGTATTATCTGACTGTCTGGTCATTGTCTGATGACTGGTTATTATCAGTCTGACTAATTGTCAGACAGCTTAATCATTGTCTGACTGTCTGATCATTGTCTGACTGTCTGGATATTGTCTGACTAGTTATTATCAGACTGATTAATCATTGTCAGAAAGGTTAATCATTGTCTGACTGTCTGGTTATTGTCTGACTGTTTGGATATTGTCTGACTGGTTATAGTCATACTGTTTGATTATTATCTGACTGTCTGCCTGGTCTTTGTCTGTTTGTGAATATTGTCTGACTCTCTGGTCATTTTCTGTGTCTGATTTTATGTCTGTTTTTTGGTCATTGTTTAGTGGCACATTATGCATATTTGCACTTTTCAGCTTTGAATATTTGAACCCCTTTCAATGATGTTATATTTCTATTTACACTGCATGTCTGTACTCAGTGTTAACCCCTTAGTCATGTTACCCCAGTGGTCATGTTACCCTTCAAACATAATTTCAACACATGAAATTCATCTACGTGATAATCTTATTTAACTTTATGCTGAGTTATTTATTGACTAATGTCACAGAAATATGAGTTAATGGTAATCAACAATCTTACAAGTAAAATGTCCAACTTTAATTGGCTGTAAACTGACATTTATCTTAATCTATTGATGTTATTCCTCAACAGAAGCAAAACTTCAGCCACAGTGGGCATTCTGGTTGTTGGTGTTATCTTATCTCTGTAGTGATGACATTTTATGCATAAACATTTATGTTTAAACATTTAATTGTTGCAAAGTGATATGTGTTCTTCTCACTGACTTTGTGATTATTCTGTACATGTAACATAAAAATGTCACATGCTTATGTTACCCTGCAGCTTGTAAATCGCTCATTCTCAACTTGACATTGATTTTGCCAAGTGGCTATTATCCAATTAGATGAGGTGCTCTTCTGTCTTAAAGAACAGATAAGTTTATGCAGTTAACTTGACATTGATTTTGCCAAGTGGCTATTATCCAATTAGATGAGGTGCTCTTCTGTCTTAAAGTACAGAAAAGTTTATGCAGTTAAATCATGTTTGAGCATCATGTTGGCATCAAATGTTTAGTGATCTAAAGCACCAGATAACGGATTCCAGCATGTCTTGCCACCTTTATACAAATACCACATGGACACATTGTAGTTTGAGAAAGTTTGTCTCCCACCTTCCCAAAACTAACATACTCAATAAAAGTGAAAAAAAAATCTTGACTGAAATCTAAAAACACAATTACTCAAACGTCACACTAAAGTTTTGTTTTTTATTAACTGGATGTGCACATCAGCTAGGATTTCTGTCTGTTGCTTTCATACATATTTGTCTCTTATTGTCCAAGATCAATTTAAAGTAAGGGCTTAAAAATGGCTACTGCTATCTGAAAGAGGATTAAAAGCTTAGGTTTTAAAATGTCCCCTTAGACAGTTTCGGCGACATCATGGATGCTGTGTATACTTAAATCTCAAATGAAGTATTTTATTGGTCATTACATCTGGTCACATGTTGTCCCATAAGATGGACATCACTGTTTTGTACCAGTATTGGTTAATCAGAATTCATAGAAGAGGGATACAATGTATGAATAAGGTTCTCTGGGGTAAAGTTTTTCCAATTATGAAGAAAAAATGATAGATTTTACAAATCCCTTTGCCTGTTTTTAAGAAAGATTGGAAATGTATTTAAAGTTGCTTTCCCTGTTTACACTCTTGTATTTCAATGTATAGTTGTTGATTTCTTGTGTGGCCCTAATAACATAGATTTACAGGTTGTTGTTGTTATTTTTTGGTTTTTTGGGTTTTTGTTTTTTTTTTTTTTTTTTTAATTTTTAAAAGAATTTTCTACCATTATTAGTAAATTAAGAGGTGTGTGTGTGTTTGTGTGTGTGTGTGTGTGTGTGTGTGAAAGAGAGAGAGAGAGAGAGCGCTTTACTGAGAATACAGGAATTATAAAAAAAAATCTGATTCTATCTGAATGATTTAAAATAAAATTAAAGTGTAGTTGAGACATAAAAGGTTATTTTTTGCAGTCAATTAATATTTGTTGTATAAATATTGATTTTGAAGGCAAAGGTCTGAAAACATGTCAACAAAACACTAGATAATTAAGCTTAATCAGTTTATTTTGCATATGTGTGTTATTTCATGGATCTTTGAATTTATTGAACTTTTCCATGTAAATTTAAAACTAGAATATAAATAGATCTCCAACCTGTAAGTCTCCCCATAAACCAATACATACATATATGTACCATAAACAGTAAAGAGTATTAAACATATGAAAAGGACTTGTAAAGAAAAATATCAACATGATATTTGAGTTCAAAGGTCAAGGTCATAATGGATAAATTCCAGGAATTCCATATAATTAATAACTTTGATTTGATTTGATTTAATTAATACACTGATAGATCTGATAGATATTCTGAAAAGAAAAAGTCTAATAATTTTGGAGGTCAGATGTCAGAGTCACTGTTAATCATAAATCAGGCCACTGTCATATTAGTCATGCTTCCTGTTTATGATATATTGGGATTCAATGGCAAATTTTTTACAAACATTTCTCTAGTTATAATCAAAATGGTTTTCATGGACAATTTAAATTACTGTACTTATCAATCAATCCTAAATCAAAACAAATGGAAAAAATCTAAAACTATGAGTGTTGCATTCAATGTTAGCTTTGTGGTTCTGTTTCAACATTGGTTTTTAAGAGCCTTTATACTTAACTAATAAGTATTTCAAATTCTGTATTCATTTTTTACTGTTAAAAATATCTACAATGTTTTCAATAGTAACACATAAATTAAGAGCTATAAATATTAATGTTCATACTGTACCTAAAGTATAACAAAATAAATGGAGACATGGGTCAGATCTAGCATAGAGTCATGTAATATTACCATGAAGACACGGGTCACATCTGGCATAGAGTCATGTAATATTACCATGGAGACACGGGTCACATCTGGCATAGAGTCATGTAATATTACCATGGAGACACAGGTCAGATCTGGGATTGGGTCATGTAATATTACCATAGAGACACAGGTCAGATCTGGCATAGAGTCATGTAATATTACCATGGAGACAAGGGTCAGATCTGGGATTGGGTCATGTAATATTACCATGGAGACAGGCCAGATCTGGCATTGGGTCATGTAATATTACCATGGAGACATGGGTTAGATCCGGCATTGGGTCATGTTATATAACCATGTAGACACAGGTCAGATCTGGCATTGGGTCATGTAATATTACCATGGAGACACGGGTCAGATCTGGCATTGGGTCATGTAATATTACCATGGAGACACGGGTCAGATCTGGCATTGGGTCATGTAATATTACCAGTAGGTTGTGTTTGATCTCTGGCTTTCCAACTTTTTTTTATTTATTAGTTATATCAAAAGTGAATTTTATTTTTTGACTTCAATTTTCCATAAATGTTTTCATTGTATGTAATACTTGTACTGTATATTTTTTGTTCATTATTGGTGATCATAAGTTTGTTTGCTACCCCCTGAACAGGGAAGATTGTTTCTGTTTTGCACTCTTACTCAAGGATCATTTTTTGGTTTTTTTTTTATTTTCAGACTGTGATATTGTTTATGATAGTTCATTACCTGGTACCCCTAATCAGGGAACATTTGAATCACCTGGATGGCCACAGAATTACCCCACATCTCGACAATGTACATACAAGTTCATCGGCAACGAAAATCAACGCGTTCAGATAAAGATTACAAAATTCAATCTTCAAGGAGTTTCTCCACAGTAAGTTTTCATTTTTAACTAAAGGAGTAAATATAGTATAAGTCATAGTTATCTCTATCTATGTGTGAACAGTAAACCACTAAATTGAAAGACTAAGAAACACACACAAACACACACACACACACACACACACACACACACACACACACACACACACACACATTGCATTTTTGAAATTTAAGAGATATAATGTGGCAAAATTAAGTCAATTGTTATGTTTTCTGTGGATGAAAGTTTGCTAAACTTAACAAAATCCATTTTTTCTTACAGTTTTATCATTTAGAAGTAGAACATTTAAGGTATTATATATTTTGGTCATACAAATATCAGGGCTGTTACATGCCTTTTGATAAATGGCTTGAGTTTCCATAAAATATGAAATAAATGTTGTTATTTTTCATTTACAGTGTTTACGATTCATTTTTTGGTAAAATGTGAAATATCATTAGTCATTTTGATAACTAAAATCATTATTTTTAATATACCAAAATTGAAAGTAAATTACAAAGATATACTTACTGCATCACCCATCATAGCAAATATACTGGTATGCAACAAACTGCAATGTGAAAGTCTAATCATGAGAAATGCCCGAGTTATTTTTTACCTAAAACTTACCATGAGATTTCAGTGTGCAATGTTAAATCTTCCTAAGTAGATGGCAATTTATCTGAATGTGTTTTCCAAACACAAAAACTAATATATAAGTTTGTTATATTTAGAGATAAAACTAACGATAATATTGTAATTAACAGGATATTTGAAAATTTTCAGAGGAGTCTATCAATATTTTATGTATTTTGTATCTTCATTAAAAAGTTTTTATTCATATCTCTGTCAAACTTTTCTGATAATAACTGACATTGAAATATTATTATTTTGACGATATCATAACTGACGTCTATGTTCTGGGGCTTTTTTTTGACAAGAACGTTCATTACATAAATATTAAAGGAATGGAATAATAATCAGAGATAAATGAACCATTTCAAAATACTCACTTAGTCAACAGGGTTTTATATATACTTGAAAGTAAAAAAAAATTAATAGATGGGTATTACTTTTCTTAATGAGAAGTTCTTACTTGATTG
Organism: Tegillarca granosa; assembly: GCA_029721355.1. Taxonomy (NCBI): domain Eukaryota; kingdom Metazoa; phylum Mollusca; class Bivalvia; order Arcoida; family Arcidae; genus Tegillarca; species Tegillarca granosa. The sequence goes on along the minus strand of CM056596.1, from coordinate 9,631,366 downwards.
GATCACCTATTTACAGGATTAGACTACTATTGAAGTGAACCATATACTGTTACTTAATAACTATGCCACCATCTTGTCTCTTGTGTGATGTTTTTTGTAACAAGTGATGTAAAATGTTTCAGTAAAACAGTTTATATTTTGGTACATCATGGCAGACCATTAGTTGAAGAGTTTGGCATTTCTCATGGACCAAACAGATAGCCCCATTCCTAATTAAAAAGAATATAACTTTTTTCCTATATAATAATTATGCTGGTAAAATATGTTTCTGTGTTTGGTTAAACATTAGGGATACTCAATTTTAAATTAAATATGATGAATAAAAAAAAAAAAAAAAATTAAAACACTGATTTAAAAAATATTAATATAGATAGGTCTCATTATATTGGTTGATTTCAATTCATACTTTTGCTAATTAATCATTCAAAGAAAAAAAAAATGCTAAATTGTGTTTTTACTTTCACATTTAGCTCAGATCAGTCATCTAGATGTTTGTCAGTCATATGTTGTTTTATTTCCCATCAGCAACTTTTTAGCTACTTGTGATGAAACCATTTATTAATCTTAAGTATACTATCTACACAAGCTCATTAAAATTTCACTATTACCAGTATTATCCAAACTCTGTACATGTGAGTATATATTGGTGATATGCTATCATAACAAGACACAGAAGGGACCACACCATATCATGCACTATATTAACAAAAAAGGGACCACACCATATCATACACTGTATCAACAAAAAAGGGACCACACCATATCATACATTGTGTTAACAAAAAAGGGACCACACAATATTATACATTGTGTTAACTGAAAAGGGACCACACCATATCATGCATTGTAACAACAAAAAGGGACCATACCATATCATGCATTGTGTTAACAAAAAAGGGACCACACCATAATATACATTGTGTTAACCAAAAAGGACCACACCATATCATGCACTGTATTAATGAAAAAAGGACCACACCATATCATGCATTGTGTTAACAAAAAAGGGAATACACCATATCATACATTGTGTTAACAAAAAAGGGACCATACCATATCATACAAAAAGGGACCACATCATATCATGCATTGTGTTAACAAAAAAAGGACCACACCATATCATGCATTGTGTTAACAAAAAAGGGACCAAACCATATCATACATTGTGTTAACAAAAAGGGACCACACCATATCATACATTGTGTTAACAAAAAGGGACCACACCATATCATACATTGTGTTAACAAAAAGGGACCAAACCATATCATACATTGTGTCAATGAAAAGGGACCACACCATATCATACATTGTGTCAATGAAAAGGGACCACACCATATCATGCATTGTGTTAACAAAAAAGGGACCACATCATATCATGCATTGTGTTAACAAAAAAGGGACCACACCATATCATGCATTGTGTTAACAAAAAAGGGACCAAACCATATCATACATTGTGTTAACAAAAAAGGACCACACCATATCATGCATTGTGTTAACAAAAAGGGACCACACCATATCATACATTGTGTTAACAAAAAGGGACCAAACCATATCATACATTGTGTTAACCAAAAAGGACCACACCATATCATACATTGTGTCAATGAAAAGGGACCACACCATATCATACATTGTGTTAACCAAAAGGGACCACACCATATCATACATTGTGTTAACAAAAAGGGACCACATTATATCATGCATTGTGTTAACAAAAAAGGGACCAAACCATATCATGCATTGTGTTAACAAAAAAGGGACCACACAATATCATGCATTGTTAGGGGTTGTGTTCTCGTTTTCCTGATTTTTTTATCAGAATTATGCTTGACATCTGACTGAGTGTGGATAAGATAAAGATATTTATGATAATTTATGTAAGTTGTAAATAAGTCACATGATCTGCGGAGTGCATACAAGTTTGTGTGGGTGGTCTTACTGACTACTGAAAACTGCGAACAGAATAAACACATGTATATGATAAAAAAGTATTGAAATTCTTAATTTGACAGTGAACTTTATATGATTTGGAGATAAAATATTTATTTGAAATTTAAAAATTGATAATTATGGTAAATGGATTTGAAGTATAAAAGAATCAATTTAATCTGCATTCAATAAATCAATTTTGGTATATATGCAATGAGACTAATGCTAAAGGTTCTTGGCTCAGAATTGAAACTTTCAATTTTATAATAATTTTAAAAAAAATTGACATTTTAATAATTTAATTTAAAAATCTTTTGTGTTTAAATTTAAACATTTGTTTGACCCCTTTAAAATTTTTATGGATTAATAACTTGCTGATAATGATTTTTTTTAATCATATTGAACTGTATAAGAATTGAGTTCTTGATGTTTGTACAAACTTAAAAAGCTAAGAAATGAATGAATATAATTTTCTGAATTTAATTTCAAAATTAACTCGCATAATTTTGATTTGTGATTCTGAAGATAACAATTCAAATTTTCATCAGAATAAATAAGCTAAGGGCCCATTTTCTTGAATACTTGTCACAGCTGAGCTGAAATATCCACCTGGGAATAAAACCATAGAATTACTTACAGAAATTAAATGTCTTAATACCATCCAATTTATATTTAAAAGGGCTCAAATGGCTGACAAATATCTTATTTTCATTTAATTAAGACAATTGGCAAATGAAAAAAACCTTCAGTTTCTTAGATTCCCTTTTGTACATTCAAACATTTTCAGGTTTTTTCCTAATTAATTACTGGTATTTAAACTTAAGTGGATTCTACTGATTAAGTTACTATAGTGTAGGATTTTTATTCAGTTATATTCTATCAATGCTGTTAATTAATAGATTAAATTTAATCATCTCCTGATACCATCAAAATAACACATCTATCTCTTTTTCAGTTAGTATAGCATATTTGTTTAAAAAGTTTGAAGTTGACATTCAGATTTTACTCATCCAATCAGATTGTTTCTTTACTACCAGTATACCCATCCAATCAGATTGTTGCTATACTACCAATATACCTGGAATACCAGTATACTCATCCAATCAGATTGTTCCTATACTACCAGTATATTCATCCAATCAGATTGTTCCTGTACTACCAATATACCTGGTATACCAGTATACTCATCCAATCAGATTGTTCCTCTACTACCAATATACCTGGTATACCAGTATACTCATCCAATCAGATTGTTTCTATACTTCCATTTTAACTGGTGTATTACTTTTCTGATAATTTCAGTCTTAGCTGAAGATTTTTACTTGTATGAGAATGTGTTCAGAAACCCTTCAAGACATGAATAAATATCTTTTTTTTTTTAATTTTTTCAGTAAGTATACTCTAGGCAAGGCTACTGTTTTAGTCACTATATTTGTGACAGTGAATTATTCAAAACTTTCATAGAAAATCCAATGAAGTTGAATGAATTTTGGTACTTTTCACTGACTTGAATCTAATCCTGATGAGAAATTGATATGCCCTTCTTTGATTTTCATGGAATACTTTTCTACACAAAGTAAAAAGTTGCGGCATTAGACATTTTACATGTTGGAAAATAAGACAAATATGGATTCTTTTATGCATCCAATGTAATGTGTCACCAAAAACATCACTTCCAGTGTAAACATCACCATCTTTGTTATGAAAAATCCTCGTAACAGCAGCAGTTTCCTTTCTACAAAATATTCTATGGTAATCTCAGAAGTGCATAGTATTTTCACTTATTAATACACAACTAAGTGAAAAATACTTATTTTACTTTATTTTATTTAAGTCAATTGGATTTTCTTGAAAGTTTTGCACAAACACAGTTACTCCAACAGTAGGAAAGCTAAGGTTAGGGTAGGCAAGGCAAGACAAGGCTATGCAAGGCAAGGCTAGTGGGTGTCTAGCCACTTGGCTGTTTAATGAACTTTGGTATATTGAAGATTAAATTCATATTGAACCACAAATGAACACTCCAATCTAACATTATAGTTCACACTTTTAATCCAGATTTTTATAGAAAAAGTCAAAATTTTAGTTTATGACCATTTGTTTTTAACCTTTGTGCTCTTCCTACTATTTTAAATATTTTTGAAGATATTTGAATGCATTTTGATTTTGTCTTACCGGTATATAAAAAAGTTACAAGTATTGCTTCAAACTTGACATCATTCACTGTTTTATTAAATACTGTATAGGAATTCTTCTTGATCCTAGATTTTGAAAGTAGATACACTATTTCTCATAAATACCTAATTTCTAATGTATAAAAATCTGGTTTTCAGAAAATTTCTTGAATTTTTTAAAAATTAAAAAACAGTTCATTGTATATTTTTTTTAGATAATTTTTTTGTTATTTTGATAAAAATTTATAAAAGTTTTCTAAATTATATTTTTAATTTTAGTCAGTGTCAGTATTACTAATCCTGTATGCTCTTAAATATGGAGAAAAAGAAATTAAAAAAATTAATTTACCGTAGTGACAATTGTTACAACATTTTTATTTTCTTGATTTGATTAATTTGTGGAAATTTCAGTGTTTAAATTTACACTTTAGATACAAATTGTTGTTTCAAAAAACATTTAGAAAGAAAGAGAAATTAGTTTAGGAATTGACAATGGTGTTTTCTTAGCTAATGGTGTGAGTTTGTGAAAATGTTGTGTTAGATTTGGACTACAGTACTTGATATTGGATGTCGCTGACAGATCTTAACAAATTAACCAATGTTAGAAAGTCGGAAAATCAATATATCTGATAAATATACTTCTCTTAAACACCAATAATAACATATTAGCTGTCCAAAGTACATCTTGGTCATCACTGCTCTTGTTGTTGCTGTGATGCCAACCTGGAATATTTATTAAAGTGCCGATACAATTGACAAATATAATAGTCTTATTCTGATTCTGAAATACCAATAAAACATGCATTGGTCAGAATACATCTCGACCATTACACCGACCACCATCATCTTGGTGTACCAGAAGTATTGATAACAGTTATGATCTTATTGTGTTAACACATTAATGTTTTAATAATGCTCCCCCGGTTTTATTTGTAACAGAAGCATTATCAAGTTGTCCTTGATAATTTTACTTGTCATTTATTACATCTAACAGAATTTCTCTTGTCATTTATTTTCTAGAGCTTCTAAAAGGGTTTTTATATTAACTGAATATTAAATAAAACATTGTATCATCATGCTGTGAGATATTATCATGATACTTATTTTGTTAGGGTTTTTTTTAATTATATTAGTCTTGTTTGAGTATCGGCATAAAAATTCAAATTTGGCTTATTTAGGTAAAATCTTTTTGATGGGTTACTGAGTAGTTGAATATAAAATTTGAATTATAAAGATGGATGAATTGGATTGAATTAATGGTGTTTTACACCCAAATCAAGATTCTTTATCTTATATCAAGTCATTCAGTTCAGGAATGGTGGAGGAACTTGGAGTGCCTGGAGAAAACCTCAACTTTCAGCAAGTGAACTGACAGAATTTCCTACACTAGGTCTGCCAGAACGAGATTCAAAACTAGGCAGTGAGAGGCACTTAGTACCTGTAAATGTGTGCTTTAGACCATTAAGCAAACGATGCCCTGCTATATAAAAAGGGTTATAATGAATATAAAGAAAAACACCAATTTTCATTTGGATCTTCTAGAAACAATGAGTGTTGAAGAACGTAAAATTTTTTATATTTATAATTTATAATTTTATAATTCTCTTTTATTTATTTTATATGCCAATTTGATTGTGCCTGTATAACCTTTTCAGTTTTAAAATAATCCTACAGTTCCATCAGATTTACAAATTTGACATTTCAAATATAGAAGCCGTCAAATTTGGGTTCAGCAGCAGTATCAATATTTTAATTACTAATATTCAAATGTAAAGCTGATCAAGCAGATTAATTGGATAATTGTAATTTGCTTTATGCACAATATCACTAGTTTAAAATACTGTAGATCAAAGGTTTCAAAATGTGATGAATTCTTCAAAAATTATTTCCAAAAAATTGAAAATATTATGTCACAATTTCTGAATCAAGAGTGATTCACTCGTAATCAGTAATGGCTTTCTTCTCAATGCTATATAAGCACTATCTAAAATTTGTCACAAACAGTTTAGTTCTCCAGAGACTAGATGCTGTTAAATATCTTTGATGGACTATGCCAATAGCATAAATAAAAGTATAAATGTTTAAATAATTGTTACTTTATCCACCAAGAAATCACAACGTAGAGGTTCACATAACTACCAAATGGTTACATTTCTACTGAAAACTTAATTTTGAATGAAAAGACATATAAATGACAGAATCAAGCCATTTAATCATTTCTGTAAAATTTATTTGCAATATTTTACATAGAATTTGATCTATGGAATATTTAATGGCCCATTCAGAACTGACATTCACCTAGCTATGTCACCTATAATCTGTACTAACTTTGAGTTTTTGTGATAATTATAAAGTCAAATATTATGAAAATAATTAATTATAATTTTACAAAAGTCAAAGTAAAGATGTAAATGTTAGATGTGTCATGTGCTGATTTTGAATTTCTATTAAATTAATGCATTCAAAATCAGCACATGACAACTATGACAACTGATTTTGAATGCATTATTTTAATAGAAATTCAAAATCAGCACATGACAGTTGCCCTTACCACCTCACAAGATGTATCCAGATTATGAGCAGGAAAAAAAATATCCGTCACATTCCTGTTTGTGATGTTCTTTTTAAAAACCATAATGCAAACCAATACATTAAAGAGTGTTTCCATTGGTTGATAATGTCTAAATTTTAATGGCATAAAATAGGTCACTGTGATCCAATAAACATGATTTCAGGTATGAGCATTGGTAGCTCAAATATAAATGTAATTTTTCTCAGTTGATTGGAAATTATCAGACACTTGTTTTTTTTTTTTTTTAAACTAGGTAAATTTGCAAATTTGTGTATAAAACAACATATCTCTATCATTAGATTTTTTAATTTTAATAGTAATTGGCATTTGAATTTAGTCATTAAATTTCAGGTATTTGTAATATCTGTATAAAATAACAGTGCCTCTAACCACCTAGGTTCAAATTCCACTTGGACAGATCTTGTTTAAGATAATAATATGACCAAAATGGTCATTTTGCTTGCTAAAAGTCATTGATCTTTCTGTAGGCACTCCTGTTTCAACCACCATCTCAGAACTGACAGCCTTAATATAGTGAAAGAATGTTGACACAGAATGTAAAAAAACACTTTTATCTATAACTTTATAACAAGCCTCTTGTGTACAATATTTCATATCAATGTTGCTACCAAATTCATTATTTGCGTGGTCAATAAAGAAATATATTTTTATCAAGGGATGATATTTAGACAATTTATAGTTGGTAATATTATTTACGATCAGCATTTTGTACTCTATTGTATGACTTCACAATAGATAAAACTCATCAACGAATTTCAGGTTATTTCTCCACCCATGTCTGTGCCTCTCATTTTCAAACTGCACACCAATCTTAAAGCAGTCAGTTCTGGGATCATAAGATTAACAGATTTACCCAGAGAAAAATGCCTGAGCCATTGGCAAGTAATGTGACAAAATTGTAGTAAGCTCATACTTGGAATTGTCAGGGTATGGTTCAACCTAAGCAGGTAAAGGCCCTGTGTTCTGTAAGCTGACCCTTGGGACCACACAGCTACTGAGGCCAGCTGTGTACATTTATACTGGAAGCATTTATGAAATGTTTATCTTTTCAAATATTTGATAAACAGTTGATGGGGGGATTTAACAATATCCAAACATTTAAAAAATGAACAAATAATACCAGTCTGTGCTGCAATAATATTGATTTTTTATTTTTGTCATTAAAGTGAAAGGGGTTGTTTTTCCAAACTTACAAAGGTCTTTGAGTACTAAGCCATCTTAAGTGCTCATGGACTTGGGATTTCTGAAATACATAACAAACATGTAGCTCTACCAGCTGATTAAGTCTTTTCTACATCTGACATTAACCGAATGTGGATTCTAAAAAATTCTAAAGAACTAATTGTACATCTTGTTTCTAATACTTTATCTTTGGTAAAAAGTATAAAAAAACTTTTGATTTTTCTACCCTTTGCCAACCTCATTCTAAATTGAAAGAAGATCTGAACTAAATCATTCACTTGTTAGTGGTTTACAAAAACGATAACCAATTTATAAATATCTAGTGCTCAACAAGGATTCTGGTTATTTTGTAAAACACCATGCAGACTGTCCAAACTTATACTGGATATATTTGACTTTGAATATTTCCATGTTCCTTTCAGTCTCAAATTTGTTTTTGCATGTGATCGCTAGCTAGATAGGAAGTGTTTACCCTTTCAAAGTACCTGGCTTCACTTTCTTGACAGAAGTTCAAATAAGTAACTGAATTAGCCTTCAGTTTTCAAAGTTTTTACTTTGTATGTTTTGGGGAGGTTTGGTTTTGACATGAACTGGTATGTTTTTGTTTTATTTGCCCTATAAAGGTTTAAGGTAAAGGACAAACATGGAAGGTAAATGGTCAAAAGGTCAAGGACATCCATTTGCAGAATGTCGATAAACATTTCTATTCTATTACAGTGTGTATTTTGGTTATATTGTTTTAAACATTTAATTTTGTCTAAAAAAATCAATAAAAAAAGAAAGAAGGAAAAAAATTTAAGCTAACTTAAATTGATGTCTGTATCACAGTATATTTTTTCATCAATACACATCTTATTTTACAGTTTTCATGTAAGGTTCAGTAACAATATATTTTAGGTTATAAATGCCAAACTGTTTCATGCTATATCAACATTAGTATAATTTACTAATTATTTTAGTCATAATATAGTGTTTTCAGTAATAAATGTTCAAATGTGTCAATTTTGACAGTTGTCTAATTCAGTTATTATGTTTTCAAAATGTTTTCCAGAGATAAATGATTTTTTGTAGATGCCAGATCAAGATACAAAGTTTATTACTCTAGAAAATTGATCAATACAACCTTGTTATAATAGCTTTGTCGGAGATGTTTGAAAGCGGTGCTGAAGAAATACCATGAATTATCTTCAACAAGCGACTAAATTGTTATTAATTTGTAAAATTAGACATTTTTTGTTGCAAATTTTGAATATTATCTTAATTAAATTAATTTATAAATACAGAACAAAAGTTTATGTTTCTGATACATTTATTTATTTATTTATTTATTTATTTATTTATTTATTTATTTATTTTTGGTGGTTAGTAAATAAGGACTTTGATAACTAATTCATTTGATCACTTGAACTCATCAGTTCCTGTAAAAACACTTAAGATAATATTAAATTTATTTTTTTAGGTTCTGTTTTTATTGTAATCATTCAAAATAAATTTTAAATTCACTGATAAATCAGTTAAAATTAAAAAACCTGTTAATATGTCCATTTTATTTATTCATTTATTTTTTTTTAATTTATTTATTTATTTTTTTTATTAATTTTCATTTTTTGTTTTTGTTTTTGTTTTTGTATTGATTTAAAAAAAAATTATCTGTAACTTTAAATGAATTGCACTATTATAATGTAAATACATTGAAGAAATACATGTAGTTTATGCTGTATATGTCTAGGATACTACAAATTATACACTGTTATTACCAAATTTATGTCACTTGTATTGAGTTGGACAGTTCTGAAATGGTAGAGGTAATAGTAACCAGGTGTGAGTTTTTCTAAGCTTCAGACTTTTGAAACTTTTGTTGTTAGCTAGATTTATGAGGGGAAAAAAACTTATGAAATCCTTAGTAAAATGGATGATAAGAATCGTAAGTTTTAACTTACAAAATTGGTAAATCTAATTTTTTTGTGTTACTTATGAAGCTTAGTAACACTCAATGCCAGAAAACTCAAATAAAAGTAAATAGTAAACTTTAGCAAGGGAATAGTTTGTCTGATACAGACTAAGCCTAAAAGGTGATGTGATCAATAATAGTAAGCTTTAATGTTCTAGGTTACCTAAGCCCCTCTGAAGGTTGGGTTGGTGCTTGGTTGAATGCCATTTCATTTCAATTTTCATCTATTTGTGGTGAAACAATACTTTTCACTACTCTAAAAGATTATTATAAAAACCAGTTCATGTAGTGTTGAGTTGGTATTTCTAATCTAATTTGCTTTAATTTAATTTAATGGGATTTTACGCCCCAGTCAAGAATATTTTAATTATATCAAGATGTCACACACTATAGATGAAATGGCAGAAATTTTTACCTTTGCAGTGTGCTTAGGGCAAAGTGGAGGGAGGGTACTTAAGTGTTACCACCTGTCATGGCATGGGGCATCGGTTTTTAAGGTCTCCTCCAATGGACTCGGTGACTTTCATTTCTAAATGAAGATGCTTGGCATAAGAACAGTCCCTACCTATTTTCAAGTCAAGGTTCAAACCCCAAACCTATACATATGAAGTGACCACACTACCAACTGAACTACTGTACTGGTGTCTTCATTATCTGCTTTGTAATGTGCATATAGTGACTTTATAGTGCTAATAATAAAGGCTGCAATGATACAAATAAACAACACAGACCACTCATTCCATAATACTGATAATAAATCTTTTCTCGCTTGAGGTCAGCAGAGGTCAAACCACCAACAGTTAGACATCTTGGGTTTGAAGTTTGAAGACTAACGTCTTAACCACTTCATCATCACTCACCCTACCTGTAAAGCAGAGAAAGACTTATAATGAATTTCTTTTCAGAACATCTACCCTTTAGAGGATAAAATCTCTCAACCATCTCTCTACCTTGTAAAGTTTTTAATTACTGGATTTTTAAAATTAGATGGAAGTTGTGATTGATGAGAAAGAGATTTTAAAAAATACAACAGACTATCAGTGAACTTGTGCTTTGCAAACAAATTCTTTTAATTAAATTTGGAAATTCAAACACAGGATATTGAGAACACCGTCAATAAACAATTAGTCATAGTCAGGGTTTGACTTTTATTTTAGAATGAGAAATTTAGAAATAATCTGTCACAATTCATTTGAGATTTTAAAACTTAAAGATAGGATATCTGTTATTAAGCAGTTTCTAAACACATTGGACTTATAGATTCAACAATTTATTTTGCAACAATTTTACAAGTTATTCAACATTTTCTAAATTTTCTGATGGGGATTTATTTACGCATGTTGTTGTGAATCGTCTCTAAAACATGTGCTGGTAGTTGACTTTGAAAGTTTTTAAAAACCATTTTAGTTGAATGATGCATAGAAAGGTTAAAGTCATGCCTTGGACATAAGTTTGAATATCAGTTTTCTGGTTTTGTATTAAACAAAATGTTTAATTCTGTAGGTTTGCATTTACAGCTTTGTTGGTCATTTAAATTTTGTTTTACATTGCATCAACAATGTTTTAGCTCTTTGTGACAAGCATTTCTATATAATGCATGTGGTTTGCATGGGAGTGTTTATATGATCTAAATTCCACTTTAAAAGCACACAAATGGTAACTTTGAGAGCAAATACATCTGTCATCATTATCACATATTAACACCATCTGTCATCATTGTCACATATTAACACCATCTGTCATCATTGTTACATATTAACACCATCTGTCATCATTGTCACATATTAACACCATCTGCCATCATTGTTCCATATTGACACCATCTGTCATCATTATTCCATATTAATACCATCTGTCATCATTGTTCCATATTAACACCATCTGTCATCATTGTCACATATTAACACCATCTGTCATCATTGCCACAGGTTAACACCATCTGTTATCATTGTTCCATATCAACACCATCTGTCATCATTGTTCCATATCAACACCATCTGTCATCATTGTTCCATATTAACACCATCTGTCATCAGTGTCACATATCAACACCATCTGTCATCATCGTTCCATATTAACACCATCTGTCATCATTGTTCCATATTACCACCATCTGTCGTCATTGTCACAGATTAACACCATTTGTCATCATTGTCACATATTAACACCATCTGTCATCATCGTTCCATATTAACACCATCTGTCATCATTGTTCCATATTAACACCATCTGTCATCATTGTTCCATATTAACACCATCTATCATCATTGTTCCATATTAACACCATCTGTCCACATTGTCACAGATTTACACCATCGGTCATCATTGTCACAGATTTACACCATCGGTCATCATTGTCACAGAGTAACACCATCTATCATTATTATCACAGATTAACACCACAGACCATTTAGTTCATTACGCTGGGCATTGGGCAATCCAAAAGGGGCCCATGACCAAAAAAAGTCCCTTTTCAAATGGTGATCGTAATTTGAGGTTTTACTTTTCTTAACAATGTCTGTAATTATTAACTTACCTGTTTCTACTATATTTCAGGTGTAAATTTGATTACCTGGACATCTATGTACAGATAAACAATAGATCTGTTAGTATAATGCAGTCTACTTTACTGGGAAGGTTTTGTGGAGATGGAATCGAACAGTTACCCAAACTCATCAGATCTACTGGAAATATCATTGCTTTATATTTCTTTTCTGATAGCCAAAAATCCGATCAGGGATTTTACGGAACTTATGAATTTATTGATGCGTGTAAGTAAGTAATTAATAATTTTTCTTTTCAGAACACTCTGTAATGTTATATTACATTACTGGTAAAACAAGTGATCTGAACTATAAATATTGACTGGCATTTATCTCCATTTAAGTGGTGTGAAGCAGTTGAAGATGCAGTATTCTCCCTTGTATTGAATGCCAGTTCATAGCATGGTTAGATTTCTGTCTTTTTTGAGAGAACAGTTTAATATGAAGATTTTTTGCTAAAATAAATAACACATAGACCAGCTGGGTTTAAACTAATGATTTTTCAGTTTATGATTTGGCTTAATTAAACCACCTAGCCACACTTGTTGAATGTGCAACTGTAAAATGGGTAGAGTGGAATGAAACAATTAATCCAGACATTTACCTGAAATTTTGAGTGTTACTCAGGATTAATTATTTCCCCTTATGAGACAGTGCTCGATATTTTTAGATTTTTAATCTCATAATCTGATTACGACATGTGGGAGTTTTTGATCGGTAAAACACCAGAGTTGCTCATGTTTGATGATTGGACATAAGGATTCTGTAATTTACATGTCACTGGAATGGAACTCGCCAGTGTACCACGTGATCAATACCTCTTAACGTTTGTGCGGAATGAAATGGATAAGGATTACGTCATATATTCCCAAAAAAAAAACGTCGTTGTTACGGTAAAACGTCACTTTATGCAATTCCATTGCCAATAGAAATAATTGTCCCGCACAAACGCTATGAGGTATCACGTGGTACACTGGCAAATTCCATTTGTTTCAAGAATGTGTACTGCTGTTATTTCTGTGATTAAGAATGATTGGTAATAAATGTGTTTTGTATTGTTGTTTTCTTTGCTTTGACTTGTTAACTTATGTTAAGTATTATGTTAAGTCTTACATGAGCAGAATAAAAAACTTTATTTTGCATCATTGCCTGTTGAAAGTCGAATAAACTGACATGTTCTAGCCCCATAACCATAAAACATCATATGATAGAGTGCAGGTCTAAGTTTAAAAACATAATCAAGATATGATGATGAATCATAAATTTTGTATTTTTAATTGGGACATTTTATTCTCTATGATTTTTAAATACTTTAAATTTTCAAGATTCTTTCACTGTTGAAAGGGAACTAATCCTCTGATCATATCTTAATGTTTGATTGCTCAAACCCTTTGATGGGTCAAATGTTTTGCCGAAGTCCCCTGGTCTTTGAGCCATCAAAGTTCTACTGTAATTGTAATCTTCAGCCCACACATAATGATCTTTTGGTTGAGACCATTATAACTGATGTTCCTGCTCATGCAAGAAGGGCTATACAAACAAAATGGAGTGGAGTTAACATGTTTTATGCTTAAGAGTCAAGATTGTTTCAGATACAGTAAGGAAGTGAGTTCTGAGGTGATGAATTTGCAAAAAAAAAAAAAAAAAAAAAAACATAATTGTTCATTGTCATAAGTTTAATATAATGTACGATAATTTCTAAACTTCATGTATAAACTGGTGACATCTTGATTTAAGTGAAATAATTTTGATTTTTACATAAAACTTCATTCGTTCTCTTTCTTCAAATCAATATACAGGTGCAGTTTGTAAATGACCAAAATTTTCAGGCATAATTAATGAAAATGGAGAATATTGCTAATTTAATCATTGTAATAGTCTTAAGAAATTACCATTTGTTTTAAAGTTCATTAATTAAAATCATGTAAAGAAAAAAATAATTTGCCATTTTTTTTCATGTAAAATTTCAGCTATTTATAATATAGGGACAAAGATTCCAGGGCCTAGTAACTGCAATTATAAGATAGAAGGATTTAGGAGGAAGACTGGATACATTGTATCGCCGACTTATCCTGCCATATATCCAGACAAACTTAACTGTACTTATCGCTTAGTAGGGATTCCGCAGGAACGGATCAAGCTTACTTTTGTAGACTTTTCATTATTTCATGGAGAAGATTAGTAAGTACTTCTGGAAAGAATTTAACTTTTGAGACAGCGATTTTGAGTTAAAATCATTTAAGATCCTTTGCTTCTTTTGCCATTGGTGATGCCTTGGTATTAGTGAATTATTTTACTGGATTGAACAACCTATTTTCTCATCCTGTAAATATTTAAATTCGGAGACAGTGATTAGGAATTAAAATCATTTATTTTTAAAATCCATTTCTTCTTCTTTTTTTCTGTTAGTAATATCTCAATATTAAACATATAATTTTGACTGGATCATATAACCCCATTCTTGCACTCACTTGAAGTTATGCCCTTCACATTTGTTTCTACTTGTATGCTTTCCTGAATTTAAGGACTAAGGGCTACCCCTCCCCCTTTTTTTTACCTCTACATTGTATTTGGGTTTACGTTAATTATATACAGTTTATTGAGTTGAGTAATGGTGTTTAACTTCCCAGTCAAGAATGTTTCACTTATATCGAGACGTAATTATATACAGATAAGACAGGACAACAGTTCGATTCATTGTTATAACTTAATAATTTTCCCCTGAAAAGGGAGACTAAAAGATATTAGTTCATGAAAGAGTCTGTTTTCATTCTTGACTTGTTGTTGAGAAGAGCTGAGAAAGTAAGTTTTCTCTCTCTCTCTCTTTCTCTCTCTCTCTCTCTCTCTCTCTCTCTCTCTCTCTCTCTCTCTCTCTCTCTCTCAATAGTTACATTTTTATTCTGCTTTTTTTCAGTTGTCCATTCGATTTTTTAGAAGTATATGATGGCAGCTCTGAAGGATCACCATTAATTAAAAAATTTTGTGGAATATATAAAAATAATACAGTAATATATTCATCGAAAAAGGATTTATATATAAAATTTAATACAGCAAGTGGAAGGATAGATTTTGAGACTGATTCTTTATATGATAATGTAGATTTTACTAGTGATCGTAGAGGATTTAATATAACATATGAATTCAGTGATTCTTTAGTTTTTATAGGTAAGTGTTGAATATAGAGTTATTCCTCTTGATAATGCAGTAAGATTTTCTTTTGGTACCCCCCACCCATTAAATTCTATGTAAAATTATTGAAAAAAATATTTTTACAGAAATGTTCAAAATGTTTTCAGGCCAATTTTAGTCAAAATTTAAATTTTAGTGGAAGGTACAAAGTAAGCCTTTCCAATAAAGGGGACTCATTGGCTTAGTTGGTCCAGAATGCTGGCTTATAAATCAGAGAGGCTGCTGTCAAAGTTTAAATCCACCTTACTGTAGTTCTGATAATGCCAGGGGCCTTGTTGGCTTAGTTGGTCCAGAATGCTGGCTTACAGATCAGAGAGACTGCTGCCAAAGTTTAAATCCATCTTACCATAGTTCTGATAATGCCAGGGGCCTTGTTGGCTTAGTTGGTCCAGAACGCTAATTTACAGATCAGAGAGACTGCTGCCAAAGTTTAAATCCACCTTACTGTAGTTCTGATAATGCCAGGGGCCTCGTTGGCTTAGTTGTTCCAGAATGCTTGCTTATAAATCAAAGAAACTGCTGCCAAAGTTTAAATCCACCTTACTGTAGTTCTTATAATGCCAGGGGCCTTGTTGGCTTAGTTGGTCCAGAATGCTTGCTTATAAATCAGAGAAACTGCTGCCAAAGTTTAAATCCACCTTACTGTTCTTATAATGCCAGGGGCCTTGTTGGTTTAGTTGGTCCAGAATGCTTGCTTATAAATCAGAGAAACTGCTGCCAAAGTTTAAATCCACCTTACTGTAATTCTTATAATGCCAGGGGCCTTGTTGGCTTAGTTGGTCCAGAATGCTGGCTTATAAATCGGAGAAACTGCTGCCAAAGTTTAAATCCACCTTACTGTAGTTCTTATAATGCCAGGGGCCTTGTTGGCTCAGTTGGTCCAGAATGCTTGCTTATAAATCAGAGAAACTGCTGCCAAAGTTTAAATCCACCTTACTGTAGTTCTGATAATGCCAGGGGCCTTGTTGGCTTAGTTGGTCCAGAATGCTTGCTTATAAATCAGAGAAACTGCTGCCAAAGTTTAAATCCACCTTACTATAGTTCATCCTTGTATATTGTATATTCCTCTAGCATTCCAGAACTAATTGCTTAAAAATAAGTCAGCAAATCTTTACTGAGATGAAAAAGACATTAATCGTCTCTGCTGTCTGTATAATGCCTTCTGGCTTTTAGCTGCAAATTTCTTAAGTACAAAATCCCATTCTATTTTTTTTCCTTCTGAATAAGTTCACAAAATCTTTTAGCTAAAATCCCCTTTATGGTGCCTAACTTAATGACACTGAATAAGATTTTATTTCATCATGATTATTTTTAAATTAAAATTTAATCTATTGATCACCTTTTCACAGTGATCACCTATCAGTGATCTGCATTGTAAGCATATCTCAGTTGAAGTTTTAATTTTTTTATCAATACCAAATACAGAAAAAACTTTCATTAAAAATGACATAATAACAATTAAGACTAATTTTCTTTAGTCATTTTGCTTTCTTTATCAACCAGAAAAGAACCTTATTCTATATAATGAGCACCTGTCTATTGAGTCCATATTTTTATAAGTTCTGTTTGTATACAGGCTTTGCTGTAGTTAATTAAATCTGTAACCAAATTTATCAGCAGTGGTCATTATTGTCATTTAACACAATTCCCAAATGCCAACATTGTTTTTGTACTATATCGGGCTCTTCAATGGACAAGGACTTAATAGACCCCTTTATGTGCTTTTTACTTGACACAGCTAAAGTGTGCTTTTCAGGCAGTACTTGAGATATTAAGTGAGCCTGTTTAAATAACAACCAAGTAATCTTTTTTTAACAAATAAAGAGTTGTTTAAGCATCTACAAAAAGTTACTGTACTAGCATCACAGAATAGACAAACACTAATTGTCTTTTTCTGGGAGGGGTAAACATTACATAATAAACTAGCATAATGTTGACAGGATATTATCTCCAGATTTTCTGGGTTGAACATCAATAATTTACTAATTAAATAATGATAAATTTACATTTAATCTTTTGCTAGGTTTTAATTGTTTAATTAACGTCTTTTGGATTTTTAACAAGAACCAGGTTTTGTAGATCTCATTATGCTTGTATTGGCATCCAACCTGCATAGAAATTTTTTGAAACAAATTTTAAAAAATAATGAATTCACCATCATTTGTAAATTAACATGCATCCTTTTTGCATAAAATAATTAATACATAAAATAATTAATACAATGCATTTAGTTTTCAAACAAAGTACAGATTTAGTACATTATCCAAAGATTCCCTGTAGAGGCACTCTGGCTTTATAATGTAAATCACATTTTGTTTACGGATGTCATTATTAAAACCATTTTAGAAAGAGGATGTTTTTGTTTAAGACAAATGGCATTGATAATTAACATATTTGAAAATCAGCAGTATCACTCGTTATAATTTTAAACTATAAAAACTAAAGAATGTACAAAGTAATGTATATGATAAGGCCTCTTTTGGGCCCCCAAATGTGATTGGTATGAATAAAGATATGTATATTTACGTTTAAAAAAACATGTCACAGAATGAGTTTTATGGCATTTCTCTTTTGGCATCTAACACATATTTGACAGTACAAATATAGATGGCGACTTGAACCAACTCTGTACTTTCACAATTTGTACGTCTCGTTATCATCAGTCACCATATAAATTATAAAGTTGTTCTTGTTTGTATTCATACTTTCTACAGGGAAAAACTAAACAAAAATTAGTAAAAAGAGTCAAAGTAATGAAAAAGGCTTTAGTGTCATATTTTTATGTCATATTGTCATTAATCGTTATTCAACATTAAAAGTATATGTAATTTCAACAGTAGTTTTCTTGATTCATATTAAATCTTCAAATTGTTATGTAATATGATTTGGGGATCAAATTAGTTCGTTATTATGTTAACTTATTTCTCAAAAAGCAAGTTCTTTTTGATAAGTATAAACAACCTACCTGTAAAAAAGAAATAAATTACAGTAGAACATGTAGGTATTTTCACTACAAACATTCTTTTTTCCCACAGTAATCTTCATTTTAATCAAGGTCCAATGAGAGAGATTTTTGTAAGTTGAATAACTTTTGTCTGAAGTATTTCATAAGCTAGTAATAAGTATAATATACCAACGCTCCACCGTGGTTAGGTAGTGTTATGGTTGTCATCAAATGGAACTTGTAGGATGCTGGAGTTAAGTGTTGAGAGACCTGATGAAGGCACACAAAATGCCGAAAGCTTGACCAGACTACCAGCAACATAGATTAAAGCAGTTGTTTATTAAATATTTACAATAGCTAATATTTTGTACTATGTGATCCCTTGTTAGACTCACTAGTTTATATCTTCATGACTTCAGTATAGAACGTGCAGTTATGTGACGTAACAACTAAGGTCGATGTGACATAACAACTAAGGGCTTAGGAATACACAAAAATTTGTAAACAGATGTCAGGGGTTTCCTGATCTATTTATAAAAACACATGTCAAAGCACGTGTTGATGTTTATACATAAACCTTCCAAAATATCGCGATATATTGTGCATATATTGCATTAAAATATGTTATAAACTTGGAACTTTTTTTTGTTTTGTTTTTATATGGCCCGAAACAAGCACATATACAGGAGTCTGTAAAAAGCTATACAATGTAAGAAGGTTCAAGAATATGGTACATCATGATTTTATACATAGTTTATTTATTATTTTACACATGAATATGCCAAGAATTGTAAATATAAGAAATGACTTCGTGTTTGGTAACGTACATGAGGGTATGAACGAAAGTGAATCCCGCGCAAATTAAGCATAATCTGCTTCGCAGATTATGCAATTTGCGCGTGCTTCACTATCGTTCATACCCTCATGTACGTTACCAAACACGAAGTCATTTCTTAAATGTTGGTGTTCGTTACCTTTCTACATTTTGTCTGAATTGTTTAAAAAGTAATAAAATTTATAAATATATTTTCAGATAATAATAAACCCAACATGCAGCATGTACCTGGAACATGTAAGTATCCCTGTTACTTATCAATCATAATCCATAGTGAATATCTACTGTAGGGGATCAAACACACAACTCATCTATCAAAAAAAATTGACTTAAGTTAAACCACTGAGATGAAGTTAAAGAAAATTGTGCTCAGATAATGAATAAATTAGTTAAGGTCATACTCTGAACAGATGTATGTCTACTATGTAAGTAAGACGTTTTGTGTAATGTAAATCTCATTTATAGTAAGTCTGCCCCAATTTTTAAGAGACACAACATGATTGTGTTGACCTGGTGTCAAGAATAAAGTCTGTATATTTGTTTATTTCAGTATGTAATGTTAGAATTATGGTAATATACAGTATAATCTATGTTTATTTATTTAGTCAGTGGAAAATCCAGTGGTACTATATAGTATAATCTGTGTATATTTGTTTATTTCAGTATCTGATGTTAGAATTATTTGTCGGTGGAGAATCCAGTGGTACTATACAGTATAATCTATATATATTTGTTTATTTCAGTTTTTGATGTTATAATAGTATTTGGTGGAGAATCCAGCGATATTATACAGTATAATCTGTGTATATTTGTTTATTTCAGTATGTGTTGTTAGAATTACTAGTCGATGGAGAATCCAGTGGTACTATATAGTATAACCTCTGTATATTATTTAGCTCATCTGAGCTGAAAGCTCAGATGAGCTATTGCTATCCATCTCCGTCCATCGTGTGTAAACTTTTTACATTTTAATCTTCTCCTCCAAAACCACTGGGCCAAATTTAATGAAACTTGGTAACCATCATGCCTAGGTGAAGTCCTTTCAGATTTACACAAATGAAGGAGTTATATCCCCTTGGGCCCCATAAAGGGGGAAATAGTGAAAAACTTTAAAAATCTTCTCCTCTGAATCTACAAGAGATATACCTTAGTTATTTCATTTTTAACATCCTTAGGTCATCTATTTTCAGATTTGCACAAATGGTAGCCATGGGGCTCAAAATGGGGAAATTGTAAGGCACTGAGTGGGGAAATTGCTAAAAGTTATATATATTTGTCACTATACCTTGAAAACTATTAAATTTTTGTATAGGCATGTATATTAGAATATTGTAGGTATTGACATGATGATCATTTTGATATATGGATCAAGGTCATATGTTGAAAGGTCAAGGTCACAGCTGCAGAAGAAGACTTAAATTGCTAATTATCTTGAAAACTATTAACTTTTTGTAAAGGCATGTATATTAATAATTAGAATATTGTAGGTATTGACATAACGATGATTTTGATATATGGATCAAGGTCATATGTTGAAAGGTCAAGGTCACAGCTGCAGAAGAAGACAAATTGCTAATTATCTTGAAAACTATTAACCTTTTGTATAGGCATGTATATTAGAATATTGTAGGTATTGACATGACAATCATCTATGGTTCGAGGTCATATATGTTCAAAGGTCAAGGACATAGCTGCATAAGTATACTGAAATTGATTAATGATTTGGAAATTATTCATTGCACTACAGTTACTTCATGCATATTATATAAGCTACTTATAAATGGAATGTGAGTGGATATATTTCTGATTAAGTTTTGTGGGAGTTCTTAACTTGAGAAAACTTTTCAATTAAGAATTGACTGTCATTTTTTCCTGGGTTATCAAGGAATGAACCAGATTTTAAAACTAGCAAATCTGATGAACTGCAAAGCAGTTCATTTTAGATTTGCTAGTTTTAAAATCTGGTTCATTCCTTGATAACCCAGGAAAAAATGCAGTCAATTCTTATATTTACAATATTTTTCCTAACATTCTTTTTACAAACTTCTCGATTGCGTCATACAAATAAGAAAGAAAAACCTGTAAATACCGAATCTGTTGGTAATGTAAACATTCTGGGAACAGCCAATATGTCAATCAAAATAATTCCCGCCTTCTCACTGATTGTGTGACGTAATAGACGGTTTAAAAAATAGTACGCTGGAAACAAAAGAATATTTCATACAATTTTATTCAAATAGACAAACAAAGTTACAAATTCATATTGATTGTTAAATTACAGCTATTAAACGTTGAATTTGTCAAGATTCCCGATTGTATGGATGACAGGGTATTGGAAACATCAATGCGCGACGTTTTGTTGGACTGTGTTGTGCACAGGTCCGAGCATGGAACCATCACGTGATTATCAGTTGCTGGTAGAGAAGAAGAAGCATGGTCAGAGGCAGAGGGAATTACGACAGAAGTATTACCAGTGACAGTTGATGAAAGAAGCGAACTTAAAGCATGTTTTTGAATGGTCGAACAGTCGCGAGAGTAGCTCCTGACAGAAGCCTCATTCCGATAACCGCTCATAAACATTATCTGTTTGGTCTCAACACCGGCATCGCTCATAGCTTGTATGGTAGTGGCCCGCAAGCTGTGTGCCGTGTAGCGTTTAGAACACCCTGACGATGGAAATATTTTTAAGTATACAATAAAAATCGAAACAAATATTTTATTTATTTATTTAAAATTCAATATTTTTTTCTTTCATTTTCAATGTATATTTAATTAAATAACACTATAAAATGTGATGGCTTGAATGTTAAAAATAGATTGATAAAAGTAGGTCACAGGAATTGCCTAATGTTCTAGATTTTCTAGAATGAGTTCATCATAGGAATTCAATAGGTGTTGTAAATTTTTTTTATTTTTTGAAAAAAATTTTTTTTTTTTTGCTATAACGTGAAAAAAAACTTGAAAAAAAAGAAGGAAATATCGAAGTATGTACGTGGTTTTGTGAATAAAAACAGATAGCTAAAAATAGGTCAGTTAGGGAAAAACCAGAAATGGTATTCATGCGCGATGTGAAAAACCGATGTTTATGCGAATAATGAAAACAAAAATCAAACAGGGTTCAACGTAGAAATTATTTTTCTATTGTAAATATTTTTCTGTACTTAATATTTTGTCCATTGCACTTTGCAAACAATATTGGACATATCTTCAGGTGAGCATTAAGGCCCATGGGCCTCTTGTCATGGGCCTTTTGTTTATTTCAGTATGTGATGTTAGTATTATTTGTTGGTTGAGAATCCAATGTTACTGTACAGTATAATCTGTATATATTTGTTAATTTCAGTTTTTGATGTTATAATAGTAGTTGTTGGAGAATCCAGCGATATTATACAGTATAATCTGTGTATATTTGTTTATTTCAGTATGGGATGTTAGAATTACTAGTTGGTGTAGAATCCAATGGTACCATGTAGTATAGCCTATGTATATTTGTTTATTTCAGTATGTGATGTTAGAATTACTAGTCGAGGAGAATCCAATGGTACTATAGATTCTCCATATTATCCTGCTACCGTTCCAGCTGGTATCACTTGTAATTACTATATAGATGGATTGAGTAATCCTGATAGTTTGGAGAAAGTTGAAGTGACTTTCGTGGATTTTGAGATACCAGGAGACAAGCCTAAGTAAGTTTACAATTATAGCCTTTAAAATTTGGCTTTAATATATATAAACCTGCAATAGAGACCATCCTGTCTATAAGGACACATGATTGTCTTCAAAATGAGATAACCTGTTTATAAAAAACATATGGTTGTCTTCAAAATGAGATAACCTGTCTGTAAAGAACATATGGTTGTCTTCAAAATGAGATAACCTGTCTATAAAGAACATATGGTTGTCTTCAAAATGAGATAACCTGTCTGTAAAGAACATATGGTTGTCTTCAAAATGAGATAACCTGTCTGTAAAGAACATATGGTTGTCTTCAAAATGAGATGACCTGTCTATAAAGAACATATGGTTGTCTTCAAAATGAGATAACCTGTTTATAAAGAACATATGGTTGTCTTCAAAATGAGATAACCTGTCTATAAAAAACATATGATTGTCTTCAAAATGAGATAACCTGTCTATAAAGAACATATGGTTGTCTTCAAAATGAGATAACCTGTTTATAAAAACATATGGTTGTCTTCAAAATGAGATAACCTGTCTGTAAAGAACATATGGTTGTCTTCAAAATGAGATAACCTGTCTATAAAGAACATATGGTTGTCTTCAAAATGAGATAACCTGTCTGTAAAGAACATATGGTTGTCTTCAAAATGAGATAACCTGTCTATAAAAAACATGGTTGTCTTCAAAATGAGATAACCTGTCTATAAAGAACATATGGTTGTCATCAAAATGCGATAACCTGTCTGTAAAGAACATATGGTTGTCTTCAAAATGAGATAACCTGTCTATAAAAAACATATGATTGTCTTCAAAATGAGATAACCTGTTTATAAAGAACATATGGTTGTCTTCAAAATGAGATAACCTGTCTATAAAAAACATATGATTGTCTTCAAAATGAGATAACCTGTCTATAAAAAACATGGTTGTCTTCAAAATGAGATAACCTGTCTATAAAGAACATATGGTTGTCATCAAAATGCGATAACCTGTCTGTAGAGAACATATGGTTGTCTTCAAAATGAGATAACCTGTCTATAAAAAACATATGATTGTCTTCAAAATGAGATAACCTGTTTATAAAGAACATATGGTTGTCTTCAAAATGAGATAACCTGTCTGTAAAAAACATATGTCTTCAAAATGAGATAACCTGTCTATAAAAAACATATGATTGTCTTCAAAATGAGATAACCTGTCTATAAAGAACATATGATTGTCTTCAAAATGAGATAACCTGTCTGTAAAAAACATATGTCTTCAAAATGAGATAACCTGTCTATAAAAAACATATGATTGTCTTCAAAATGAGATAACCTGTCTGTAAAGAACATATGATTGTCTTCAAAATGAGATAACCTGTCTATAAAAAACATATGATTGTCTTCAAAATGAGATAACCTGTCTATAAAGAACATATGGTTGTCTTCAAAATCAGATAACCTGTCTGTAAAGAACATATGGTTGTCTTCAAAATCAGATAACCTGTCTGTAAAGAACATATGGTTGTCTTCAAAATGAGATAACCTGTCTGTAAAGAACATATGGTTGTCTTCAAAATGAGATAACCTGTCTATAAAGAACATATGGTTGTCTTCAAAATGAGATAACCTGTTTATAAAAAACATATGGTTGTCTTCAAAATGAGATAACCTGTCTATAAAGAACATATGGTTGTCATCAAAATGCGATAACCTGTCTATAAAGAACATATGGTTGTCTTCAAAATGCGATAACCTGTCTATAAAGAACATATGGTTGTCTTCAAAATGAGATAACCTGTCTATAAAGAACATATGGTTGTCTTCAAAATGAGATAACCTGTCTATAAAAAACATATGGTTGTCTTCAAATGAGATAACCTGTCTATAAAGAACATATGGTTGTCTTCAAAATGAGATGACCTGTCTATAAAGAACATATGGTTGTCTTCAAAATGAGATAACCTGTCTATAAAGAACATATGGTTGTCTTCAAAATGAGATAACCTGTCTATAAAAAACATATGATTGTCTTCAAAATGAGATAACCTGTCTATAAAGAACATATGGTTGTCTTCAAAATGAGATGACCTGTCTATAAAGAACATATGGTTGTCTTCAAAATGAGATAACCTGTCTATAAAAAACATATGATTGTCTTCAAAATGAGATAACCTGTCTATAAAAAACATATGGTTGTCTTCAAAATGAGATAACCTGTCTATAAAAAACATATGATTGTCTTCAAAATGAGATAACCTGTCTATAAAAAACATATGATTGTCTTCAAAATGAGATAACCTGTCTATAAAAAACATGGTTGTCTTCAAAATGAGATAACCTGTCTATAAAGAACATATGGTTGTCATCAAAATGCGATAACCTGTCTGTAAAGAACATATGGTTGTCTTCAAAATGAGATAACCTGTCTATAAAAAACATATGATTGTCTTCAAAATGAGATAACCTGTTTATAAAGAACATATGGTTGTCTTCAAAATGAGATAACCTGTCTATAAAAAACATATGATTGTCTTCAAAATGAGATAACCTGTCTATAAAGAACATATGGTTGTCTTCAAAATGAGATAACCTGTCTATAAAGAACATATGATTGTCTTCAAAATGAGATAACCTGTCTATAAAGAACATATGGTTGTCTTCAAAATGAGATAACCTGTCTATAAAGAACATAGGGTTGTCTTCAAAATGAGATAACCTGTCTGTAAAAAACATATGTCTTCAATATGAGATAACCTGTCTATAAAAAACATATGATTGTCTTCAAAATGAGATAACCTGTCTATAAAGAACATATGGTTGTCTTCAAAATGAGATAACCTGTCTGTAAAAAACATATGTCTTCAAAATGAGATAACCTGTCTATAAAAAACATATGATTGTCTTCAAAATGAGATAACCTGTCTGTAAAGAACATATGATTGTCTTCAAAATGAGATAACCTGTCTATAAAAAACATATGATTGTCTTCAAAATGAGATAACCTGTCTATAAAGAACATATGGTTGTCTTCAAAATGAGATAACCTGTCTGTAAAGAACATATGGTTGTCTTCAAAATGAGAGCTTTATTTTACCTATTAGTTTTTTTTCCGTTTTTCCATAAACACAATTTTGTCTGACAATCTAACATTTTGTCAATTTTGTTGAAACTTTGGAGTGTAACTTTCTGTCTTAGTACTTCTTTAACTTGTGCACTAGGGATTTGATTACATTCTAGTTATTACTACCAGAGTTATTGCCCCTTTCAAAATTGAATCACTTTTACAACAACTTTCTATGACAAATCGAAGGTCGGGTATACATTACTTTTAATGATTGCTCTGATATTTTGTGTTTTTATTTTTACATTTACAGCATGATTTCCACAATACCTCTGTATCAAAACCAGACTTATGATAATTGCTATGCTGCTCATGACTGGCAAATATATGAAGCAAACGATATATCATGTCATGTCAAACTCATACAAACAATTGTAATATGATAACATAGTCCAGTGATTTTGTAAACAAATTTCTTTTTACATGTTATGGGTTGCTTAATTTGTCATGTATGATAAGGCTCAAATTTTACTTTTAAGAATCGAGTAATCAGCAATCATCTTGTTTAGAAAAGTTAAAATTCTTTGGATTAATGAAATATGTTAATAAAACTGCTATTCCATGCAAATTAATCATAATTTTTCAGTTTCCCTGGAATAACTACGACAGTTATCATGTCATTCAGTTTGCTTGGAATAGCTACGGCAGTTATCATGTCATTCAGTTTGCCTGGAATAACTATGGCAGTTATCCTGTCATTCAGT
Source organism: Tegillarca granosa (assembly GCA_029721355.1). Taxonomy (NCBI): domain Eukaryota; kingdom Metazoa; phylum Mollusca; class Bivalvia; order Arcoida; family Arcidae; genus Tegillarca; species Tegillarca granosa. Next base: position 9,604,536 of record CM056596.1, on the reverse strand, counting down.
TTGCCTAAAATAGCTGTGGAAGTTATCCTGTCATTCAGTTTGCCTAGAATAGCTGTGCCAGTTATCCTGTCATTCAGTTTGCTTGGAATAGCTGTGAGAGTTATCCTGTCATTCATTTTGCCTGGAATAACTATGGCAGTTATCATGTCATTCAGTTTGCTTGGAATAACTATGGCAGTTATCATGTCATTCAGTTTGCCTGGAATAACTATGGCAGTTATCATGTCATTCAGTTTGCCTGGAATAACTATGGCAGTTATCATGTCATTCAGTTTGCCTGGAATAACTATGGCAGTTATCATGTCATTCAGTTTGCTTGGAATAACTATGGCAGTTATCATGTCATTCAGTTTGCCTGGAATAACTATGGCAGTTATCATGTCATTCAGTTTGCCTGGAATAACTATGGCAGTTATCATGTCATTCAGTTTGCCTGGAATAACTATGGCAGTTATCATGTCATTCAGTTTGCTTGGAATAACTATGGCAGTTATCATGTCATTCAGTTTGCCTGGAATAACTATGGCAGTTATCATGTCATTCAGTTTGCCTGGAATAACTATGGCAGTTATCATGTCATTCATTTTGCCTGGAATAACTATGGCAGTTATCCTGTCATTCAGTTTGCCTGGAATAGCTGTGAGAGTTATCCTGTCATTCATTTTGCCTGGAATAGCTATGGCAGTTATCAGTTTGTCTGGAATAGCTATGGCAGTTATCAGTTTGCCTGGAATAGCTATGGCAGTTATCATGTCATTCAGTTACTTACTGTTTTATTTAGATTGTCTGGAATAGCTGTGGCCAGTTCTACAATTATAATTACTATCCCTCATTACTTCATTGTATAAATAACCCATACATATATGACAGTTGCTTTTGAATATTCCATTATACTTTAACTTGGAACATTCTGTTTTACCATATATATGTTTCAGCTGTATCAGATGATCTTGTTAACACATTGAGCTTAGCTTTGGTAAGTGAATGCCACATGCCTTGAAGCTGTGAAGAGGTATCGGTATTACTTGTAAAATACAGCCCTCTTATAACAACTACAAGTCACCTAATCCCACTAAACACAACTCAGCTAAGTTTGTTGAAAAAAACTGATACAACTGTTTTTTACAAGGTAAAACTAATTGCTGAAAGTTAATGGATAGTTCTAAAGCATTCGCTTACAAATCAAAGTGCCTCTTACCAGCTTAGTTGAATCTGACTCAGGCAGATTCTAGTGTGAGAAAACTTTGCTTGCCCTAAGTCATTGGTTTTTTCTATGCTTTCGTCCACCATCCAATCCAGGAACTTAAAGCCTTGAAAATTTTAACTGTGGTGTAAAACACCATTACTTCACTTCCTTCCACTGCACTCATAAAATTGTTGTTTTTAGGAAAACACCCAAATTGTGAGATTTGAAATTTGATTCCATAAAAACACATTTGTGAAATGGTTTTGTTACAGTTAAGCCCAGTCCATTTGTTAAACTGTAACTGTTATGAAAACAGTTTCCCCTGACAACTTCCGTGATTTCCTAATTGATAATAAATCATATCTTGTCACTTCTAAGAAAGGTTTGATAAGTCTTCAGATTCTCTTGCCTGTCACATCTCATCATTACTGTCTGAGAGTAAGCATCCATATCCCCATCCATAATTGTCAGGTATAGATTAATTGTTGTCTTTTAGTCTTTTAACCTAAAGTAATAAAGATATTTTGTGTTAACAACTGTGGCATGAAGCATCTCATCATGACTGTCTAGAAACAATTATCGATGCCTGTAAAGTATCGCTCTAAATCTTTGGGTTTGAGTATTATCCACAATTCAATGTCAGAGAATAAATCAAAGTTTAGAATGTTAAACGACATAGTTAATACCATTTCTTATCAAACCAATTGTTCTTGTACTAAGACATCACAAATTCACGTTGGTCAAACGGTGTGATTTACAGACCCTGTTGTAAATGTCAAGTATACTGTGCAAAGTTCCTGATAATGTTTGATAATGGAGTTGTTATGTCTGTCTGTGTTTGCCTTTACATCTATAATGGTCTAGATAGCTCAGTTTGTTAAGCACTGCTCTATAGTGTGGGAGGTCATGGGTTAGATCCCTGGACTGCCCTGCATTTTTCCCCCTTCTTGTTTCAGGTTGGTGGCTAGTTTGACCCTTGGAGGTGGTGGAACAACAATTGTGGGTCATTAAAAATCCAGAAAGCAATGTAGTGGTCTGGGAAGTTCATTGGTAGAAAACTGGACTATAGTGAAAGAGCTACTGCAATACAGAAATACTTTAGCACTGTTTTAATAATTTCTTCTGACCAAGAAACAATAGATATAGGCGATAAATGTTAAGTCAAACTTCAAATAATCAAAGTTAAAGTGTCTTCATTTTAGGTTTAAAAAAATCTGGGGTCCAAATAAGTGAATTTGGAACTTCAAACTTTAATCCACTGTACGTTATCTTAAGACACAACAATGCACAATGCACATTGGAAGTGTTTAATCGGTGTCAATTTATAATGAATAATGTCATGAATTATCGTGATTATTTCTTTTAAAAACAGATATATTAATTTTATTCCAATAAAAATCAAAATTTGATTTCTTTGGTTACAACATCAAATATGCGTAGTAATACATATGATACAAAGAACAGCCATCTAGAGGCAGTACACCATGCTTTATGCATGCAAAACACTTTTTATGACTTTATAGAATTTCAAATGAAACCGGGTTTTATAATTTCTAGAACTGAAATGTAAACAAGGCGAAAGACTGTCAACCTTTATTACAAAATAATAATTTCTTTTTAATTTTGCGACTAGGCTATATATAAAAATATTTGTTCAATGTTCAGATGATTTTTTTTTTCTTTATGTTTTGTTTTGAAGATGATGGTAATCGTGGTCAGATGAATTCTTTTTATGGTTTACCTGAGTATCGCTATTCATGTGTAGTTCATTCTTTGTTACATGGGGATTATAATTACTGTTTAATTGAACAATTATGATTAATTATTGCAATCAATGATAAACATGGCTTATGATGGACAATATCTGTGTAAACATGTCTACAGAATGACCGTTAGTTACACTTGGGTAACACAAACCATACTTGTTTGTACAATGTATTAATTTATTACAGGTTAGAGTAGTTTCTTTTTAGAAATTAATAAAAATGTCAGCCTTGAACTTTTGGAGTATATTTCCACCAAAAAGTCTAACTCTGGGACTCAAATTAGGTTTGAATAATCGCAGGTATTCGAGGTATTATGAAGTTCGAATAAAAGAGGTTTTTCAATAAGAAGTTATAGTGCAGGGTGGTCAGGACCTACCAAAAACTTCGAATAACCTAAGGTATTCGAATAATAGAAGTTCGAATTACCAAAGTTTGACTGTACTTAATTGTTAAATAAACGTGTATTTATTTATTTATTTATTTATTTTTTTTTTTTTTATTTTTTTTTTTTTGTGCTTTTACAGGGACTAGTTGGTGGTATAAACAAACATACATTTTATATTTATTTTGATTTTTGTTTCTTTTTTGAGCTGTGATAGGGGATATTTGGCAGTTAACCTCAGGGGAACAAAAACTTTAGCAGGAATAGCTGATGAAAAATTTTGTGGGACATTGTTGCCACCAACATTAACAAGTGAAGAACCGAGGATGATTTTAACGCTGGATACAAATGGGTTGCTATGGGGACGAGGATTTTCCATTTTTTATCAGTTTGTTAAAGGTTTGACTTGTTTATTTATTATTCACATAGATCAGATATGTACACCATTTTGTATTTTTAATATTGGAGAGTTTTTGTCTTTAATGTTCATGTCTTTTCTAAAATTGCATACTTGGCAAAATTTTAATGTAACTTATGCTAACAACTCAAGGAATTTTTTGGATCAGACAAAAATCAGAGGTCCAGAGTCTGAGTGTGCCAGCTAAAGACATCTATGTATCGTTAAAAAATGAGTAGACCACTTTGGTTGCTACATTAGTACTTTCTAATACATGCAACATAGATAGACAGACCATAATAAAGTGCCTGGTATGATGTGGTTTATGAAGAATACAGATAGATATACATCACTGATATCCAAAAAAGGATTCCTGCAGCAGGCCTTTTCTTTTCTTGATTGTTTTCAAAATAGCTACCGGTACATGTATTACATTAAAACCCTATTCTGTCCTTACGTTCCAATTAATCTTTTCTGATCAAAATTGTATTTCAAATGTAAATGATAGGATATAAATGCCTTATTGTAAGGGGGATAAGAGGCTCGGTGGGATTGTTGGGTTCTTGGTGACAGGGTTGTCTGAAGTATGCACTTTCTTATTTCATTGCCTCTCAATGCCTAGGTTCAAATCTGACTCGGGTAGAAGTGAGAGAAATTTTTCAGAATGCTTTCAGGATTGTGTTTTTTCCCCGTTGTATTTTTGGATTTATTAACCATATCAGAACTCCCTGCCTTGATATAAGTGAAAGAATTTTACATTGGGTTGTAATCACCATTAGTCCACTTCACTTTGAAACCTGAATAAATGGAATTTTTGTGTCATTCTACAGTCTTGGGTATGAATCCCATCTATTTCTTACTTTACATGTCTTTGAAATACCTTAACAGCTAGAGAAGTCGACTATGTTTTAAGACAGATAATTGTTATTTATAGGGGCTTACACTTGGCATTGTTCAGGATTATTCCAGTTGAATCCTCTTTGTTAACAAAGGAATAAGACCTTATTTTTTACCTCAAAATTTAAAAACATTAAATCTTAATTTAAAAAAAAACATGAAAGAAAATGATTTATTATAATTTTTTTTAAATATATGCTTTTATAATGAGTAGATGTCTTTTGTATGAAATAAATTTAAAGAATAACAATGGATAATTCTTTATGGAATTTATTGAAAATAATTCTTTAGAAAATTTTTAGATTAAATGATTTTTTTTAAATAGTCTTGTTTGAATATTCTAGGCTCTTTTTTTTTTAATTTTGAACTTGTGCAAAAAAATGCATGCTTGTGGAAAAACTCTCCTATATCATTTTTTATGAAACAAGATTTTCATGAAATATTTTTTGTTTTACAAAATTCAATTTACATGGACATTTAATTTCGAAAATACAATTTTTCACAAATAAAATTAATTTTTTTTTGAAAATTCAAATTAGTCTATTCAACTATTCAAGTTTGTAATTTATTTATTTACACCTAAGACTTTACTGGAGTAAAGGGGCCTTAATTTTCTTTATTTTTGGGTAGTCTTTTCGCCCTGACATGAAGAGTTATTTCTTTGTTTGCAGGCATCAAAAATCCAGCAGGACTTAACGTAACAAAAGGGAAGTTATGTTTCAAATTTATCATTAATTTGCATATTTAATTTTACTTCAAGCTTGTTTTTCATAAATTATCTATTTTTTGTAGTAAAACACAATCCTGACCCTGAGATTTTTAGTCGTAAATTTTGGAGATGATCGCAATCCTAGTGCATGAAGTACTTTATTATTATTCTTCATTCATGTCATGTGTATATTTTTATGTAACGAAATCTTGGTGCTGTTTAGATCCACCATGTTGATCAGTGAAATGACCTTTGGGGACCAGGTCCACAAATAAAAAGGGTCACTGTACTTATGAACTATACTTGTATTAACCAACACTATTTATAAATGTTTGTTAAATTGTTCAAACTATGACAATGATTGACAAAGAAAAACTAAATATCTGTCAAAATACAACTTCTGTATAATTATACAGTTCTCATCTGTTAGATGAAAAGCATTATGCTATGATCCCGAATCATACTGAGCTGTTACAACTCAGAGGTAAGAGAGAGAGATACATGCTTGTAACAAGTAGTAGAATAAATGAATACTTGGTAAGTATCTACACACCTTGGTGGCCAGTAAAATACTACGACATATTATTGATATTACAAGATTTAAAATGAAAGGTCCTAACTAAAACAAGCCAAATATGAAAGAAGTTTATGATGTAAATTATATCTCATAAACAAGCTTGGTTAAACAGGTTACCATGAGGAAGAGTTAATATAAAAGTACCGTACTGAAAGGATATAAAATATGAGAGAATTGAAATCGGTTAAAAAAAAGTATGACAATGTCTTACAGATGACAAGCACTATCACATTTATATCAAATGTTTTGCATTCAAAATGCAAGATGGATAGAAATTGATATTTATACAAGGTGACAACTTCAATTCTTGATGTTTCATCAATGTCTAGGTATAGTTTGAGTTATGACAGAGAAAAGGTTTACCCATGTTATATTGTAGAGAGATAACCAGTTAGCATGTTCATTGGGATTTTTTTCTTAAAATTATATTTCATTGATGGGTTGTAATTGTTAAATATAATCTAGATAGTGCAACCCTTCATTGAACTAGCAAAATGATCTTAAAAGTGCAAAATGTTTTTACATTTACATAATTAAATGGATATGTTACTTTGTACCTGGATATTTTATAGAACAATGGCATTTAGTTTGAGTTCCATACAGACTGAAATTTTTGATGGGGAATTATAATTTTAACAATCAATTGACACAATAAATTTAATTATTCGATAAAAACCTACCAATTTTCCAGGGAATGTTAGTTAGAAATAATGCACAAGTAATTCTAGAGGCCCTTATGACTTTTTCAACTCAGATGAAATTCAATGCACTTGTGGTGATTTTAAATGCAGATGTGCATTAATGCTCCTTTATTGATTTGTAACACAGGTGAACTACAAAGCCCCTGGCTGTCATTTTGTTGTTTTGTGGTCTTGTTTGTTGTTTTTTGTCGTCGTTGTTGTTAATGCATCTTATTGAAGTAAAATTAAATATTCAAATTTTCTTTATAAAAATTTTAAGTTGAAAAACATGCACCAAGTTCCATTTCTTCATGAAAATTTCAATTTTACATTGTATTTTTTTTTTCCTTTTGCAATATAATTTTTCCAATATACTTGTAAAGCAGTTTTCTATAAGCATGCAACTTCATTTGATAAAACTCTTTGACCAAAGGGGGGTAACTCTTGATGTTTTTGTTTAATTTCATAAAGTTAGTTGGCAAAATATTGAAACATTTTCTATAAGCATGCAACTTAATTTGATAAAACTCTTTGACAAGGGGGGGGGGGGGGAACTCTTGATGTTTTTGTTTAATTTAATAAAGTATTGAAATATTTATCTAAATTGCTGGAAAAAGGAAAGTGACTACAAATCTACTTTTTGGGGAAAATTTAAAAAATGAACATATTAAGTTTAAGCAGAGCCTGATGAACTTCATATATGATAATCATGTATGACGTGACAGACTGGGACGTGAACCTAAAACCTGCTGTACATTAGACGGGTGCTCTGCTAACTGAAATAACAAAATTGCTTCATTCCTCCTCTATTTTGGATATAAAGTCGTAATAATCTTAAAGAAATTTTCTGTCTGTTCAACCTTAGCAGAATGACAGTCTTGCTACAACAGCCAATATACAACTTCTGATGGCCATACTGACCACCAGAAAATGTTACATTAAGTACAGACCATTCAGTAAGTCTTTGACATTGTACAAAATACTGTTGTCAGATATAAAACAATTGTGTTATAATAAACAAGTTATTTAATGAATGAAATATCACTTTATTGATACCTTGCCCATTTCTTAGTGTCAGAAATACTGGATGGTGTCTGACAGGGTACACTGTCTTTAAAATTTCCTTCAAATTTTTGTGTTATACCATGTCTTATTACATGTGTGCATCTTAAAAGTTTATTCCATAAATCACATTGATGCATTTCTAAGATAACTGTTCTACAAGTTCAAGAAGTTGTTAATTCAGTTTACGCTTAACTAATACAGCTAGCAAGCAGAAGGTGCTAAAACATAGAAAGATGGTGATTTAGATGAAGATTGACAGCCCCCCTCCTTTCCCATCCTTGATTGTTTCATAGTTTTTAGTTGACACCTTATAATTACTGTATTGAATAATTGCAAAAATATGATTTTTGAAATATTCTCAATGATTTCTGAGAATACTGCAACACAGGCCCAATTCCTACAAAATCCAGGGATATTTTCTTGGCAACATGTCAATCTGTTTTACCATGTTTTATTACTCAGTTTTTTTTTCTTCGTTGTTATAAAATAAATAAAATATTTCTTAAAAAACATGTAATTTATATTTTAATGTATGTGTATATAAATGTATTTTTTTTCACCAACAGATTTTGGAATACCTGGTCAGCAGGTGGAAAGGGGAAAGTGTAAATTCCTTTATGACAGTGCTAAACATATGAAAGGGGGTTTTAATTCACCTCTCCATCATTCTGGGGGTATTGATTGTACCTACATATTCCGTCCTAAACATGGAAGTGAAGAAAAGCTTCTTATCTCATTCTTATCATTTTCAATGGGGCCATACAAACATGACCCAGAGTAAGTATAATATAGTTATGACTACTGTAAGACCTTTTTGTTTTTACCTTACTAAATATAAGTTATTTTTTATAATCTCTTTTATTCTTGAAAGTAGTTTTTGAAGAAAGTCTAAAGTTGAAATATGACAAAATGGATAATTGAATTTACAAATTTTATTTAATCATTTATTTATTTATTTGTTTATTTCTTCATATATTCATTAATTTATACATCTATATACATGTAGTCCCCGATTAAAATCTCTCTCTCTCTCTCTCTCTCTCTCTCTCTCCTCTCTCTCTCTCTCTCTTTTAAAAAGCATTGTCCTTTAAATGCATTTGATTTGATTTAATTTTTTTTGGCATTTTTTACTCAAATATTATTAGAATGCTTCATTTATACATTCCACATCTATATCTATATTTATATGACTTTCTGTATATACATTTAATGTCATATCCACTAGGGATTTGTTTTAAAAAAACTGATCCTCAACTATTTACAAGTGTATTTTTATCACCTTTGTAGTGAAATGAGTGAAAATTTAGGAACATATGTGAAGTAACTTAATGTGTGTGCTAACATATCATTGACCATTATTATATGGCTCTCTTATCTGGATTGCCTGTCATTTGATTTGGATATGTTTTTAAGTTTTTAGTTTAGTTCAGTTGTAATATTTTATGACACTTCAACATGCATATTGATAAAGAGTAAAAACAAATTCATATTTCAGGTGTTCAAATTCTGATTATTTACAAATATATGAGGAAGTACATACAAGAAAACAGGATTACATCCCAATAAAGAGATACTGTTCCAGAACATTTCCAGGTCCAATATTTGGACATCGGGGAATGAAATTTACATACCATGCAAACAGAAACAGCAGAAACTCAAGCTTCCAAGCTTTGTATGAATTCATTCCAAAACATGACAGAAAACTCAAAACATGTAAGTGTAAAAAGTAAGATAGATTGATATTGGTAAGTGGGAAGGTTTATAAAGTTTTAACAATTATTAATTCATATGTAAAATAGCAAAAATGTATACTAAGGTAATGCAATTATGGCAGGGAGCAGCAACTTGTTTATTTTATTGATTTATGCCAGAAATGTGCACACACACACACATACACACACACATATATATATAGATCCTAATCTTTTGCCAAAGGTTAATGGTTTTTCTCCAGAAATTCCAGTGACTTTATGATCCCAGAACTGACCAGTTTGATTTCAGTGAGAAAACCTTGATTTGGACAAAAAACACCACTAATAAACTGTAAGCCACTGTTTTACTTGTTATTTATCAAATTTGATTTTTTTTTTTAGATTGTGATGAGATGATATATAGTGATGGAACAGGTGGTTTGATAACAAGTCCAGGATATCCAGAAAAATATAAGAGCTATTCTGTTTGTAATTGGACAATTAAAGCCAGTAAACGAACCAATCAGATACTTGTACAGTTTTATTTATTCCACACTGAAGGAAAATTAGGTAGTAAGTGAAAAATTAAAAAATGTATGAGTGCTTTTTTTTTTTTTTTTTTTTTTTTTGGGGGGGGGGGGGGGGGGGGGGTGGGATGGGGGGGGGGTGATCTCTCACAATTGCAAAATTGTTATCTTTCATACTGCTTAATATTTACACTTGACTGTTGATGATGAAATGTTTTTGAAATGAACAAACTGAATGAAGCAAAAATGTTTTTATTACAAATAGTTGTCTTCCGGTCATTCATCTTGAGTTTCTTCTGAAATCTATTCCCTGCAATTACCATTATGGTCATTTACCTCAGAAGACCAAAGATTACAAGACATCACTTAACCTAGTCATGTTGATTATTGAACTTGGAAACTGCAAATTCAAGCTGGTCACATGACAAGACTAAAATAATGATAATAATAAATAAAAATCAACTTTTTATTTATGTTTGAATTTATCTAGAAGTTTAGCTGTTTAATGTGATATAAAGTTATAAATGAACTCCGAAATTTCTTAAATTGTTTATATTTTTACACATGGTGATGTTGAAATAAGACTATGATGTTGTATATTGGTACCTTTATTACTCTCCTTTACTAGTGTATCAATAAGGGTTGCCAGAATGCAGTAACTTAATAACAATTTTTTTAAAAAGTTTTGTGAAAATATGGTATATTAGCACTTGTGTTATTTTATAATATTCCATACAGGTTATAATGTTTTAAAGATATATCAGCACTTTCAGTACTTTGATAACATATTTAAGTTTCCTTTACAGAGATTGTTGTAATGCTGTTTACAGATTATAAAGATCTGGTATATCAGCACTTTCAATAATTTGATTAAACTTTGTGGTTTTTCTTTTACAGGCACTTTAGGTATGGGTTGTCAAAATGCTTTATAAGTTGAAAAGAGGTAACAAATCTGGTATATCAGCACTTTCAGTATTTTAATTGTATATCATATTTTCCTTTACAGATGCTACAGGTATGGGTTGCCAGAATGCAGTTATGAGATTGTATAGAAGTAATAACTTTGCACCAGAAGAATTGTGTGGCTCTTTAACAAATCAAGCATATCTATCTACAAATGATACATTTAGATTAGAGTAAGTTACTTTCGAAAATAATCAAGGATGCCTGCCTATATTTCCAAAACAACTGGACTAACTAAGGATCTTGATTTGCATTACAAGGGAACTCTTGTTCTTTCACAGCACCTGGCATAACTTCTACATTTAGAAGATTATGGTATAGCCTCTAGCTATGTGCTCCAATTATGGACCTAGGATATTTTTTTGACTGTCAAATATTGCAGTCTTATTGTTTTAAGCATCATTCTTCCATAAACTTTAAAAAAAAATTTATCTTAGAAATTGGTAAACCAAGGAAATTAAATTCAAAAGAGATAAGTCTTTTTAAGTTTGCTAAGTTTTTTTTTTTCGCATTCACCTTCATTCAAGCTCACTGTGACCTTAAAGAGTGTGAAGTGTAGTGGAATAATGGTGTTTGAACTCCAATCAAGATTTTTTTTAAAACTTATATCAAGGCAGTCAGTTCTGGGATGGTGCCAAGAAAAAAGCAGTGACAAGCAAACTGACAAACTTTCTCACACTATGATCTTCCAGAGTTAGATTAAACCTAGGGGATAAGTAACACAGATTTGTGTGCTTTAGACGTCTCTATCACACTTAAAGAAGGCCTCGGTGGCCGAGTGGTCTAGGGGTGAAAAACACCATTACTTCCCTTCACTTTCTTTATTAAACTTTTTAACATAGTTTTAATGATATATTTGTACTTTTATGTTCACACACTGAAATGACCTTATTTTTTATGTGACTTTTTACCTGATTCTTTGCAACCAAATCTTGGTAGAGGTTTTGAAAATGTGGAAAATAAAAAGAATTTTTTCTTGATGTTAAAGAAACTTATTATTTTTATTATTATTATTATTATTTTCAGATTTTTAACCTCTAGTGCAGCATTAGGTGCTAAAGGATTTAAAATTACCTGGACAGAAATCAATGGGGATAAAGGTGAATGTTAATGTTTAACTTTCTTTTGTGTTTAAATTCACAAATAAAATGTATCACAAATATTGGAAATTCAATGTAATTAAGTTAATAATGCATGTACTGGTAGACACATTCAGTTATGGTATACAAAATAAAAATCAAAGGAATAAAAATGAAATGACATGATTTTCTTTTTACATTGGTATGATTTCACAAGAAACATGATCTAATCTTAAATTAGTGAATGGTAATTTGTTCAAAGACTTGGAAACACAGGTCCATGTCTGTTTAAAATTGTTTACATTAGATAAAGGCTTAAAACTATCAAGTTCAGATAAGCTGTTGTGGACAGATAGACAAAAACACTGATACTTTCATATCCCTGCTAGTTTCTGTCACCACCTTGGCTTTTATCTCAATCCTGCAGGTTCAATTGAGATTTTTTTTAATCCCCAACAGATGGTCAGTAGTTTTCTAAAGCACTGGTGTTTTCTTCACTGTCCCAGAACTGACCTTTTTTGGTATAAGCAAGAGTTTTGACTGGGATGTAATTAAAACACTTATTACTTTTTTCTAAGGTCATCTTTGATATACCAACAAAACTTCAGTAACATTTATTTTGACTTCAAGATTAGCCTTGTCTGATTAAGAACAACAGTTAAAATGTTTGGAACATGATAATGACTATGTTATACATTGTATCAGAGATCAAAGTTCAAATTCATTGAAGTTGATGATCGCAGAAATGGTGTTTCAGGCATCAAAGATTCTTTCACTTATATCATAGGGGATTTTTCAGGATAGTGGAAGAAATTATAGTGTCTGAGCAAGCCTTCTCACAATACAATCAGTCTGAGTTGGATCTTATACTAGGTGGTGAAAGGCAATGTGACCATAGGCAAACAGTTGGCCACATATTTAAAAATATACAGTGAAACTTGTGAAAACCAGACAGCGTCGGGACCACAGAATAAATCCGGTTTTCACAGGTGTCCAGTTTATTCAGGCTTTGATCATGAGTTAATTGCCCTTGACTACTGACCATAAAACCGTAAAAGTTCCTATATCCACGACCTGCGTTAATATTTGAGAAAATTCACAGAAAATTCTTCAAAGAAAATATGAATCATACATTGTATTTTATCCCAAAAAAAAAAAATGTTAGGAATTTATTTTTAACTAGGAAGTTTGTACCAAGGCATTATGGCAAAACACATTGCGCATTTGGAGACACATTTAATAGTTTACTTGCTTGGATTTTTTCTTTTCTCTTGTGTAATTTAATTGATAATAAACAAAGCGTTTGCTGTAATATTTTCCTGTAGAAAGTCTGGGTAAGAATCTCCCTCCCGATTTGTCTGAAAAAAGCCAGGTTCTTCACATAAAATGTTGTTCAAATAAATTTTTTTAGTTTTCTTTGATTAGTAAAGATTCTGAGGCTGCTGTTGTGAAACAAACGAGAAAGAGAGAGAGAGAGAGAGAGAGAGGCTGTTTAATGTATTTTCGTTTTATAAAAATGTTAAAATACCATGACTTAAACGATTTCGTAACAATTTAAAAACAATGTTGCTGTCAACATAAGACCCGCTTACATGTCCCTTTGATAACTAAAAATTTTTAATTCAAACACAAGCCTGACCCAGTTTAAACCGGATTTTTCGAGAACAGGTGAATGATGCATAATTCACGTTTACTCATACATGAAATTTATGTCTAATTAACACAATGGATCACTGATGAGTACTGATTGATCTGGGCTGATGTTTAAACAAAAGAACAATTATTGATAAGTGGTATGTTTGATTACAGACATGAAATTATTATGGCTTCTACAGATATATTTGTTTTTTCTTTTTATGTTTTATTTTTTCCCCAAAAAAAGATATCGGGTTTTCCTTCCATTTCGATCGGGAAAAGATGTCCAGTTTTCCAAGGTTGTTTTTTTTTGTTGAATATAATATTATGGTCAGAAAATTTTGTCTGGTTTCCAGAGTTCACAGGTTCCAGTTTATAAAGGTTTTCTTCATTTTCTTCATTAATAATAAAGAGGGTGAAATTCGGGACCGGAAGATATGTCCGGTTTTGACAGGATTCCGTTTTTACAGGGTCCAGTATTCACAAGTTACACTGTATATTGTTTTAAACATTTCACCATGTTTATATCATATTCTTAAGGTAGATAGTAAAATGGGAGAGAAATTTTAGATCTGTTGAATCTCTTTGTCAGTGATTTTTTTCACAGTTCTTGTTACTTTTAAAACTTCTAAAATTCAGATGAACAAAAAGTAATTGTATATTTGTGAGATTAAAATTTAACAGAAAATAACAAATCTGCACAAGAATTATCTCCCTTGATACATTGACGACATCTTCATTGATTTGATTTCAGTTACAGAACCATGCTATGGATTTAGATGTACAAAAAGTAATTATTGTATTTCGGCGAAATTAAGATGTAACAAACTTCCAAACTGTGGTAAAAGTGATGATTCTGATGAAAAATGTAAGTGATATTAGTATAATATATGAATTTAAAACCATGTTTTTCTTTCAGCTGGATTACAGGAATTTAATTTTGTTTTAATGTGGTTTATGGAAATATTTTGTTGACCATTTTATGTTTTGTATCATTGTTGTTGCTGTCCTATGTGTCTATTGGGAATAAATATTGGGAGAATTTTTTTCAAACATTTTGTTTTATTTATTTATTATTTAATTTATTTAAATTTTTTAATATTATTTTTAATTTTTTTTTAAACATTTACTTTATTTTATAATCTAGAATTTGACCAAGAAATTACTTAATTACTTTAATAACTTTTTCAGCAAGTATGAAATTAAAAACATTAAATCTTCAACTTTATTTTCCATTTTTTAAAAGTTTTTTAAAAATATTTTTCTTTTTATTTTAAGTGAAATTTAGAAAACTTGAAGTGAATATTTTGACTTCATTGTTTTCTAATTGAAATAAAAACAAACAATGAAATAATGACCAATCAAAGTATTTGAAAAAAAAATACTGATACTAAAGAGTCATTGAACCCTTATGATAATTTCAGCCTTAACGGAATTCCCCCGAGCTCTACGTGATACCTCATAGTGTTCATGTGGGGCAATTATTTCTATTGGCAATGGAATTGCGATGTTTTCCCTTAATGTTTTTTGGGAAAATTAGATGTAAACGTTATCTATTTCATTCCCCACAAATGTTAAGAGGTATTGATCACGTATGCTGGCAAGTTCCATTGATCATCCAGTTATTGTAAACACAGCTTTAATAAGACCAAATTTTAGTTATATAAGATTCCTTTGTCATAAATATAAACAATTACCAAAACCTGAAACAGTGTTTGAAATAAATCCTGACAGCCTCTTACTAAAATCTAATATTTATAAATGATGTATTTATTGTTGTGAAATAATCCTAAGCTTATATGCATGCCTATATTACATTTGATTACAAGCAAATCCTGTGTTACTGATATAATTCTGTTAAGTGCTTATGCACTAAATTCTAAAACTTATTTTTCTGAGGATAAACCACGTTAAAATATACAAAAAAATATAAATTCAGATTTGGCAGGAGGCTTTGAGGATTTATTTCAAATGTTACTTTAGATTTTGGTAATTTTTATACTAAAGAAGTATTCATTTCCCCAGTCATCATCTTGTTTGAACTGACTATACTTTAATTGTTTGGTTGAAAATTAACACGTAAATCACCATTTAGGTTTACTTGGAAGTTCTACCATGTAAAGTTATTGATAAAAATTCATAATCGATTGAAAATCTACTCAACATAGGTAAATGCATATGTACACATTTGAGGTAAAAAGATTGTACATAAAAACTGTCAGGGAATCTCTTGTTCTCTTTCTATCTCAAATATTATGTTCTTTCTTGGATTTTTATTTATTTTTGTGGGAACTTTTGTTTTTATTATTGATTCTTTTCATTTAGGTGGCATAAACCATGTGAGATCAAACCTGGCCATAGTAATCATGCTTTCATGCTTGATATACTTGTTATAAGTAATATCTTTTATGCTAATGAAATTACAATTCAAGGGAGGTAAGAAAGTCTTGTCAGCATGATTGCTATAAGTAGCATGGCCTGGTTACTTGAAATGAATTATGCCTTTATTGTAAAAGTATTTTGTTACAGTGTGAAAAGATTCTAGTTAGCATGAAATTTGTAGTGATTACAAATGAAAGATTGTTAACCAACTCAAAATGAGCTTTATTTCATTTGATTCATTAATCTACAATTGAAAATGATCTTTTGGAACAGTTTTTTTTTTTTTTCTGATGGAACAAAGTGATTTACAATATTGATAGTAAGATATTATTAACTTGTTTATTAGGTGCTACTTCTTCTCATGATGAGGTAAATCCAGAAACTGACCAACAAAACTCTGGTATGTAAAACCCCATGTAACTCCCCCAGGGTGATATGATATGGATGCATTACATTAAAACTTGGCAGGAAAAAAACAAAATAATAAAATAATAAATAAATAAAACTAAAACTAAAGAAAGAAAAGGCACTTCAGATAATCAGATTTCTGAAATTTACATTTGTAATGCAATTTTAACTACAGATGTAGTCAACTTAATTAATCCTTCTGGAAAAAAAAAATTCTTAAAAATTTGCAATTGTATCAAAATTTTAACTTCAGGTACACAATTCGACTAATTTGTCTCTGGAATGATTTTTTTAAATTTGCATTTAACACAATTTAAACTTTAAGTACATAATTTAGTAAGTCTCTCTCATACATGTAGAAGAACTCTGAACACAACTTCAACTGCAGGTACTCAACTAAACAAAGTCATATCTGAAATAGAGGATTTCAGAATTTTGCATTTTTAAGACAATTTTAACTTAGGTACACAGCTTCTCAAATCCATCTATAAAATAAGAGATTCTGAAAAAATTGCATTTTTCACAAATTTTCAACTACAGGTACACTCACTGTCTCTGAGACATATTCATGTGACATATATTTCATCTCTTGATCCCCAAAAACATCAATACTATGAGTTTTTGCCATGTGTTAGATGTTGTGGTTCTTTCTGCATAATTTTGGACTTGCTATGTGTCTTAATAAGTAATATAATTCTATTACAATCTTTATTTTTGACTTTTTCTTTGTTGCTTTTGTTATTGCCAAGTACAAACTGTTCAGATGCAAGATTTTATATTTCATTGAAATTTGTAAGCGATTGGTATTTTCACAAAAGTCTGGCGTCTGAGGGTTGTCTAGTCACTTGTGAAGGACACTTTCTGTCAATGAAAACATCTTCATTGATTGTCAGATAAACAATTCCATGATAACTTTTGGATTGACATTTTTGTGGCATGTTCTGCTGGCTCATTTTTCTTTTCTGTCTCTTTCATTTTGGATGAAGGTGTATTACGAAAACCATCGATGTTCATTGAAAATTGCTTTCAAGAGTAATAAAACTGTAACTTCCTAAAAGGGGTGGGGGTAAATATGAATAAAATGTTCTTTTCTAACTAATCAGTATTAGGCCCTAGTTTTTTAGAAGACTTTTTTTTTGGTTTTTGTACTTAGAGTTTTTCTAATCACAAGTCTTACCTATAAAATACCACTGTTGTATAGGTGAAATTTTTGGTAAGGTCATCAATTCTTCATTATCTGTAGGGATACCTGTAGAAACATCCATGATATTAATACTAGGCATCACTTCCCTGTCAAGTGCAGTGTTAGTCAACTGGTTTAGGCATTAGACTTCAAACCACCTTTGTGGTTTTGACCTTGAATGGTTGCAAGTTAGAAAGACCACATCTATGCATTGTTTTACAAAAAAAGTATCGTAAGAATGCTTATTGTTTTTTGAAATTTGATTTTATCTGAAGTGCTGAAACATCAAGTAATGTATTCATCCATATCAGTTTAGAAACTAAAAGGTTTTTTTGTGCAACTAATACTGTATTAAACTGTATACTATATACTATATATACTATACCGTATACTATATTACTGTAATACTATTTACTAATACTAAACAGTAACTATTTACTAATCCAGTATGTAAATTAGTTTTATCTTAGTACTTAACATGTCACACTAATATCATTGCTTCAAAGATGGTACTATAGAGTAATTTAGAGGTGTTTGTGCTCAAGCTACTATTCTCTCAAATAACAAGATAATCAGTTCGGAAATGATGGATGAAGCCGGAGAAAATAGAATATCAACTTTCAGGAAGTTTGAATTGACATCTAGGATCTTCCCAAATGGGTTTATCAATGCTTATCTAAGAAAGGCACTGTGATTCATAAGATGGCCACCAAAGATAGGGGAAAATGCCATATTAACTGAGGCCACCAAAGATAGGGGAAAATGCCATGGCAACTGAGGCCACCAAAGATAGGAGAAAATGCCATGGCAACTGAGGCTACCAAAGATAGGGGAAAATGCCATGGCAACTGAGGCCACCAAAGATACAGGAAAATTTGATGTTTTAAAAGTGATCCCTGTGTTTATCACTGACTGAGCTCATTTTTTAGTTCAAGCGAGTCATTGTAAATAGGGTTTGCAATAAACAGAGAGAGGAAGGGGAAAATGCTGTGTTTAAAAATTGTCAAAAAAAAGTGATAAGATGATGAAGGGCTGTAGCAAAATAATAAAGTTATATGACAAAAGTTACTGAGCAAAGTTATGCTGGGGCCTATCAGAAATACAAAGGGGTGGCAAAATCATTGAAGAAAAGGGCAATTTTATTGAGGGGGCATGTCAAAGTGGCAGTTATGAAGGTTGTGGAAGAGTTAATTTTATGAGGACTTTAAGCTTATAACTCTAAAGTTATGTAGGAGCATAGAAAAAATACTGAATAAGGTTTTAATTATGATATAAATGACTGGAAGGGTATGACAAAATAATTAAGAGCCATGACATAAAAAGGACAATTTGATTCTGTTTCTTATTTGATAACTTTTAAAATATTTTGAATAACAAACTAATAGATTTAATGTATTTGCAACTAATGTTTGAAGAAAAAAAAATCAAAATGGCATAGGAGAACAAATGTGTGTGTGTGTGTGTGTGTGTGTGTGTGTGTGTGTGTGTGTGTGTGTGTGTTATCCATGACACTTTAAAAGCCAATTGTCAATGTGGCAAATCAAAATGCTTGAAACAAAGAATTTTATGTATTTGTTGAAATATTTTATTATTTTTATAAGGCTAACAAAATAATCTTACTTTTATTGTATAACATTTAAGTACCAACCATAACAAACTTAACTAACAGTTTTGTAACATATTCGGGTATATTTTAGACAGATTAAAAAGACATGTAAAAAAATACATGTAATGAAATGGTATAACACGAGTTTCATATCAGTCCAGTCTCCTTGGTAACTGATATTATTCTATTGTTGTAATATATCATCTTTTGAGTGGCTAGACTTGTGTGTATATCCCACAATTCAGATTTTTCCCCAATTTTAAGTTTACAAAATATTATTGCACTAGCCAAAGGGGAACAACTCATGCAATTATAAGTTTTATAAGTTTCATTTAAACCACTATCTATATTAACAGTTAAAACTAATGTAATTAACCTTCATTATTTTTCTTTATAAAATTATTACTGTTCAAAAAGTTTTTTTTGTTTTATTGCAACTTTATACATTTGATGAATAAGCCATTAATAATAAATTAAAGTACTGGAGGAATTTGAAAATGTCCTTTAGAGAAACATAACACATTTATGTAGTATTTTAAATGAAAGAAATCCAATACGTTTGAATAGAACAAGTATTTTTGATATGTCTTCCAAATAGAAAGATGGTGTTGCTGTATATTACACATCTGCTCTAGTCTTTGTCCAAAGTGTTCTCAGAGATGCTTAGATGTCAGGTTTTGTTAAACATCATGAGAATAATAAGGAATGGATTTACACGGAGTTGTGTATTTTGCTATTCATTTTTGGAATAGTAGACAGTTGGTCCACAAGCACAAAAATATAAATACATACTGCAGTTTAAACTGTTTTTGGTTTAATTTTTTGACACATACATGTGTTGCTAGATTATATATTAAATTGTTTTTGTTAATTTTTTTCAGGTCCTAATGTCGCAGGATTCCAGGTTGTTCATATTGCGATTGGAGCATCATTATCTTCATTCTTCTGTATAATATTAGTGGTTTGTGGACTGTATCACCGTAAACGATTACAGCCAGTCCATACACCTCCTGATGATAATCATGTGGAAGTAAGATATGTAGCGGCCTCATCCTCATGTAACACAACAGATAGACTTCTTGCTCTTGAAAATCCTGATGAATTGGATAAAGCTTATGATGGATCTACTCCGACCACACCCACACCTTATACACCCAATCAGAATTCAAAAGTAGTCCATAATGCATCAACGCCATTACAGACATTGAATAAAAACCCAATCATTTCAAATAAATCATCATATAGTTCTCCACATCATTCTCCGAGTATAGCTACAGTGAATAGAACTAGTGCTAGAACTCCTAGAATACAGAAAGTTTCCATAGTATAGCGTTCGCATAGTGACATGTCACTCCAAATAAAATGTTGCATCTATCAGGTAATCATATAGTGATGTGTCACTATGAAAACCTTTGTGTTCCTAATTATCAAGTGAACATACAATGACATGTTGCTATGACAACCACTATGAATCATCAATTTATCATGTAGTGTCATGTCACTATGACAACCTCATAGTCAATCATTATCAAATCATTTTATAGTGATGTGTCACTCTGCCAACTTCAGTGTCAACATTATCAAGTAGGGACACATCACTTAAGTCACCATGGAGTGACATGTCACTATGGCACACTTAGTATCTGTTTCATTTCAAAGCAATCATTATGTATATCATTCATTCATTAAAATGGAAATATTTTGTAATAAAACTTTTTCACTACTGTATCACATCATGATTGACAACATGTAAAGTATCTCAATTGATTTTTGTGCTAAAATAGCACATACTGATGATGAAAAGCTATATTTACCAGCAAAATGTTATACTTTATTATAAATATTGAAATTTTTCTTTTGGGATTCAAGAAGGTTCTCCATCGATTTTCACACTAAAATGTCCCACTTAAGCCAAGAAATTACATATTTGATTCTGAATATGAATATGTTTTGTATAATCAATACAGTGTTACAGTGCTAGTTGGTGGTATAACTGGAGAGTGTTATACATTTTGTATGTTTTTCAAAATGGAAAGTGTTTTCACATTATGTATAATTGTCACAATGAAGAGTGATTTTATTTTATGTATGTTTGTTAGAATGAGATTCTCTTTTATACTTCGTGATACACTTTTACAGCTGATATTACTTTTTTTCCTTTTTAATGACTTGCATAATTTTCGTGTTTTCTTTAAGATTTGATTTACCGCAATATATGCTGGTAAAATTGGGTTTTTCCAGAACTTAGGATTATTAGAAATTTATCTGTTACCAAAGTAACAATAGTTACAGCCATACATTATAAGCAGAGATATCACAATACTAGTTAGAATTCTATTACAGCCTTTTACCAATAAGTGAACTTACATTTTCATATGGTGTAAATTATTGTGATTTCCCCTCCCAAAATTTTGTGCACAAAGATATTTAAAATAAGTGAAAAGTTTTTAGATAAATATCATGTTGTTTCATGGATTTTAGTTAGTTAAAAATATAAGAAATGTATCCATGATGAACTTAGTATGCATGATTATGTAACTATAGTTACATGTTTTAAGGTGGTACATGTAGTCACACCACTACAAATGTTCACAATTGTTATCTGCCAAATTATGCACAAGTGGAATTTTTGCCACTTGTGTTGTGATGATTATAAGTTACACAAGTAACATGGCAACGAGGATGTTTATGTATGTTGTCATGGTGATTTCAAGGTTAGTCACATCAGTTGATACATGTATATGAAATGTAAATGTGGAATACGAATAATGCAAATTATATGATTTAATTTTATTTTTTTATTTAGCTTTTCACTGCCAAAGTTCAATTATTGTCATTTCTTTTTCTTGCACACATTTTCTTTATGCTTTGTTCTTTAAGAAGGATATTGTAGTGTTTTCAATGTTGCACATTTACCCAACTCCACAATATACAACTGTTGTCAAAAAATTAGACAAATATGTGACTACTGCATATAAGCTTGTTAACATTTATGTCATATATACCAAAAGATTGAAACAACAAAACGGGAGAAAAAAATTATTTTGGTCACTTGAATGCTTTGATTTCTACTTTGAACATGGATCTTAGATGACAAGCCTATTATTGTGTTTTAATGCTATACTTTTATTCAAAATATGGTCAGGAAACTTGAAATAACTGTAAGAACAGTGACATTGATATCTTTAAGGTGTACTTCTCTCATTTTTAATTAAATTGATCTGTGTAAACAAAAACATTATTCAGATTATCCATCTACCACTGGATTTTAATACAATGTACTTTAATGGTACATGTCTTAAGAAATTGTGTAGATTTTGCAGTGTATGTAAACATGAATTAATCTAAATTATAATAAGTGGAGTGGAATGGAGTTATGGTGTTCTGTGCCCTAGTCAAGAATCTCTCTGGTATTACTAAGCTGTTGGTTCTTTAAAACTAGACTAGACGGCTTGTCGACCAAGGTTAAGGTTAAGAGGGTGAGTAAGAAATCAAATGAGATTTAATATGTGTCAATCAAATTATGACAATACACTACTTCTAATGGACAAGTTGACTCCTTAATTCCTCTGCCAAAATACTGAAAACTGACCATAATTCAGTTTGAAATTATTGATATTTTTCTTATTTTGAAAACCACTGTGGTAGCTCAGTTGGTAGAGTGCTCGCTGCCTAAGTGGAAGGTCGTGAGTTTGAACCCAGGTTGGGTCTGACCCAAGACTTAAAAGTGGGTAGTGACTGTTTTTTCGCCAAGCACTCGGCATTATGAAATGAAAATCACAGTTCTTTCCGATGGGAACTTAAAATAAACGAGGTCCCATGTCATGGCAAGCATGACACGATAAAGAACCCTGCTGTATAATGCCATCAGGGCAACACACAGGAGAAATTTCTGCACTTTCGTCTATAGCTGGCAGCGTCTCGATATAAGTGAAATATTCTTGACTGGGACGTTAAACACCATTACTCAACTCTTATTTTGAAACTTTTTGTGCAAGCAGAATCAGATATGTGGGATTAAAAAATGTTTTATAAATCCACCTACTACACAAATTCTATTAATATGATCTGAATTCAGAAAAAAAAAAACATAACTTACTACAGAAAATTGTCTAAATACAGAAAATGTTAAAACTCAAATCATAACAATTTCGATGTAGTTTTATGTCGGTTGATGAGAAGGAAACAAAATGGTGAATTTACAAAACATTGCCATACTCATATTATTGTAATATGTATGAACATATCATTATCATCATCATCCTTAATAGTGTTCCTCTCATCACCCCTCTAAACCTATGTGACATTGAACATGCAAATTTTTGTAAGTGCATGTAATTTCAAATTTTTTTTTTATGCTGTATGTTTATGATCTGTTCAAAATAATTTTTTACAAACAAATTGATTGCATGTCATTTTACAGTGCAAATAATATTACGATTTTGTTTTAGTATTTTAATATATTACAAAAGGGTAGAAAGTCTTAATTTTTCATTTAAATATTCACAAAAATTTTTAATATTTTGCAATTATTTTAAACTGCAACCTGATATTTTGAAAAGCATTTTAAGTCTCAAATAGTGTAAAATACCTCAGGAACAATATATAATAATAGAAATGTGTAGAAATATCAGTGAGTATTTAGTGTTAATCATAATCTTCCATACATATTATTGGGCTACCTTATGCTTTTTTATGGAAATATTCATGTAGGATAATTAAACACAAGCATATCAGTCCAGGCTTCAATCACAATCCCCAAAGCAAAGTAAAAACTTTCGAAAATGGAAATTTAAGCCAAATAAGTAATCCTACATCAAAGAAGTAAGGCCAGGTTTGCATGAATTTTTCATGTTTGTTAACATGATTTCCATTTGGATTCTAGAAAATTTTAATTTCAGATTTATATATCACAGAAAAAAAAAAAAGAAGATTTTTCTTATTGCTTCATCTTCATACATCATTATAATACTTGTGGATTTTGTAAACGTCTTAGAAGTTATTTTGCTTTTTTATTAGATATTTTATTAAAATGTTGTGAAAATGTGTAAAAGAAAATAATTTGAATGTAAATGAAATGAGAAATTAAAAAAATAATAATTTATTATAATTTGCTTGTTTACTTTATAATTTACATCAGCCTTGAGAATGGAAGGAAGCACTTAACAAGTAGCCACTTAAAGTACTCACTAGTAAGAGGCAGACCATAACAGGCACTCACACATCTCACAAATACACAAACATGTTCTTTGACAAACCCATAGAGATTGACAGCTTTGCTGTCATGAAGAATAGCTAAAAAATTGCTGATGTGACATTTATCAATATTACAACCAACCAACCAAGGTTATAATTTACACTGTCTATGTAAATAGAGACAAAGGTTGTCGAATGGATGGATGGTTGTTATGTTTTATGTCAAGCCCTTGTCATATTTCAACCTAGATTAAGTCTAATTGACCCAAAAGCCACTTTTATTAAAGCATTAACTTCAGTTTATGTTATCTTCAAACTTGGAAAGATGTTTGAACATGTATCTCCTAGTCTTGTATTGCTCACCTGGACATAGGAACTCAGAGAATCAACACTTGCATATGAATATTTTAAAAAATACTGTTACTGGTTACCAAAATACTGTAAAAATTATATTGCAACATTTAGAAATGGTTAAAAACTTAAACCTTATGAACATAGATTCTATAATAATTAATATGGAGAAAACCACATGGTCAGGAATTTCCCTAAATGTTAGTGGTAATTGTAGGCAAGTATCAAACTAAATGAAAACCTTATATCAATGCCTTTATATACAGTTACCTGGAAAATATCCATGTTGAAATATCTTTTAGCAAAGCTTAAAAATTGAGAAAAATAATGAAAGAAAAGGTTAAAATATTCAAGAAAAAGTATTGATCAAAATTCTTATCTTGGTTTAGATAGAAAAAAAATGTTCATCTAGTCATTAGTAAAGGACCCTCACCTTTGTCTATCAGCGAGCCTAGATTTACATGATAAAGTTTAATAAAATTTATACTGCTTATTGTAGAGTTAAACTTTTTTTCTTTTAATAATTCTTAAAACACTGTCAAAATTAAAATTTTCAAAATATAAATAAATAAATAAATAAGCAAACATGTACTGGTAATCAACAATTTAATCATGATAATTATTAACATTTTAACAACTTAAATATACATGTATATTGGAATTCTTGTAAAAACATTTTTATTTCAAACTTAATACCTGTTTTGTTTCTCCTTATCCTAACTACACACTCAAAAAATAGTATTTTTTTCCTTTTAAAAGCAATCATTTTAATTGTTTCCAAGTTTATTAGAACAACTATGATAGAATAATTTCTTATTTACGGTCTTGTTGAATATTAACTATCATTACATATGTTGCCTGAAGTTTATGTAATGAATTTGTTATTTTTAATCAAATACAGATAGGTAGAAAACTTTACCTGCCGACCAACATTTAACTCTAAAGGTAGAGCTGAACGAAAAATTATTTTAAATTCCTTGTTTCACTTGTCATGTTCTTCGCTGCATTGGCTGTTATCAAAGAACATGTTTTTTTAGCTACAAATTGTCAAATATTGATGCCTCAAAAAGCATAATCTACTTTAACTAATCTGGTACTTAAATTTTTTTATATGTTTTTGTTTTCAATTTGCAACTCGCTCTTTGAAAATGCAGTCAAAAGTCCCATGAATCTGGAGCAAGAAAAAACTTAAAACAAAAACATATAAGAAACCAATAAAATTACATGGAAATGTTACAACTTGCAAAAATAAAAAAAAGATGTTATACATACACACTCACTGTACATAATAAATACCTTCTTATATACATGATCATACTATTTGGCCTCACATTTGAAGAACATAGCAATCATTTAAAGTAATTTGTGAAGTGTGATGTTGAATTGCATCTATTGTAAATAAAAAAAATCCATGTAGATACAGGTGGCCCCATGAAGTGAGCCATGACACCTGGATTACATTAATGTGCTGTATGACTTAAAAATCTTTAGAAACAGAAATACCCAATATCTAAATCAAATCCTCATACAACTCCAGCAATACAACAAAGATTTTAATCTTTATGATATCTAACAGATTGTGTCATTATACATAAAACTATTTTTTTCAATTTAACAAATAGATAAAATAAATCCAGATCTAAAAAAGAGATTAAACTACATGAATGATTAAATTACTTGCAGCATCATTAAAGACATGGGAAAGTCACCAACTAAAATTTTTTTCAAAACAAATTTTAAATAAATTTTTTAAAAATCATGGGAATAGAAACATAAAAAAGTGCCATGAAAATTTCAAGCATTTTTTAGACATTTTTTATATGAAACTGAGGAATTTATGTGAAAAAAGAAATTTGACTGCTAAATAACAATTAACACAATGTAAATATTGACCAACAAAATGTAAACCTATCAACAATATAACAAATTACATTTGTGTGAAACAGTTATTCCGTTTTTTATCTTGTAAAGGAGTATAAGATAACCATTTTTTAAATTAATATGCTGCATTGTAAAACTAATTAGAATAAAATCATACAAACATTTTATTGTTATTAAAATCCTATATTCTCATCTCAAATATTAAATCTAATTATTTAGGCATGTCAGAGTGTGCATTGTCAAACTTAAAATTATGATTTCACTCTCAAATTGTAAAAAAAAAAAAAAAAAAGATCTAGGATAAACTTAATCATGTGTATCTGGGAGTGTCACTTCCTGAAACTCATTCTCAGACTAAGATGTGTATCTGGGAGTGTTACTTCCCGAAACTCATTCTCAGACTAAGATGTGTATCTGGGGGTATTACTTTCTGAAACTCATTCTCAGACTAAGATGTGTATCTGGGTCTATTACTTCCTGAAACCTATTCTCAGACAAAGATGTGTATCTGGGTCTATTACTTCCTGAAACGTATTCTCAGACAAAGATGTGTATCTGGGACCATTACTTCCTGAAACTTATTCTCAGACTAAGATGTGTATCTGGGACCATTACTTCCTGAAACTTATTCTCAGACTAAGATGTGTATCTGGGACTGTAACTTCCTGAAACTTATTCTCGGACTAAGATGTATCTGGGGGTAGTACTTCCTGAAACTTATTCTCAGACTAAGATGTGTATCTGGGACCATTACTTCCTGAAACTTAATCTCGGACTAAGATGTATCTGGGGGTAGTACTTCCTGAAACTTATTCTCAGACTAAGATGTGTATCTGGGAGTTTTACTTCCTGAAACTTATTCTCAGACTAAGATGTGTAGTAAAGAAAACTTATTGTATAACATATTCAATGTTGATCAGCCATTCTGACATGCCCATGCTACAGGAAGCTTTAAAAGAAATCCCTGCTATGAACTTTTGATTTTTATTTCTTGGAACAATAAAAAAATCAAGAAATTAAAATCACAAGTTGTAAAGTGTAAAGCATTTTCAAATAATAATCTGAACTAGAGTTATTTTTACACACAAAATGTATATGGTCACTTACAGTACAGTAAAAACATACAAACTTATACATATCATAATACCAGTGCTACATGCTGCAATGCACATGATACATGTACTAATAGACTAATGTACTAATAGACAAGTTTTGTTTTCTCGAAAAAAAAACCATATACATCACATTTATTTAAATAAACAACATAAACATAAATATTTTTTAAATTATATAAATAAAAATTTAAAAATGAAATTAATTAGTCCACATTTCCTTTTTTTTTAACCTAATAACAAAAACCTTACAATAGATTTAGCCATATTATATCTCAAAAATAAGTATCTACATCTACAGTTGTTATAAAAGGTCTATATCTTATTGGGAACCTGATAGATTTGCCTGAAAAATAAGTAATTTTTACAAAAAGTAAATGGAAATTTGTGATGTAAACCTAATTAATGACCATATTGTGATTTGTTGGAAGACAATTTAAAGCTTCTTAATACTGACATCGAACCATTATACATTGTATAAACAAGAGCCATCAGAAAAACATTGCAGCTTGCCAACACATCCAGTCCATCAAACTGGACTTTAATTTTTTTTTTCACCAAAGCATTTAAACCAGAGCATGTAACACAGAAAAATGAGAAAATTATGACCTACATATGTATATGAGCAAAGAAGAGCTAAAAGTTAAAATAAAGTATAAAGTACTTTGAAAAATGTTTATAGAAAAAACATTGGTACAAAAATAGAATTTCAATGTCATGAAATATATTTGAGGCAGCTTAAGAATGATGTAAAATTTATAAACTACGGTACTTAACTGGCTTAAACTGGTTAAAATCCAAATTGATGGATAAAAAGGTGTAAAACAATATAAAAAAGAATAATGTAAATACATCAGTCTAATGTGTGTGTGTGTGTGTGTGTGTGTGTGTGTGTGTGTGTGTGTGTGTGTGTGTGCATGTGAAAAAACAAGTTACAGTAAAACCTATATATGAGGACACACCATGGGACCTAGAAATTATTAATTTTATAGGCAGGTGGTTTTTGTATTGAGGTTCTTCTGGGTTGAAAATATAAAGAAAAGGGACTTAAAACACTAGCCTTAATATACAGGTGGTTGCTATAGAAGGTTTTTCTGTAACTTTATTGATGACAGTGTATAAGTGTATCAGTACCTGTAAACAAGTATTAGGAGGGAACACCATAATTTATTAACTACAAATCTTATAAGAATCATTTGATGTAAAACAATATCAGCAAGACAGTTACAATACAATCCACACTTATCTTGTTGATGACATCAATACAGTATCCATCAATATTCCAACAGCCATTTTATTCCTGATACATTGTATATTCAAAAATTTATGTAATAAGTTAATGTTCCTATAGTTGAGAAACTTTCTGTACCTAAATTTAGGAGTAGTAAATGTTTTTGAGTCTTGGACCACCTTTCTAAAAATAGAAAAAGACAGATGTTGCTATATTGTTTTGTATCAAATAACTTCTCATTATAACTAAAACATAAGTTAACAAGAAAGGAGTTTATATAATGAGGGACTTATTTGGCCCCCATAATCAAGGGGAAAAAATAAAGATTCTAATTGGGCAACAATTTAGATTTAAATTATAAGTCAAGATTACTATCTGTGACAAACATAAATTTAGCTCTGTTTGATTGTTGATGTAGAGTGAATTAGCAAATGCAAGTTTGACATTAAAACAACCTTTGGGTATCAACATATATACTCCTTGCATCTGGTGGTCCCAAACCTCGGACAATGTTTAACATTTTAGACTTATAAAGAAACTAGAGTTCTTCTTTAGTTTGTGATATATGATCATCTGTTTCTAGTTCCTCTTTGTACTCGTCTTCTTCTTCCAGAGGTCCTAAAGAATCCAACGTCTCCTCGAGTGCTGATTCAAACTCATGTAACTTCTCTTGGACAACTAACCAACTCTTCAAATAAAAAAAAAATTAGCATGCTGTATCTTTAGTTTGATATGACCATATTTACAAAAAATAAATAAATAAATAAATAAATAATTAAATAAATAAATAATTAAATAAATAAATAAATAAATGAAAAACATACTCTAGAACCTAAACATACATGTCAGATCATTTTTTAATGTTTAGTACTAAGTTCTTGTAAATTTGATGTCAACAAGATGTAAGTTACCTCAATCATTTTACTGTGTTATGTTTACTAAGTAGTTCAGACATACATACACCAAATACTGAAGCTAAAATTTGTCATAAAGAGTGTAGATGTTAGGTTCCAGTCCATCAAATCTTGACCAAAATCTTTAACTTTAGACATTAATGATAAAGATTACTAAACTCAAGGTCAAGGATGTATTCAACATACAGTCAAGGGTATGATCAACTCAAGGTCAAGAAAACATTCAGCTCAAGGTTAAGGGCATAATTAACTCAAGGACAAGAATGTACTTAGCTCAAGGTCAAGGGGATTTTTAACTCAAGGTCAAGAATGTATTCAACCTTAGGTCAATGGTATAATTAACTTAAGTCAAAAATGTATTCAGCTCAAGGCAAAGGGCATAATTAACTCAAGAATGTTTACACCCTAAGTTCAAGGGTATAATTTACTTAAGGTCAAGAATATATTTACCTCATCTGTTACTTTCTCCAAATCAGGCATTGTTAACTTTTCATCTTTATCAATATCCATCAATTCAAACATCTAAAAATAATATATAATACCTGATTGTTCCAAACAGAAATCAGTTATTAATCCTAAATCTTAAAAACTCATTTTTATCTTTAACATCAAATAGTAATAAATAATAATTTATAATCACTATGTAAATTTTGATATATACATTATGAACTGTAACGATCTGTTCAGTATGTTACTCTGTTGGGTCAAGTGCAAATAAAATGAACCCAAAAGTTTATTGCTTAATTTTATAATCCATTTTTTATTTGAATTTGTGATTAAATTTTTTTTTACTCTACTGTGACAAATTTAAACAAGAGGGCCATGAAGGCCCTGGCACTCACCTGAAAATGATGTACACTCAGCTTTTTTTGGCAAACTGGAGCTTCTACTCTTAAAAGAGATTTTTTCCTATATTTCGAGCTAGTGACCTACTTATTGACACAAAATCACCCATATACGAACTTGAGCTAGCTTTTGTCAAGAGCATCATTCTGAGACAGTTTGATAAGATTGGTCTAAAATGGATCCCCTCATATGTGTTAACAAGGTTTTTATATAATTCGACCTAGTGACCTACTTACTGACCCAACATAGTCCATATACAAACCCGAGCTAGCTTTTGTCAAGAGCATCATTCTGACTAAGT
Source organism: Tegillarca granosa (assembly GCA_029721355.1). NCBI lineage: Eukaryota > Metazoa > Mollusca > Bivalvia > Arcoida > Arcidae > Tegillarca > Tegillarca granosa. The sequence continues at coordinate 9,573,571 of CM056596.1, read as the reverse complement.
TTGATGAGATTGGACTAAAATTGGGTCCTCAGGAGTGTTAACAAGGTTTTTCTACAATTTGACCTAGTGACCTACTTATTGACCCAACATGGCCCATATACAATCATGAGCTAGATTTTGTCAAGAAGATCATTCTGACTAAGTTTGATGAAGATTTGACTAAAATTGGGGCCTCAGGAGTGTTAACAAGGTTTTTCTACAATTTGACCTAGTGACCTACTTATTGACCCAACATGGCCCATATACGAACTTGAGCTAGCTTTTGTCAAGAGCATCATTCTGACTAAGTTTGATGAAGATTGGACTAAAATTGGGTCCTCAGGAGTGTTAACAAGGTTTTTCTACAATTTGACCTAGTGACCTACTTATTGACCCAACATGGCCCATATAAGAACTTAAGCTAGCTTTTGTCAAGAAGATCATTCTGACTAAGTTTGATGAAGATTGGACTAAAATTGGGTCCTCAGGAGTGTTAAGGTTTTTTTTACAATTTGACCTAGTTACCTACTTATTGACCAAGCATGGCCCATATACGAACTTAAGCTAGCTTTTGTCAAGAGCATCATTCTGACTAAGTTTGATGAAGATTGGACTAAAATTGGGTCCTCAGGAGTGTTAAGGTTTTTTTTACAATTTGACCTAGTTACCTACTTATTGACCCAGCATGGCCTATATACGAACTTGAGCTAGCTTTTATCAAGAAGTTTATTCTGACTAAGTTTGATGAAGATTGGACTAAAATTGGGGCCTCAGGAGTGTTAACAAGGTTTTTTTTTTACAATTTGACCTAGTGTCCTACTTATTGATCCAACATGGCCCATATAAAAACTTGAGGTAGCTTTTGTCAAGAAGATCATTCTGACTAAGTTTGATGAAGATTGGACTAAAATTGAGGCCTCAGGAGTGTTAACAAGCTTTTTCTACAATTTGACCTAGTGACCTACTTATTGATCCAACATGGCCCATATACGAACTTGAGCTAGCTTTTGTCAAGATGATCATTCTGACTAAGTTTGATGAAGATTGGACTAAAATCGGGTCCTCAGGAGTGTTAACAAGGTTTTATTACAATTTGACCTAGTGACCTACTTATTGACCCAACATGGCCCATATACGAACTTGGGCTAGCTTTTGTCAAGAGCATCATTCTGACTAAGTTTGATGAAGATTGGACTAAAATTAGGGCCTCAGGAGTGGTAACAAGGTTTTATTACAATTTGACCTAGTTACCTACTTATTGACCCAACATGGCCCATATACGAACTTAAGCTAGCTTTTGTCAAGAGCATCATTCTGACTAAGTTTGATGAAGATTGGACTAAAATTGGGGCCTCAGGAGTGTTAACAAGGTTTTATTACAATTTGACCTAGTGACCTACTTATTGACCCAACATGGCCCATATACGATTTGAGCTAGCTTTTGTCAAGAAGTTTATTCTGACTGAGTTTGATGAAGATTGGACTAAAATTGGGGCCTCAGGAGTGTTAACAAGGTTTTTTTTACAATTTGACCCAGTGACCTACTTATTGATCCAACATGGCCCATATACGAACTTGAGGTAGCTTTTGTCAAGAAGATCATTCTGACTAAGTTTGATGAAGATTGGACTAAAATTAAGGCCTCAGGAGTGTTAACAAGGTTTTTCTACGATTTGACCTAGTGACCTACTTATTGACCCAACATGGCCCATATACGAAACTGAGCTAGCTTTTGTCAAGAAGTTTATTCTGACTGAGTTTGATGAAGATTGGACTAAAATTGGGGCCTCAGGAGTGTTAACAAGGTTTTTTTTTACAATTTGACCCAGTGACCTACTTATTGATCCAACATGGCCCATATACGAACTTGAGGTAGCTTTTGTCAAGATGATCATTCTGACTAAGTTTGATGAAGATTGGACTAAAATCGGGTCCTCAGGAGTGTTAACAAGGTTTTTCTACAATTTGACCTCGTGACCTACTTATTGACCCAACATGGCCCATATACGAACTTGAGCTAGGTTTTGTCAAGAGGATCATTCTGAGAAAGTTTGATTAAGAGTGCACTTAAATTGTGGCCTCAGGAGTGTTAACAATCAAAAGTTGACGCACGACGCACGACGCACGCCGGACAATGACCCACCACAATAGCTCACTTGAGCACTTTGTGCTCAGGTGAGCTAAAAATTGTTAACATATATCTTATTTATTATAGTTTGATAACAAAATCGAAATCAAACTGTCACTTATTTCTCGGACACTCTAAATACTCGGACACCCCCAATTTTCAAAAAATTTTATTTTCAAATTTCTCGAATTTCCCGGACACTTGAAAATGAAATTATTAAAATCCGTCCGAAAAATAGAAGGATTATGGAATTTCATGGATACCTTATACTCTTTGTGACATCAACAATTTTAACTCTTTGTGATCTCAAGAAAATAGGAAAATCTCATGTGAGGCAACTGATTTATCCAAAATATATCTTTTCACTATTTCCACTATTGATTGTATTTAAAGTATTTAAATTGTAAATATTATCCAATTAACGAACACTCCCAGCAACCTTTTCTGAAAACTTTTGAAATCTTGAAATCATTACAATTGAGCTTCAAAACTCAAATACTTAAACTCACAATTTGAATTATATACACACTAAGTTATCAAACTTTTGCTGTAATAAATACATAAAAATGTACAAACCTCTTTTAATGGAGCTAAATAAAAATTGGGATCTGCTCGACCTTCTAAAAACTTCACATCATTCTGTAGAACAATTGTATAAATATGTCAATTACCATAGTAACACAAACACAAAAACAACAAATACTGATTTATTAATATTAACAATACAGAGATTTTTATATTTTAAATTAAAAAACTTAGAGAAGTTCTGGTAACAAAAATTGGTGTGGATGGGTGGATGGATGAATGAATGAATGAATGAATGAATGAATGAATGAATACCTATTTCATACAATATAAAAAATGAATAAATGATTTTTTTCTTAATGTATTTGTTCTGAGAAGTTGGAGAAAACTAGAGCCCACAGAAAATCAATTTTCGCAAGCAAAATGACAAACTTTCCTACATTCTGATCTGCCAAAGGGGAGTTAAACCCAGGCAAAAAAGGTACCATGTTAGACAGACACTTTAGATCAAATAGCCACTTCTGGGTGTCAGAGAAGGCTTTAGTATGTATGACTCGAACTTCATCCATAATGTTTCATCCTTTGTAAATTGCAAATTCAAACGTTCAAAGTAAGCTTATACATAGGTTTTAATAATGAATTACACATTCTACATATCACAGAATACAATATGTTTTGTATGTCTTATCATGTGACCTGTGTAGTGTTGCAATTAACACGTAGCATGATTTGGGACTAGGTATGTTTATATCACTCAATAAAATTACCAATTTTGATGTCCATTCAAGGATTGACAAATTAATTAATTCAGTGACATTTTTATCTATGTATAAAAAGTCAAAGATTTTATATGAGACTAACATATCTTATTAAAGTAAGATTAAATAGTCTATGAGAGTGTTGGTTAAGCTTTATAACAGACAATATTAGTGGGTTTAATTTAACAAAATATGATTATTACCAAAAAGACTTTTTATAACTTACCCCAATCAAAGAATTTGTAAAATAATCAAACCCAATAGTTTTCTTCATATCCACTAAACCCTCAAAATGGTCTCTGAAATAAAGTAATATAAGTATGACATTTAGGGGTATTGTTATCAATCAGCAGATGTTTTTATGTTGCCAGATCTGGTGGTGTTTAACACCCAAGTCAATAATCAATTCACATATATTGAGAACTAAGGCAAGCAATCTGCTTGACTGTGAGCCTGTATAACATTGAAAATTATTTGTAATGGTATTGGAAAATTGCTTTGCTAAACTAGAAGTCATAATTGTTGGAAAGCACATAATTTTTATGATTGCTTATTAGTAAGATATAGTCATTGGACAAAAAATGATTTTGCATGTTGTCTGCAAACTATTTGGAACAATCTCCTAAATGACAAGATTTCAATACAAAGGTCAACGTCAATATAACTTGTTTAACAATGACCTTGTTTTCCATAATTTGCTTAAAAAAAACAACCAAAAAACAAAACTAACAAACAAAACACACACACACACACACACACACACACACACACACACACACACACACAACAACAACAAAAGAATTCTGTATCTTTTATACATTAATAAGTTAATAAGTTATATTTCCATACTTTCCATAACTTATTGTCACAGATTTCAACACAAAAGTCAAGGTCAATACTATGTGTACATACTTGACAGCACCCTTGCTATCCATAACCTGCTGAAAACCACGAAATTCTGTATCTCCTAAATGTAAATTAGTATCACAGATTTCATTACAAAGGTCAAGGTTAATTTCAGAGTTGTAATGGTGGTTCCACCAAACATTTACTGCTAAATTACTTCCATAAGATCTAACCTGATGAATCCTATAAAATAAATATATGTTTTGTTTAAATAAAATTATAGAATAAGCAGATATACAGATGTATTTAATTTGCTGGGTATTGATTTACATTATCATACAGATAAATGATCTACAGACCAAACAAATCCACCTTAAAATTCATGCATGTTAAACTACAAGATATTCACATTATTAATTAATTGATTAAATGGAGTTTTATGTCCCAGTCAAGAATATTTCGCTTATATCCAGACATCACCAGCAATACTAGCAGTGAAGTGGCAGAAATTCTGACCTTTGCAGTGCACTTAAGACAATGTGAAGGGAGGACACAGGGCATCAGTTTTAAGGTCTCATCCAAACGACTACATAACTATCATTTCTAAATGCAGAGTGCTTGGTGAAAGAAAGTCACTACCTATTTTCAAGTCTTGGTCAGACCTGGCCAGGGGTCAAACCTTGACTTCCCACACATGATATACTCATATCAAAAGTGTTTTTAAGGATTTTCATATTTTGAATGTGAGACAAGGCAGTCATATGGGTTTTATTATGGTACTGCCATCACTAAGGACATGATGCGAAGATTTTTATTTTAAGTTTTTCAAACACAGCACTTTTCGGACAAAATTTGTAATTCACAAATTTCTTGTTTAAATTTTCTTCATTTTTTAATTTTTATATGTATTGCAACAAAAATAAGAAACTTACCATTTAAATGGAATGAATAGACAATCTCCTGATTTTAAATGAGCATGATAAAACTCTACATCTGCTAACCCCGGGAACTTTGTATAGTCTACACTGTAAAATAAATAATTAATTCAGACCTTACTATGAAATAAATTAGATTAATGGTGTTTTAAGCCCCAGTCAAGGTGCTTTCACTTATATTAAGGCAGTCAGTTCTAGAATTGTGGTGGCTTTTACATTTACTTACTATACAAGATTGCCGCTAGATAACACAGCAAAACATTACTGGAAATCCACTTTTGTTATATATCTAAAATGTCTGATGTCTCTTTAGGGTCAGTCACTATTTTGTTATCAATTCTTACCAATTCAAGCATTTTGATACTTTCATCAATTTTTTAATACTTCAAGCAACAATCTTAAATGTTAACCATCTGAGCCCTAAAGTCTGTTTCTGTTCTATTTTTCTCAGCAAGTATTATGTGATTTATTGCCAAACCCTTTTTAAGGGGCCTCGATGGCTGCAGAGAGGTCTAAACAGTGTGCTTAAGGATCACAGCCCCTTCTAACCACCTAGATTCATATTTCACTTATCAGAACCTAGTGTGAGAAAAATTTCATTTCACTTCCAAATGTTGGTGAATTTCTTGGAGACTCCACTGTCCAAGAACTGACTTAGTAAAAGAATAATTGGTGCACTAATTCATGTTGTGCTGATTGTAATAGCAGAAGTAAATCTTCTACTGAAAAAATTTTGGCAACAGTCAACCCAAGAGATACAAGTAAACACTAGAACAGCCAAACAAGACAAGAGGACAAAAACATACTAGACCCACTGATTAAGGGATTCCAAACTTTGGACAGGCACCAAAGTAAATGATTCGGGCTGTGGTTGGCATTTCCAAACCACTCCCCTTTAATTTGTGCTGTATATAGTACATTCACATGACATACCTGTCTACATCAACACTTGAGTAAGAACCTTCTGGTCTATCTATATCTACCTACAATATAACAATACGATAACAGTCAGAATTATAGTACACTACAATATAACATTAGTCTACTACAATAAAACATTACAATAACAGACAGAACTAGAGATTGTAACTGGGATACCAGTTACGTATGATTCCCCACCATCCATAATCTATATATTGTCTAAAATATACACCTGCTGATGGACTGATCACGAGATGGATCGATAGTACGTTTTTTGTTAAAAGAAACCAATTGAATCTGCATGTTTAAATTTATAATTCGAAATGTATGTAAATTTTACAAGTTCAATAGATCAGAATCATGCGTTCTGTCTTCTAACATAGACCCTATCCATTAATTTGGCAATTACAATTAGCTGGTGTATTTTGATTGGACAAGTATTCAACTTTGATTGATAGGAAATCTATTTCACGAACTGTGAGGTGTTTAACCAACAAATTTGATTGACGTGTGTCATGTCTGTGAAGTAGCCATAATCTACATATTTGATTTAATGGATAATTGACAAAGAGATTAAAGCAATTATACATATCAAAACATGTAATAATGCTATTGAATTTGTTTACAATTCTTTGAATAGGAATTTAATCCTGTAAAATTGCCTTAAGAAATGAAATCAAGTATGCCATAAGATAGTGTTTCTTGACTGAGGGTGGGTGTTAAGAATTCTGGCTTCCCACCCTTACCCTCTCTTGAAAATGATTTCCTGGAGGTTTTTATCACTCTTTTCAAAAGTCCATATAATGAACAAGAAAATATACAGATGAGTGGAAGGGATTTTAACTATTTAAAAGCTATACATGTACATAGCACTACCCACATTGGGAAATGACCTTAGATGTCCTTTATTAATATCACTCTATTCAACTTTTCATAAAGAACCAGAAAATACATAAATAAGGGGTGGGAATTTCAATAGTTTAAAATTAACTTAGCACCACCCAGCCCTACCCTTCAGTGGGAAAGAACCTTAGGTGTCTTTGATTAGTTTCATTCTTTTCATTTTATCATTAGGAACCAGAAAATATATACTTTAGGGGTGGGGATCTCAACAGTTTAAAAGTTATGACAAAGCCCTATATATGGTTTTATAGCACACTGCAAAGTGTTTAAGGAAAAATTGGTGATTTTTGTTTTTAAGACCCCATCTTGATGTCCCTCCCCCCCAATAAATACACATGGATGTAAAAACTTTAATGGTGCAGGAACCTATCCTAAAATTTTGAACGAGATTGAATGATGCGTTTAACTTGTTTGGCAGTGCTGATAAAAATTTGATATATTTTTACAATTTAATACATAGTAACTGAGAATTTATTAAGAACAAATTCTGTATATGAGAAAGAGGTTAGTCACTTAATTAACATGTAGTTCATTAACATTCAATCATTTTTGTTTAGTGCTTAACTTTATACATTAATTCAGATTACCCATTTTTATCGGGCGCTCATATATCTGAGAAACTGAATAAGAAAGAAGAAGATTCTGTTAGAGTTATCTCTCTTTGTACGTATTGGACAGAAAGATGTTTGGTATTAAATTACGCAATTTACACGCACCGACCGCTGAGCCGTCGAGATAGAAAAAAATTGGATCATTTAACAATAACTACCAAGATAGCAGATTGTTGGTACCAAATTTCATCGAAACCCATCATACCGTTTCCGAGTTCTGCACCGGACAATTTTAAGGAAAAATAAAAAATTATAATAATAATAATAATAAGAAGAAGAAACAGAACGAAAACAATATGGTTCCCCACCTTTGGGTGGGGAATCATAATTATAGTCTACTACAATATAACATTACAATAACAGACAGAATTATAGTAGACTACAATAAAACATTACAATAACAGACAGAATTATAGTCTACTACAATATAACATTACAATAACAGACAGAATTATAGTAGACTACAATATAACATAACAATTACAGTCAGAATTATAGTAGACTACAATATAACATAACAATAACAATCAGAATTATATTGTCTAGTCTATATCACTTGAAAGTTTTAATTCATTCAATAAACCAAAATGTTAATCCACAATTTCTAAAATTTTGGTTCCTCTTTGATATCAGTTTAGGGGCCTAGCTGGAACAGTAGTCAAAAGTCTCATATCCTTTTTGTGGGCAGATCAAAAAATAATAAAACTGGTCAGTTTGCTTGGGGTGGGTACCTGGTATGTTGTTTTCCTTCACTATCCCTTATCTGAAGGCCTTGATACAAGTAAATCACCATTATGGTAGCTCAGTTGGTAGAGTGCTTGCTTCATATGTGAAAGGTCAAGGGTTTGAACACTGGCCAGGTCTGACCCAAGACTAGAAAATTGGTCGTGACTGTTCTTTTGTCAAGCACTCAGCATTTAGAAATGAAAGTCATGAGGTCCTTGGATAAGACCCTAAAAAACCAATGCCCATGTCACTGCAGGCGTTGAATGTTAAAGAACCCTCTCTTCACATTGCCCTATGTGCACTGCAAAGGTCAAAATTTATGCCACTTCACCTATAACTGGTGAGGTATCGATATAAGTGAAATAACCTTGACTGGAACGTAAAACTTAGTTCAATCAGTCATTAGATACAAGTAAAAATTTTTTACACATGTTCCAAACTCCACACTGACCTAGGACAAAAATACCATGGAAATTATAAGGGCTCTGTGGCAAATTTACAGATGGTCATAACAATATACTCCACAAAAAATGGTTGATTGATTATGGCAAATTTACAGATGGTAACAACAATATAATTCATATAGAATGACCAACTGATTGTGACAAATTTACAGATGGTCAGAACAATATAATCCATATAGAATGACCAACTGATTGTGACAAATTTACAGAGGGTCAGAACAATATAATCCATACAGAATGACCAACTGATTGTGACAAATTTACAGATGGTCAGAACAATATAATCCATATATATGACCAACTGATTGTGACAAATTTACAGAGGGTCAGAACAATATAATCCATACAGAATGACCAGCTGATTGTGACAAATTTACAGATGGTCAGAACAATATAATCCATATAGAATGACCAACTGATTGTGACAAATTTACAGATGGTAATAACAATATAATCCATACAGATTGACCAACTGATTGTGACAAATTTACAGAGGGTCAGAACAATATAATTCATATAGAATGACCAACTGATTGTGACAAATTTACAGAGGGTCAGAACAATATAATCCATATAGAATGACCAACTGATTGTGACAAATTTACAGAGGGTCAGAACAATATAATCCATATAGAATGACCAACTGATTGTGACAAATTTACAGATGGTCAGAACAATATAATCCATATATATGACCAACTGATTGTGACAAATTTACAGAGGGTCAGAACAATATAATCCATATAGATTGACCAACTGATTGTGGCAAATTTACAGAGGGTAATAAAAATATAATTCATATAGATTGACCAACTGATTGTGACAAATTTACAGAGGGTCAGAACAATATAATCCATATAGAATGACCAACTGATTGTGGCAAATTTACAGAGGGTAATAACAATATAATCCAAATAGAATGACCAACTGATTGTGACAAATTTACAGAGGGTCAGAACAATATAATCCATATAGAATGACCAACTGATTGTGACAAATTTACAGAGGGTCAGAACAATATAATCCATATAGAATGACCAACTGATTGTGACAAATTTACAGAGGGTCAGAACAATATAATCCATATAGAATGACCAACTGATTGTGACAAATTTACAGATGGTCAGAACAATATAATCCATATAGAATGACCAACTGATTGTGACAAATTTACAGATGGTAATAACAATATAATCCATACAGATTGACCAACTGATTGTGACAAATTTACAGATGGTAATAAAAATATAATTCATATAGATTGACCAACTGATTGTGACAAATTTACAGATAGTCAGAACAATATAATCCATATAGAATGACCAACTGATTGTGGCAAATTTACAGAGGGTAATTACAATATAATCCAAATAGAATGACCAACTGATTGTGACAAATTTACAGATGGTCATAACAATATAATCCAAATAGAATGACCAACTGATTGTGACAAATTTACAGATGGTAATAACAATATAATCCATACAGAATGACCAACTGATTGTGACAAATTTACAGAGGGTCAGAACAATATAATCCATATAGAATGACCAACTGATTGTGACAAATTTACAGATGGTCAGAACAATATAATCCATATAGAATGACCAACTGATTGTGACAAATTTACAGATGGTAATAACAATATAATCCATACAGATTGACCAACCGATTGTGACAAATTTACAGATGGTAATAAAAATATAATTCATATAGATTGACCAACTGATTGTGACAAATTTACAGATAGTCAGAACAATATAATCCATACAGAATGACCAACTGATTGTGACAAATTTACAGAGGGTCAGAACAATATAATCCATACAGAATGACCAACTGATTGTGACAAATTTACAGATGGTCAGAACAATATAATCCATACAGAATGACCAACTGATTGTGACAAATTTACAGATGGTCAGAACAATATAATCCATATAGAATGACCAACTGATTGTGACAAATTTACAGATGGTAATAACAATATAATCCATATAGATTGACCAACTGATTGTGACAAATTTACAGAGGGTCAGAACAATATAATCCATACAGAATGACCAACTGATTGTGACAAATTTACAGAGGGTCAGAACAATATAATCCATATAGAATGACCAACTGATTGTGACAAATTTACAGAGGGTCAGAACAATATAATCCATACAGATTGACCAACTGATTGTGACAAATTTACAGATGGTCATGGCAACTGAGTTTACTGAGATTACCAATGACTACCAATGATAGACTACTGTGCTGAATTGACTGGAGCACTGTGGAATTAAATGTCTTACTAAAGGTTATGATCTCAGCCTCAACTCAAAACCCTTAAATGATGGTCTTTAACAATGCGCTTGCATTTCACGGTGCATCTCACCACCTGTTTTTCAACCCAACTCATGTAGATTACAATGTGAGAAATTTTGTCAGACTATGCTTTTCAATATTTTTTAAACATATTGTTTCTTTTATGAACCAGCTGCTCTATTTGGGGGAATTTCAAAATGTCAAAAATATTATTTAGAATTGGCTTAATATGCAAGGACAGCTATAATATAACAATACAACCATTTTTCAACTTATTTTTTTTTTCTTTACATTTACTCTGTATATCAGAATTTGACCCTACTTGCCCAAAAATTGTCAATAAAAACTTTAAAGTACCCATAGGCACCATTTAGAGTTCATGGAGGATGTTTTTTTTGAGTTTTTTTTTTTAATTTTTTTTTTATTTATATATTTTTTTTATTTATATTTTCTTTTTACTATTTTTGAGTCAGGATTCCTAACTTTAACAGTGCTTGACCAAAATTGGGGGGGAGGGGACAACTTGAGTAATTTTGGTAGGTAGGTAGGTCCTTTTTTATAATTTTTAAATATCTTGAATATCTGTTAAAATTAGCTCCAGATAGCAAAAGACGGGTCTTTAACAATGCTTTACTAAAATAAATTGTTAGGTTCCCAAAATTATGTAGGTAAAAAATCAATAAAAACATTTTTCTCTGACTAAATTATCAAAATGTCCATTAAACATAAAAATGTCAATAATTACCACCTGGACATTCAATTATCACTTCATATTCTGGACAAATAATTTAATTAAGTTTCCATGACAACCCAAACAAAAATGACAGGTGCTTTAATTACAAACATGCCTTCTGGACTGTTTTTATGCATGGTCATTATTGTTTTATTAACATCATTTATTTTTATATTCTAATCTGATTCTTGACAATACTTTAACATTTTTTTAAGTCTATAATCTTTATTTTATATATTTCTTAAAAACTGAATTGATAAGATGTTGACACATGATGGCATCATTGCAGTTTTGTATCACTAAGAATTGATAAGATGTTGACACATGATGGCATCATTGCAGTTTTGTATCACTAAGAATTGATAAGATGTTGACACATGATGGCATCATTGCAGTTTTGTATCACTAAGAATTGATAAGATGTTGACACATGATGGCATCATTGCAGTTTTGTATCACTAAGAGTGCTGGAAAAAAATTAATTATTTCCTAAATAAAATAAATATCTCTGAAATCATTAAGATCAGTAAAGCTTGTATTTAATGATATTTTAAAACTATAAGAATTAAATCAAATTTGAAATTTAAGCTCAAAAACCCTTAATATAATAATATAATAATAATATAATTTTATATAATGGTAAGACCTCATGTAAAAATAATTTTCACAGAAATGTTTAAAATGGCTTGATTTCATCATTTTAGGCATTTTCAGTCACAATTAAAATTAAAGTAGAAGGTACAAAAGAAGGTATTTCCCATAAAAACGTGTTTTGCTTATTATATAATAGACAATAAGTATAATACATGTATCATATAAACTTTAAAAGAAATTATTTCAAGCCTTAAAATATTATTAGAAAATGATTCAAACAAAGACTGAAATTTATCATAATGACTAAATATATCAGTGCAGGACTGAAGAAAAATATGGATTTATCAAACTTAAAACAGTTTGTCTTAAAATAGTATTATATAAAGATTTAAAATTTTAAGGACTGTTCAACAATATCTGTTTGTCGTTTTAAATATCATACAAAATGATGTTAATTTTTTTTAAAAACAGACATTTTTGAACATTATTATAAAGTTAGAATAATTAAATTATATATCGAAATATCTCAAGACAAATTGTAAAACAACACAAGGTACAAAATCTTTCATCAAAAGGCATTTAGTACTTATGTAATGAAAATTGATTGTACTCCCCTGGAGTTACTAGTACACTCCATTAAGCCAATTATCACAACCTAATTAACACCTTTCTAATTAGTAAATGACAGGTACACTTGTTAACAGCTTTTTCTCCTTCGACAAACACAAAAGAAAAAACTTCAAAAGACATTTTATCACTGCATTCTGTCCCAAATATTAACATAGTTAGCTGTGACTGAGATTAGTCATAATACCATTATTCACATGTATGATACTAAATACAAGTTGTCAACTGAATTTTTTCTTGAAAGTTTTAGACTGAAAGAGTTGAAATATATCAGCACATTCTACAGGTGAGGTATTCACATTAATTATAGGTAAGAATGCCATTTTAATTCTACATAATAATTTTTTTGGAAAAAAAATAAGTAGAAAAGTTACAAATGGGGTAATTAAGTCTTCCTAGGATGAAATTAAATTTTTTTAAGTAGATGTTACAAAAGGAACTAAATTTTAGAGTTGACATTTTAAAATAAATTCAAACCATTCATATTTAACATAGACTCTAAATGTCAGTTTTTTATATGAATTCTAAAGATCAGTTTTTGACATAAATTTTAAACATCATTTACATTTATAATGTTAATGAGACAGAACATATGGATTTACATGTACATTTATATCCATAGAAACAAAAATATGTTAAAAATTATATGACTACTTGGACAGGTGTGTTTTCAAAGAATATTCCAAATGAAAACAACCCAAACAACTCTATATTCACTATCTTTTGCAATGGACCAATGTCATAGAAACTATAAATATTGATTTTCTCTTATTCATTTACCATGGCAACAAGATAACCACCTGTTTTGGATCAATAATATAAATGATATTTTTGTCTCATGGCACCTGTCCATTAGTCACCAACTAAGGTTTCATGCAAATATGGTCAGTGTAAATGAAGATGTATGGATAGATTTTATGAATCCAAAACTTACAATACAGTTTGAAATGTAATGCTAAAATTCATCTTTCCTGGTAGGTCCAGTAAATACTAACTTCTTGAAATCTCTGATAGGAAACATTAATTTAAAAAGGTTCTGATAATGTTAGATGAATAAAAAGGTCCAGAACAAAAGCTAATGATTCACACCAAATACCTTATCATGTTTAATTTTCAATGAAGTTGTTCATCTAACCAGTCACTTCCAAAATTCATAACAAGCAACCAGACCAAACTTTAACAGAAAATATCCACAGGTCTTGGATTGATGACTTGTGAATTTTTTTCTGCTTGTCATTTATGGTACTGTTTTGTAAGTAATTTTCATTTCTTACTGTTGCATAAAGGATTTAATATTTCAAAAGTTGAGGCAAACCTGTAAAATAGACTTTGATACTATCCAAACATACAAAGAAGATTAAAATATTTGAAAATACAGTAAACATGTTACAATGACCAACTCTTTATAAAGACCACCTGCTTGTTTAGATCAACTACAGATCAAATAGATCATCTATTTCAGGTCATTGTTTTATAATTCTACTAAAGAGAACCTCTCTATAAAGACCATGCACTAACATAATAAGTCTATAGTCCCTGGGGAATGTCAGCTATTACATACTATTTTTTCTCTACAAAGCTATAAGTAAACACCAACAAATACTAGCTAACAAGCTAATAAAGCTGGTCAAAAATTTTAAGATGTGACCACGACCTTTGAACTACACTTTAAATGATGTATTGCCTTTTGATTTTGTAACACAGTACCAAGTTTGTCCCACACCTTATGATGGTTATGAGAAATCAAGGCAACAGAGATGTCATGGTTGTAGCAAAAATACATATGGACTAAGCTAAAAAGTACTAATGGTAGAATATAAATCACTTTTTTCTTTTATTATTATTTTTTTTTTTTTTTGGGGGGGGGGGGAGGGAGGGGTGGGTGGGATAACACTGAGCTGGGTTGACTCCTAACACTGTTTCACTTAAAGATATGTACAAATATAAAAGATGCATGTATGTATTTTGGCAGATGAGCTAGAGATGACAGAATGCAATCAGCCATTACCTTATCCCTGTATTTACTAGGATCAATTAACCAGAGTTCTTTTTCCCCTCTGTATAAACAGTTTATATTATCAACAGCATCTGTATGTACCACCGACTTAGTCCCTCCACTGCTAAACCACATTATCTACAATAAATTTTTTTTGTCAATTCAAATAACAGATATCACAATAGTAACATAGATGACCTTGTGAAACAGGACTGTAAGTCTCTAAATTGGGTGATACAAACCCACTGGATCGACAAGCATGGAGAGGGAGACTTTGTTCTCAAATGGACAGCCAGGCCTCACCCTTGTTAAAGCAATAACCAAAGGCCTGGTCCTGGATAATCTAAACAGGACAATGATGATGATGATGATGATGATGTATGGTATATAACTGATAGTTCTTTATTTCTGACTGAGGCTGGCTAAAATATCTATGGTACCTTTTTTCTATATCAAACAAACCTTGTATCTAAGGTGAAGTGAACTTCCATTTAATACCCTCTAAAGAAATTACAATTTTGTTTGTAAAAGCCTAAAATTTGTTTTTGGATTTCAAATACTTTACAAAGATTGTAACCTGTGGGGATACAAAAAGAAGCCCTTTATGAAATGATTGCTTTTTATAATTGAAAAAATTCATTAAATCCAAGTGTGGTGAATTTAAAAAATATATATACATGTATAAGGAAATATGTACTCAACCTGTTCGATTTTTTACTTATTCGGAATTTTATTTTACCTTCCAAGCAGTTGGCAAACAATAATAATGGTAAATAACACATTGATGAATATCAAATCACTGTTTATGTATAAACATAACTTGTTAAATAAAATGAACAAAAAAATGGTATGTTTTATTAAAATTGTAATGTTCTTTTGGCGATTAAGGTGAAAGATTAAGTTGATGACCAAAAGATTTAAATGACCAGCTGATTATTTCAGGTTGTGGTCTCATAAATGATTTGGATTACCACATAAAATTGTATCTTATATAATGATTAACTTACATTTTCAACCAGTAGTTTTTCTGTCAGTGCAGGACATTGTAGTGGACACGGGAAAATAATGTCTTTTCTAAAGATAAAAATAAACAGAAAATAAAGTTATAACCAGGAAGTCAGTTTCTGATCATTTTTCTGATTTCAATAAAAATCATTAAAATTTTTGTTTAGGTCTCCTGAACAAAACCTAAGAAAGCATCTTTTTGTCATAAAGGATTATAGAAACTTGTTTTTAATGTTTGTTTTAAGGGCATTTAAACCAAAACTGGGTCCCATTCTAAATACGAAAACTTAATGTATGTATTTTCCATTATTTATTTTATTTTCCCTGATATTACCAGCCATTACCTACTTCATTTATTTTCCTCCTAGAGTAGTAGTATTTGATTAGATACCATCATTATCTTTTGAATGTCAAACATTTTACAAGAGGAGATGGGGTCTTGGTTACAATGTGATCTAAGGCACTTACAGATCAAAGCTTATAAAATTCCAACTTGGGTAGATCCTTAAGATTTTTATGTAAGAAAGTTTGTTAATTTGATTTTCTGTGATTTTTCTCAGATCATAGAGCAATTGGTTATAATATTTGAAAGTAATTGTGTAAAGTCTCAGATTAAGAGACCCTGAATATATTATTACCTTAAAAAATCTGGAACCGGATTTACCATATACTGATCTGTTTTGTTATAAATTTTTACAAAATTTTGGAAGTTCATGTCTAATGTGGGTTGGGACCTGTTCTCTTTCTTCTTGGTTTCCACAAGAACCATATTATCATCTGGAATGGCTAATCCAAGAAAATAATCATCCGTCCACAAATCATATGCTGGTGACATTTTCGCAGCTCCTTTCATTATCAATGGTTTCATTGGTAAAACATTATTTTCAAAGAATATTTTTGGAGATGGAAAGTTTTGAAATTCTTCAACTTCAATGTTTGGTCTTCCTGAACCAAAAGGTTTCATGTGGCCATATTCTAAAGTTAAATCCCTACAGAGAATGAGTTCTAAGAATTCAAAAAATATTAATAATGTAAATAAAGTCATTTTCACTTGTGTTCAGACTATATGCCATTACCTGACAGAAATCAGATAATATTGTTGTTGTGGATGGGTAATTCCCCTTGCCTATTTTATTTTCGTTCCGGGTTATATCATTCGGTTTTATCCGCCAAACTTCGTTAGCATTCCCGGGAGACGCCACGCTATATTCTCAAATAAAAAGAATGAAATATTTTATTTTTTATTCTCACGTTGATTTTGAAAGTGTAACTTATGTTTTGCTACAATAAACAAATAATTATAACATTTTATATAAATAAACCTCTAAGGAATTCAGAAAACATTTAAAATACAATTTTAAAGAAACAGTTAAGAGAATATACCCCTTAAATTCGCAAGGAAACCCCCAAATAGGTACATCCTTTACTCCATCTTTCCCGGTACCGGTACCTCGTGTATAACACCTGACACTTGGTTTTCCAGAAATTTTTGGCACAAAACAATCTAAAAGGTTTGTATGAACATTTCATTTTTAATTGAGCATATCGTGACATTTAGTCGTTATTGGTTTTGTGTTTCCGAACTTTATTTTGTTTGCATTTCAGTTTCGTGATAGTGAAACCCACGCGTGCTTTTATTATTCGGGAATTAGGTTGTTTATTGAAGTTAAATTGTTGTAGTTTTGCCTAGTAGTACACTTATGCATATTTCAATGGTTTATATTGTCTAGAAACATTTAATCATTAGATTCATTGTGTTTGAATGCTGGATAAAAACAAAGGGTTTGGCGTTTCCCCAGACACGCCATTTTCCATGACGTCATTCCATGCTCATTGCAAGATATCGATTTCTGAAAAAAGGACGCTAACTGAGGTCTTAGTGCATTTGACACTATTTGAAGCTACGGAGTTGCCAGTCTTCTTGTCGTTTGCAAAACTAAACACTAAATAACTTTAATATTAATGAGCGTTTATAGTCTCCTAATACTAAAGCAAAATAAGCATTAGCAAAAGTGGGGAGGTATTTCACACAAGAAAATTTTTTTGATCTAGATTTCACAAAGTGAAATGATATATTAAGCAATCTTTTTACAATGAAATTTTTACCAGGGAGAAAAAAAATTTAATTGAATATATCTAGGTGACAAACTGAAAAATAATGGTCATTTTAGCTGGGTGTCAACACTCGTTGCCATCTCTAATATAGTCAAAATAAATTATTGGTCCCTACATCTACTTATTTATAGAGCTGTAATCATGGGACAAATGGGTATCGCGATATCACCAATCAAATGGCGATATCATCGCGATATTATCGCGATTTTTTCCAGACTTTCTGAAAATATAGTAGAGTAAAAAAAAAAAAAAAAAAAGTGTTTGTGCACCCAAATCTTTGTAGTTAGTAAAAATATAGTGAGAGTTTTTCATTTACATAATAATTATGACCAGTTCGCGCGACTGTTTTCTGAAAGATTTCGTAATCAAGATAATTTTATTACTGCATTTATGTGTGTTTTTGCTTTATAAAATCAACATAATTTCTAATAAACGGTGATCTGCGATATCGCGGTTTTGACTATTTATCACGATATCATCGTCTGTAAATTTTCAGCGATGATAATCGCGATGACGATATATAATAACAGCTCTACTTATTCATGAAAGCAGTTTTTATATTTACCCAATACTGAATCATATTCTTAATTTGAAGGTCATAGAAAATCTTGCATTAATGATGGAGCAGAGGTTGTGCAGGTTTTGGGCCAAAATAAAAATATAGTTTGTTTCCCCTTGCGACACTGACTGTAGAAAATCCCGCCGACTGATAAAAATTTATTATTGAAAATTTAATTTTTTTTTTTTTCCTCGCGATTTCCGGGCCGATAATTTCCGGTTTGTTTCCCTTTCCGCTTCAGGATTTATACGTTTTATCTTCTTAGTTGTAAAGACGCTTATATAAGCACTATACGGTGATCCGATTGTTACAAAGGTCGTAGTGATTAAGATGTTATACACACACGAATGTCGGAAATGTTGGGACAGTTGAAAAGGAAAGATCGTGATGAAGACTTCTTTACGATCTGTGTATCGTCGACGGTGCAGTGTGGGCAGAAGTGTACACAAGTATGCACAAACATATATATTAAATTTTCGACTTAATTAAATCTTTGTGTTCAATTGTTATTCGTAACAATAATCGATAATTTGTTTTCAAAAAAAAAAAAAAAAAAAAAGCCTACCTACCTACCCAGTTTCAAAAGTACGGGTAGGGCAAGGGGAAACAAAGATATTTTTAATGGTGGCCTTGATTTACCACAACAATAACAAGTAAAATATTTTCACACTTGGTAATTATGTCATTTGTTTGTTGTAGATTACTGCTGCCTGCCTGCCAATGGCACAGAATGGTATAGACAGCATGCAGCAGGAAGAAGAGTCAGTACCTCAACATGAGGATTATCAAAAACTAATAGATTATGGAATTGGTGCTAAAGTAGCTAAAGAACTTGTACAGATATATGAATCAGGTATCTTGAAACTGAACTTTACAAAGCATTTATTAATCTGTTATCTTTAAACACATATTTATTAGAAAATAATTTGGGTCATTTGCTTTGAATATCCTTGTGATAATGGAAGCTGATATATTTCAGTCACACAACTTTCATGATTCATCCAAGTCGGAACATTTATAGACCTCTGTTGGAAATATGCTGAATAAGAGATAATTATTGAGATAATGAATTGTTAAGATCTGATGTATGGAACCTACATTTAATGATGATTATCAATCCAAAATAAATGACTTGCACATGGTCACGTTGACATTCTTTAGCATGTATTTTGAAAATAAAATTTTTGCTTTTCTTTATAGGTAAACTTGCACATTCAGATTTAGATGAAAGAGCACTGGATGCTCTAAAAGAATTTAATGTTGAAGATGCTGTAGCAGTGCTTAAACAGTTTTGTGAATGTAGTTTAGAACATGTAGGAAATAAAAGTGCATTTATGTGTGGTATGATGAAAACATATAGACAAAATAAAAAAGCGGGATCAACAGCAGCCACAGTAAAAGGACCGGATGAAGCTAAACTCAAGGTAAATTGACATTGTAACTTCTCATGTTCAAAATGTTTCATGTTTAAAATTTTACTAAACTGAGTTCAATTTCCCAGAAATGAATTAATTTCTAAGTACTAGATTTTAATATTATTAGATGTCTTTTAAGAAATAGCAAAAGTAATAAAAGGAAACAAAATTATGCGAAAATCTTGTCAATAATTTGAGTACACAGCATGTAAACAATATGAATTTCAAGTTGAAATTTGGTTTATCACTTGTCTCATGTTTTTCAGGAAATACTTGACAGAACAGGTTATTCATTAGATGTTACAACAGGACAAAGAAAATATGGAGGACCCCCACCTGGATGTGAAGGTGACAATCCACCAGGTCCAGGTCACGAGGTAAAAAAAAAACAGAACTTTGTTTGTTTTATTGACTTAGTTGTGCAAGAGGGAAAAAATGGCATTTTGTTTTTCTGAAGCATAAATATGATGAATTTTTTTAGGTACAGAAAATAATTGGATGAAATGCATGTATGCCTGCTTAGGCTAGCTTGTCAATATTTGTGAAGCTAAGTTGTCATTAAAGTTTGATCAGTTGTTTTGCATGAAAATGCAGCAGCGTAAAGTTTTTTAGCTCACCTGAGCCGAAGGCTCAAGTGAGCTTTTCTGATCAAAATTTGTCTGTCGTCGTCGGCGGCGGCGTTGTCGTCGTCGTCGTCCGCGGCGTAAACTTTTACATTTTCAACTTCTTTTCTAAAACTATGAGGTAGATTTCAATGATGCATATATGGGCCAGTGCAATTCAGATTTGTTTGTGACGTTGTCATGGCTCCCAAAACAGGTCAAGGTGACCCATGGTTCCAAAAAACTTAAAAAATCTTCTTCTCCGAAAGCGATGATGGGAGAAAAAATCTGATGTGATATTTGGCTTCTCTAGGGTCTTAAGCTTATAAATTGTTCATTTCGTGAAATTTGGTAAAAAATTAGGTTACGCGTTTTTGCGTTTAATTTTGAAAATTTCGTAAAATGGCTTCAAATTATTATAACTTGACTATATGAATAGATATTGACATGGGGTTTTCAGTTTTGACTTTTTCTTGAAATAACCTTCAAAATGGGGTCAAGGTCAAAGTTCAAGGTCATGAACTAGTTTGTAATTTGTGCAGTTTTAGGCTTTTTTCTTCCAAATTATAAGAGATATATAATATTAAAACATTGTTAAAATGTTTAGCAGGACAAAATGTAAAAAGGTACAAAGTTTTGTAACTGTATGATAATGCATGTAGGAGTTGTTGCCCCTGAAATGTTATTTTTTTGCTAAAAAAGACTAAAATTGTGCATTAGCTTGAAAACTATAAACTTTTTGTATAGGCATATATTATAAAATATTGTAGGTATTGACATGACAAACATTTTGATATATGGCTCAAGGTCATACATTCAAAGGTCAAGGTCATAGGTGCATAAAAAGACTGAAATTGTTAATTATCTTGGAAACTATTAACTTTTTGTATTGGCATGTATATTAGATTATTGTAGGAATTGATATGGTGATCATTCTGATATAAGATTCAAGGTTTTACATTTGAATGTCAAGGTCATAGATGCATAAAAAGACCCAAATTGTTAATTATTTTGAAAACTATTAACTTTCTGCAAAGGTATATATACTAGAATTTTGTAGGTATTGATATGACAATCATTTTGATATGTGGCTCAAGGTCATACATTCAAAGGTCAAGGTCATAGGTGCATAAAAAGACTGAAATTGTTTATTATCTTGGAAACTATTAACTTTTTGTATGGCATGTGTATTAGAATATTGTAGGAATTGATATGGTGATTATTTTGATATAAGATTCAAGGTCTTACGTTTCAAGGTCAAGGTCATAGATGCATAAAAAGACTCAAATTGTTAATTATCTTGAAAACTATTAACTTTTTTGTAGGAATGTATATTAGAATATTTTATGTATTTTTGCAAATGATTTTGGATATATCCTCAGGTTGGCCATGTCCTCAGGTGAGCGTTAAGGCCCATGGGCCTCTTGTTTATAATGCAAAGAATAGGCAGTAGTACAATATTTTGTGTGACATTGTGGAATACTTGTATTTTTTAAGTACAGGAATAATTTTTAGATATTTTGATTTCAGGTTTTCATTGGTAAAATCCCAAAAGATGTGTTTGAAGATGAATTAATTCCACTATGTGAAAAAGCTGGAAAGATCTGGGATCTTAGACTGATGATGGACCCTATGACAGGATTTAACAGAGGATATGGTTTTATCACATTCTGTGATAAAGAAGGGGCACAAGAAGCTGTTAAACAGGTATCTTGCAGAGATAAGTCAAATTAAAATGCCTAGAGAGATAATAGGAGATAAGAACATGGCCAATGATGCAGTTAATATGTTCTTAATTTTAGGAAGGGGAAAATTGGTTCATTACATTAAATGATTAAAATTAGTAATTGTGAAATATATTTTTGGATATTTTGAAATTGACTCCTTTTTAATTGGAGTCTTTGGCTTTCAGCAGGGGAAATTTCCTGCTGTCTTTTTATTAAATTTTGGCAATGGTAATTATCTTTGTGTGTATATTGCTTTGTTTTCAGCTCGATGCCTACGAAATCAAAAAAGGAAAGCCATTAAAAGTCAACATCTCAGTAGCTAACCAAAGATTATTTGTTGGTAACATCCCTAAGAGTAAATCTAAAGAGGAAATTATGGATGAATTTTCAAAAAAGACAGGTATCTTGAACAAAAAATATATTCAAATTTCTTTTTGATACATATCAAAATTTTTTTACTAGACTTTCTTGGAACTCTGGTCGGTCCATTCACTGTCCCGAGCTTCGGAGTTGAGAGGATAAAATGCATGTGTATGCTACATGTATATACATGTAATTGTAGGGTGTATATATTTATTCATTTATGTGTTTTTATTATGAATATAACTTAATTATCTCATGGGATTGTCATATGATGAAATCTGTACTTGCCAAATTTTAAAAAAAAAAAAAAGTTGTTTTCTTGATTAAAATATGCAGATTCATTTATTGAGAAACACAACTTTTTCACATTCTCAACATATGATAATACCATGATTGAGGTAGTTACACCATATCTTCAGTATATATTATCATTTACAGCATGTATAGCATTATAACTTGTATTAAACCAATTATAAATTAATTGGCCAATTTTACAATAAAAACAATGAACAAGTAAAGAAATATCTAAAAAATTTATAAAGTGCAGTTATTTGCTCTTAAAAAAGGTTAGTTTTATTATTAAAAATATCAACAACAGTAAACTTTGACACGAGATTGAGCAATTTGTTTTAGATTTCAAGGTGTAGCTATCTTCATGTACTTGATAGGATTCTGGAATAATTAAAAACATTCTGTATCAGCAACAACAACTAATTGTCAGCTTAAACTTGTAACTTAAAAGTTATTATTTTAAAAGTAATTCTCTTTATGTTAATTTTACATGTACCTGTGAAAAACATTCCAAAACATTCAATATTTGTTGTTAATCAGTTTTAATTTCTGTAGAGCAAGTTATGTTCAGTATAACCATCAAAAGTTGGTGAGTTTTAAATTCATCTGATATACCAGATGTTTCATTCACTTCTTAAATTACAGATGAATCATATTTCCAGAATCCATTTGCAAGTTGAACAAATTTTTAAACAGCCATGTTTTAAATCACATATTTTGAATACCATGTATTTTTTACAGAGGGACTTGTTGATGTCATAATATACAGATCTGCAGAAAAAGAAAACCAGAAAAATAGAGGCTTTGCCTTCTTAGAATTTGATTCCCACAAATCTGCATCTACTGCAAAACGAAAATTGTCAACAGGTAGAATAAAAGTTTGGGGATGCGACATCATTGTTGACTGGGCAGACCCAATTGAAGAACCAGGTTCCGAAACAATGGAAAAAGTAAGTATTTAGATGCTATAATAAAAATTTTCAATAAGAAATTTAGTAGTGGGTTAAGAGTTTCCTCATTTTAACTGGGGTCGAGGATTAATTGAAATTTAAAATGTACAAGATAATAAAGCTGTGTTGATTGTGATTGGAGATGTCTATTCATCTTTTTTTTTTTTTTCTTTTTTTTTTTTTTTTTTTTTTTAGGGACCATGGTGCCGAGTGGTCTAAGCATGTGCTAACGGATCACAGCGCCTCTCACCGCCTGGGTTCACATCCCACTCGGGATAAATCCTTGTGTGAGAAAGTTTGTCAGTTCGCTTGCCGAAGGTCGGTGGTTTTCTTCGGGCACTCCGGTTTCCTCCACCATTCCAGAACTGACCGCCTCAAAATAAGTGAAAGATTCTTGAAACACCATTACTCCACTCTACTCCACTTTTTTTTTCTGGAAGAAGTGATCTACACACCTCACTCACAGTGACCATGTTTGTTTGAGGCTATCACTCTTGACAATAGTGATAAAAAATTTCATTAAAAAATATTTCAATACACAGCCATAGGGGTAAAATCATGATTTCATAAATCTGCTTGTCATGAGCTGATTATTTTTTTGATTTTACATGGAATAACAAACCAACCTATTTGACTTCATAAAAGAAATCTTGGTCTGTTGAATATGCAGATAGGTTTGTGTGAAAGATATGCACCCCATGCATATGTAGTGCATTGAAATTTATCTCATAGCATGAATTACGTACAGATTAGCATAATGTGGAAGACTGTAGACTTCAGGATTGTTAATTCAAACACAGCCAGCCTCTCTGGGCTAGTACATTTAATTTCTTTAATAGTTTTTCTGAGTTTTAGAATATTAACCTTTTCTAGTCCAGTCTAATTCAGAAGTTTTACTCCATCATAAGATAGACTGTAACTTTCCATATATTTACTTTCAGATTTGTGTTAAATGTAGAACAGTCACTAATAATAATCCTTTGAATTTGTTTTAGGTTAAAGTACTTTATGTAAGAAATTTGTCAGCAGATGTCACAGAAGATACAATAAAAGAAAAATTTGCTGAATTTGGGAAGATTGAAAGAGTGAAAAAGATTAAAGACTATGGATTTGTCCACTATGAAGAAAGAGATGATGCTGTAAAGGCCATGGAAGCCATGAATGGTCAGGTATGTAGCTTTTATGTTTGATACTTGCAGCTTTAATTTGTAGTATGCAACATTGAATGAATATCATAGATGTGAACATTTTCCATTCATTTTGAAAATTCTGATGTTGAAATTTTACAGGTTGGACATGGTCTTGGTTTTAGGTTGCCCAAATTTTAATAGCTATAGATAAGTAAATTAATAATACAAGCACAAGTATAAAATTAGATGTGAATGAACATAAAAGAGTGAGTGACCATTCACCTTACCAAGAAATGAATATAAATGTTTTGGTCTAAAGAAAAGTTTGAAAAATATGGTTAATATCTTTATGTTTTCTCCTTTTGTAACCTCTCTGAATTTATTTGTTTGTAGAAACTTGGTAAGTTAGAAATTGAAGTTTCATTGGCAAAACCTCCAACAGAAAACAAGAAAAAAGAACAAAGAAAACGTGATCAAGAAAAACGACAAATGTACCACTTGATGAACAGAGATCCATAGTAAGTAGATTTTGTGTTGAATTTTTTTTTTTCCTTGAAGCTTTCTCAATCTATCTCCCTCCCTCTCTCTCTCTCTCTCTCTCTCTCTCTCTCTCTTCCCCCCCCCCCCCCCAGCTAATTTGTTGCATGTGATGGTTTATCTCTGAGGGTAAGAGAGAGAGGATGAATGTTTATGGTTAATATATTTTTTTGGCTATTGTGTTCTTAATAATGTTTACATCATTGCAGCATCAGGTCCATCACTGTTTATGGTACAGTTCATGGCTGCCAGTCTGCATAGATAAATTGTTGTACAAGTCAATCACCAGTTTTATATAGCTAAGTGATATGGATTTTATACCAACATGACTGTTTTGTGCCCAAAATGACACAACTTTAAATGAATAATTTTTAGCAATTCTCTGTTAGAAATTTTGTTTGTTTTCTACATGAATGTATATAAATAGCAATTTAAACAAAGTAGGGTGTCTAAGTTCTTGTTAAGAAAACTTGCTTTTGCATATTCTCAATACCCACTTATCACTAGATTATCAAATCTTGAAATTATTTAGATTTATTTAATTTTCTTTTTCAGTGGCTATGATGACTTTGGAGGTTGGGGACCACCACCAAGAATGCCACCACCACCACCACCTCGTGGAATGAGGAGGGGTCCAATGGGTCCACCAAGACTATATGGTAAATTTATTATGTCCCCAAAACCAAAGTTGGTTTTGCTGCATCTCTCTTTCTTTTTTCATTTAACCCTTGTCCCAAGCATCTCTCAGAGATGGCTTGTCCATTTGTTTTGAAACTTCACAGAAGTAATAAGGAGTGAGTGGGTCTCATCGTGCTCTTTATGTTTTTAGAATGACGTGCTAGATTATTAATTACCCCTTCAAAAACATATTGTTTATTAAACAGTTGTTTCTCCCTTAATACTTGACATAATGTTGTGAGTCGTGCAATATCATTGTATCACATGTATTTTCATGTTAAATTCTTAATGTAAAGTTATTAAAGTTTGTATAAGAAAGGAAAATTGATCATTTGTTTTATAGAGGGATACTATGATGAATACTATGACCCATCATATGATTATGACTACTATGGAGGCTACGCACCACCACGTGGTAGAGGGGGAAGAGGCATGCCACCAGTAAGTATCAATGCTAAGCTACTGTAAACATTATTTAAAAAGAAAAATTGATGTGCTTCTGTAAGGCTTCTACATGTCTGCAACCTATTTTTTTTTTTTTTTTTTTTTTTTTTTTTTTTTTTTTTTTTTTTTTTTTTTTTTGATTTGCCAAGATAATGGTTCTGAAGCAGATGAAATAGAATTTTAAATTTGCTTCTATATAATAGAAAATTGGGGGGGTGGGGAGAGAAAGAATTACTCACATTAACATCATTTTGTCAAAGTTTTAGAATTTTGTTTTACTTTTTGATGTAACATGGCAAACATCAGTATTTGCTTTTTCCTGCTGCATTTTAATATGAAGTCATTTCACAGTGATTGACTTACTATAAAGGCATTAAATTGGTGGCCCTGTGTAGATTGGCTAAATCAATAGCCATGATTAATTTTATCTGCATGCAATAAAGATCCTTTCAGAAGCAAAACAATTTTTAGCTTACCTGAGCTGAAAGCTCAAGTTGGACTATTGCTATCCATCCTTGTCTGCCGTGTGTAAACTTTTAACGATTTAATCTTCCCCTCCAAAATCATTGGGGCAAATTTAATGAAACTTGTTTACCATCATGCCTGGTTGAAGTTCTTTTACATTGGCTCAAATAAAGGAGTTATGTCCCCTTTGGGTCCCTAAAGGGAGAAATATTGAAAAACTTAAAAAATCATCTCCTGAATGTACAAATGATGTACCCAAGTTATTTTATTTATCATATTCTTGGGTCATCTAGTTTCAGATTTGCACAAGTGGTAGCCATAGGGCTCAAAATTGGGAAATTGTAAGGCAATTGGAGGGGAAATGGTTTAAAATATTAAACTTATCAATAAATCTGGAAATAATAAACTTTTTTGTATAGAGTTGTATATGAGAAAATTGTAGGTATTGATACCATAATCATTTTAAAATTTCAAGGGCCTGGGTTTAGAGGTCAAGGTCAAAGCTGCATAATAAGATGGTTAATTATGTTGAAAACTATTAACTCTGTGTTACCATGTATATTAGAATGTTTTAGGTACTGGCATTGTGATCATTTTGATAATGGTTCAAGGTCAGTAGCTGCATTACTATACTGAAATGGTTAATGATCAGAAAATTATCCATTGAACTTTACTTAAACATGCATTTTAGTAATTTATTAATAAACTGACTAGATATTTCTGAATAGTATTGTCAGTTCTTTGGGCATATACCCAGGTGAGCGTTAAAGCCCATGGGCCTCTTGATTCTTAAAAAAAGTAAATGTTATTTAAACCTAAAGTCAAAATATTACTACAAATGTGATAACTCAGTTTAATAATGTACATGGTTTTGACATGAAAAAGTTTCATTTATAAATGGTTTAAACATTAACAAGTATTATTTGAAATATTCTAAATTTTGCTTTCTTTTGAATCTGATTAGAGTTTTTAAATGTTTTGAGTTTGCTTATGTTTAGTAATTTTATTAGTATTGTATTTGTTGTAAATGTGTCCTCTAACATTCTATTATAAAAAGTAATACAAGTAATTAAAAATAAATAAATTAAATAATCAAATTGATCCTCCTTATACCTTACATATACCTTGCATGAATAAACCTTTTGGTTTGATCTGTTTTAAAAGTAAAAGTCCTAAGTTGATAGATTTTCTATTAAGTTACTATGTGTAATTAGGTTTTATGTTTTAATGTCTCTGTAATTTTTGGATAACAACATATTTGAAAACTCTGCTAAATATCCAATTTTCAATGTTTGACCGAAAAGTATTTTGTTCAGGCCAAATTTGAATTTAAGAAACAAGTCCCTTTTTTTTTTTCAATCACTCATCACAACAAATGATTGTTATATTAAAGCCAAATTAATAAACTTTTCTTTTTTTTTCTATCCAAAAATCATAGAGAATGATAAAAGTTATCAGTATAATAATTTAAGGTTGTGTGTTAAAGGGGATAAATAACATTTTTTCAAGAAATAATTTGAATTTATTTTCATTGATTTACAATTAAATTCATTCAAAAAATAGATATTTGTTTTTCATTTCACCTATTGGCATTGTTATATATGAATATTATTATGCTGATAACTTCTTTGTAGTTATTATGTAGCATTTAATTTCTCTTTCTAAGCAAAATTTTAATGTTGATATAAATACATGTATTGTTTGCCTCAGCCAATGCGAGGTCGAGGAGCCGGCCCCCCACCACCAATTGGTGGTCCTAGAGGTGCTGCCGCAAGAGGAGCTGCTGCATCAAGAGGAGCTATGCGTGGTAGAGGTGCTGCTGCTGCTGCCCGGGGGCGTGGTGGTGTTATGCAGGGCAAAAAACCAGGTGCCAAGAGAAAAGCAGGGAATGATTTGGCACAGTCACAGACAAAACGACGAAATATGCAGGACAACTGGGGAGCCCAACCAATCGCTCAGCAGCCTCTTGATCAGTCTGGTTATGGTGGAGGATACAATGATTCACAGTGGTACCAGGATTCTTATGGGCAAAATTGGGGTTGAGCAGATAGCTTAATCTCTTGAAATTTGAGTTTTTATTTTTAAAAAAAAGTACAAAAATCAAATATTTGATGTTAAAAATATTGTGTCCCTTTGTGGAATTTCTAGGAAGTTAGAAACTTTAAATCATGAAGAAATTTTGGGATACTAACAAAATGACAATTTGAGAGTTTTCCGTCTTTTGACCAGCTACTCGAACCAGTTCGGATTTTAAAATTTATTAAAATTCGCCAGTATTAAAAAGTATCTGGACTAATTCATCATGCATATGTGAATAAAATTCATTACAAACCATTTAATAAAATCATTACCTGTGGTCGTCCCAGATCGCTGGAATCTCGTAATGTCATTGCAGTCTTGAACCATACTGACATTGATCAAGATTTTTTAATACAGGAAGACCTTTTACCGTGAAAGGTCTTGAAATCTTGAAACATTTTTATACTTATACACTACTGTTTAAATACATAAATATGATAAAATGACGAAGTGAAATTCTACAAAAATGCATGAAAAAAGATGGATAAATAGACTTACTAAAGATGGAAAAAATGATCAAATTATTATGAAGAGAAAGTATTGATTAATATTTTAGTTTAATTATTATATTTTTAATTTGTTTATTGTTCTGGGTCGTGTAATATCATTGTAATTGTCCTTCATCATAAATCACACCTTTATAAAATTTGTGGCACTTTTGATTTTGGCTTTTATTTACGCATTTGGTTCAATATAATATGGAAATAAAAGTCATTTTAATAAGTAGTGTGAAAACAATTTTGGCGTTTTCGAGTTCTTTATTTTTTTAAACGACAACTTGTTACCTTTTGATCAAAACCTGGTAAGTAATCCCAGAGGTAAGTGCTGTTTATATGATTATTACTATTGCCTTTACATCAACAAGAGAACATGAACATTTAATATTAAATAAGGGTTAAATCTTGGCCTAGTCAAAACTTGGATTTTTCGTAAAACACTTCATTTTAGAGAATCAAATACTTTGACATATTTGTACTTACATTTTTTGAAGAAAACATGATCATTCCAAGCCACTTGTCAAGCCTGACTTCCATCAGGTATTGCCTTTAGTTCTAATATAATCCGCTCTTATTAAAGTGGCGAGCAGCTTTTAATCCAGACATTTTACACAGAATTTTAAAAAAAAGAATGAAAATTTACACACCGTTTTTCAAAAGTTGTCTGACCAACATAACATTGGAAAATTCTATGTCTTAAAATAATTTGTCTACTTGTCTAGACTACTTTCAACTTTTCATTATCTAGGGGAAATGTTCGTGTTCTTTTAAAAAACTTGCTTTTTGAACAGCACACGCATCCTCGAAAGATTTAAAAAAAAATCTACTGATCATGAACACTTGTAGCATTAGTTCATGTATTATTTGTTGGTTGTTTTGATGCAAAACTGTTAACCAATGAAAACTCTTTTAAAAATTTAATTGGGTTTTTAATGTAAAAGAAAATTACTGTCAACTGAAAAACAGCTACTTGGCAACGGTGCTCTTTATCAACTGTTTTTAGTCAAGACATTTATATATGGCTAGTATTTGATCTTTTTAAAATACATATATTTCTCTGGAGTTCTAAAAAATCAAAAATATTTTTAAGCTTAGAAATCTGCCTTGGTGAATTTCAATTATAGTTTAATGAAGAGTTTGAAGAATATAGCGACTCTACCTGCATTATTCTGTAAAGAAGTAAGCAATTCCAACAGCATTTATCTCGTCTTGCAGAACTGGGGAGGGGGGTGCCCAAACTCACTAAAAGGTTTAAGTTTTAAAAAACCTGTTTAAAATTCATAGCACCTTTAAAAAAAGATTATTTTTTTAAAACGACTTTTGTTATGTCAAGAATCCCAAAATTTTTTAAACCACCCAGACCCGATTTGCTAAATTTGTACGAGAATGCTGAGACAGTATAGAAATTATCAAGGAAATGAAAATGTTTATAATTAAAATCCGATGTTTTAAATGGAATTGCTCACCGAAGAATTTTCAATTGCAATTTGGGAGTTGTTAAATACATGTACATCTTCAGAATTAAAATGCACATCACTTTAATAGCTCTCTAATGAGACCAAGACTTGCTATCAATTGGGTTTTACACAAAATTCAAAACTAACGGAGCTTAAGGACATCATATCTGTTTAAAACAAAAACTCGTCAAATGGTTTGCATTGATGATGCTCCCAATATACAAAGATTTTGAATAGTTCTTTTATGTCTTAATTATTCCATTTTTTTTCCGTTTCCTCAAAACAAAATTCCAATTCAAGAAAAAGTATGCTATATTCCGATATACACTTTGCATGGAATTGTATTTTGAGAATTTAAAAAAAAAAACGCTTCAAAATTAAAATTCTGTGTAAACAATTTTTATGATAAATTCATGCGGAAAAGAATGTTTTATGCATACAATCAGAAACGAGAGGTTTGGCACTTTTGGCATCTTTCGGAACTAAGTTGAGGCAAAATATTTAGCTCCGCAATTCGGTACCACATGGTGTTTGGACCAGTAAAAATTAAGAAGGAACCTGAAAGGACCAAGACGCACCTGCTAAGGTAACCATTATGTGCACTGTGTTTTATTCTTACCTGTGTATAATTTGGACAAGATATTCGGTTGATGGTCAAAACCGTTTTCGCATCTTGCTCCGACATGCCGATTTGTAAGGGAGTTCCGACAAGAGATAACAGTTCACTTGCCAAAGATCGAGTATTTTGGTACACTCCGTTTTTCTCTACAATTTTTGAATGGATAAGCAGATTGCAGTACTAAGTTATTTTCATTTTAAGGTAGAGAACTGTGTGGCCGGGTTGTCCATGTTGCGTGTTTATGAATCATTGCTTTGTTCCAATCTGGGCATACATTTTTGCAACGAAGTTTCAGTTGCCGAAGACGAGGAATGGCCAGTCTACTTAACATGTTCGACCTAGATGCTTAGTACAAATGATATAAATTTTAGCATTATTACTCCAATCTGGCAGGGAAGCATATTGTAGCATTGCCTCTCTTGGTCGGAATCTAGCCAGTTCGTTTTTTTAGAAGTGGTTTCCAGTGCACTTGCGCGGGGACAACTAGTGATACGCATGGCGATATTTTAATGTAGCAACTATAATTTAACCCTTTTCTGTTCTAGGTAGTTTTTGTATTATCATTTGGTTCATGTGATAAGAACACTGATATTGTGTTCTTACTGTCGAACGGATTTGGAACTCCCTGGCTATTCCAAATCTCCTTTTAGCAGACCCTTGGGTCGACTTTACAGGTCGTTGATTGGCCCTCTTATCCAGCGCTTTCATACATCTACTGAGCGCATAACACCAGAACTCAAAATAAAAAGAAAATAAAAGCACGACATAGTTTCAAAATTTCTGCAGTCCAAACTTATCCTGATGCGAATGTTTGAAGTCCAAGCATATGAACAATACTATTATACGGTCAGCTTGGTGCTTATTTCGAGAGAAATGCATGTATTTAGCTTTGATAAACCACTAAGATCTGGTGGTGTGTGTGCTTTGTTAAGTATGTGCAAAGATGGGGCTTCCATGGAGTATGGCCGTTGCTTGTCTAGCTCACAAAGTCCAATTGCCAAACTGTTGTTTGCATATTGTAAGTGATGATCCAAGAAGTCGGTGACAAAGAACGTTGCACAATCGTGCCAAATGTCAATTAACTTTTAATGCCGATAAACGAACGGTTGTAGCTTGTTTACTTAATCGGTTCCACGTTTTTTTTTCTTGATGAGAAACCATGTAGGAATACTAAAAATCTTTAATTTCCACTTAATCCAGTAGGGTTCTGTTAAGCTGCATATGGATCACGTCAGTATTTTTGTACATAATGTCTGTAGGAGTTGCTCCCCTTTCACAGAAAATTTAATGTTTAGGTACTAATTGGAATATACCATCAATTCATTATACGCATTGGTCGTTGTTTTAATAAACGGGGTTCTTTTTATTTTATCATTTAATTATTTCGGCAATTCTTAACTTAAAAAAAGCCGAATAATCGGCTAGCCTGCGCTAGGAGGCATTTGTTTTGTGGAATCGTGTACCGGTAAATTATCGACAAAAGTCCTACTTTATTATATGTATGTAATACTTTTTTTTTCATTTCAGCAGATATACAGGAACAGTTGAACAGCATGACCACTGACTTGTGTCGGTTATGGTTGTTTATTTATTTTAGTTAATTCTTGTATTTAGTTGAAATGGCTGTGTTTGTCTGTATTTTTGTGGTGTATATTGGATTGTTATCCGTGAAAATCTAGAGAGAAGCTGATACAAATTTTCTTATTCTTTTTTGTTGGCCTTATGTCGCCAGGTTCGATTCTTTTTTCGTCGGCCTTGTGTCGAAACGTTCGTTTGCGACGATTGACAGTATTAGGGTATGGAGTTTGTCACTTCCCGAAAGTCTCACAGTTAAGTTTGAATCCTAGTGCGGGAAAGATTCTTAGTTCGCTTCCGAGGGAATGTTTCTCTCTCACTGTATTCCGGTTTCGGTTTTGTTATGGGTCGAGAATGGTCGTATGGTGCGTACAACACCATTACTCTATTATTTCCAGAAGGTCTATTTTTTCAGCATAATGTCTAGATGGTTTGAGTTTAAAAAATCTGTTGTGTTGGCATAGGCGTAATCACTTTCACGTTGATATTTTCTTATTTCAGTGGATTTGTAGAGTATATAAGACACAGACTTTTCTAGTCCGATTTAAAGATAAGGTTGTGAGCACTACAGACTCGCTTTATGACTCGTATCAACATAAAACAAAACATAACATGATTCGCAAAGGTAAAATAACAGATTCAAATTCGGTAGATAAATTTAAAAGGATCGGAGTAGATTTAGTTTCTGGCCATTTTATTTTAAAAAAGAAAAGAAAACAACCGCCACGGTTGTTTTTGTTGTGAATGTTTCCCTATGTTAGTTTGATGAGATGGTATATTGCAAACTGAAAGTTACTGCAAGTCAATAAGGAGGTATTTACTGTGTACTGTGGTATTTGATTGGTTATCTACATTTACAAGTTCCCTGCCAGGGTAAGTCCAAAACTCGCGTATCCTGATTTCTTCGAACTGTCTATCAAACTAAATAAACGTCTCAAAATAATAAGCAGTTTTGGTTTATATTATTTGTGGCTCTGATTCGTTTTCTACGTTTAGTGCATACGTTAATAAAACGCTGATTAACATCAAAGGATTAATTTAATACTGTTGCACACATTTATCAATTGAAAGATGTAGAAGTGTATCATGAGGTGCTGTACATATTTAAAAAACTGCGTAAAATGTACTTTTTAAGCATAACAAAAAAAATTCGTTCCGAAAGTTTCGCAAAAAAAATGTGCGTAGTAGCAATTTGTCTGAATTGCATTTTTAATTTAATATCAAATGATTAGCTCTTGGTTGTATTTTTGTCTAACCACGCATCGGCTTTTAGCTATTCGCATGAGGTGTGTGTATTTCTAGTCTGTCTTGTACCAGAACGCACCCGTGGCGACTTTTGTTAAGGTGCTAGGTCACTTTGTATACCGTAGACAAGCGGACCACTCCTCCGGCCACATTGTCCTAGCACCGGGTAATATAAGAGAAAGTTCTACCACCGAGCCACCGAATGCGTGGTGTTAAGCAGGACGGCAGACGGCAAATTACAGTAAAGACATTCATTTTTATAATCCGTGTATACCTCCTACCTATTAATTTGTTTATGCGTGTAAATCTTGACATTTGTTATGTTAAACAGTTAGCCCAAACGAGATTCTATTGTCCGATAAATAATTAAATATTGCAAAGTCCATGTGCTCTGATTGGCCTAAAAAGTTATTTTCTCATAGACTATTTTAACTAAGACCCGGCCACTGCCACCTGTAAGTAAATTCATCGGCGGCAAACATTGAATCTGACAAATAACAAATTCTCAAAAAGGTCAATTATTTAAAAACCTTTACTTAAGATAGTTTAACTTATTTTACTGTAACTTGTTTAACAACAAAATTGAAAGTTTAAACGAGAGTAATAAATTTCATCTATATACAGATATTAAGCTTAAAAACGAACCCCATGATTACCTAAAATATTCAAAAATTGAATTAAGACGAATTTTTACACAATTTCCTAGAATGATAATAATCTGCTTACAGAAAAGGGACTTTATTAAAGATACCACGTGAGCAAAAAGTGTAACAAATGTAAAATTTAGGAAATCGAAAAACATTAACGGCAAAAGTTATCGCTAAAAATCCCGAATTTGCTAATCTGAGAAACTAGCATATTTACTAAATCCCAAGGATATAATTTTGAAGTAAAAATGATAGGCTTCTTCATTAAACAGTCGTTGGAACTTGTGACTGGTAGTTTTTCCTTGTATTTTATTTTCAAGTATCGCGTATTTTCTTATAATACCCTTAATATGTACCTTGTCAAAAGTTATATTTTGACTTTTATGACAACAAAATTTGAATTAATGTTCACATTGATTTGTTAAATAAACCTTTTATGCCTACGACTTTTTATTAGGTTGATAATTGGGCGAAGGGCCCGTTCAGAAAAAACTTCCTAAATGCCACTTTTACCGAAGTCAAGTGTGTAAAATGCTCGTTGGTTATTGTGGAAAAACTGCAAAATAAGTCCAAGTTAAGTTTGTTGCCTGACGCTGGTTCAAGAATACGAGTAATGACAACAATCAAAAATAATGCAGTTACCGGACCTGGTTATCATGGAAATGGAACAGTGTGAATAAAATGCATAAGTATCTTACGATTCCAAGCTTAGCGGTATTGAAATATTGGCATATACATAGTATGCTAAATCAATTGGCGATAAGAATGTTTTAAAATTGACGATAATAAATTGTACTTTGAAATACTATTATATTCGAGATATCCATACAATTGGTTAAATTGAGCAAATAAATGGTATTTTAATACTGATCAATTGTGCAAGTACTGCACAACACGATGTACTAAACATTGATGCGTTTAAAATGCACAATATAATTACATGACCCTGCACACAAGACCTTTGAAAAGAATTAATGGCAACGAAAAAATTTATTAAATGATGTAGGGAAATACACTCGATAGTGTCCCACACAAAATTTATTAAACGGTTAATTGGAATTAATTACATGTTCGCAGTGTAACCCAAAAATACAAACGCAATACAATGTATATAAACACGAAAAAAGAAATATTATATCATTGATGTTGAATCAGACGGCGCCAACAACATTCTGAAGATAATACTTGCGGAGGGCAAAAATACAATGATACGATGTTTGTATCTATAAAATCTATCATATCCCCAAAACCTTGTGCTAAAGGGTAAAGACCACAACGGGTATCCCGTTTCCTCAGTGTGCCTCTCTAGCACCCGTAGTTGATGTCTAGATATGGGGTATGAAAGCGGAATAAAAACCAAGTTACTCCAACAGACAAAATTATATATTTGCACGACGTGTTTACAAGCAGAGACGAGATACTGATAGCGAAACTCGAAAACATTTTTTTAAATAATCACATTGCCTCTGTCGTTTTTTAGCCATACATGTCGGCCCCTGTTTTAGCAGAAATCGGAACCAATACAATACTCGATTGTAAGACCGCCAAATGTAAAAATCGGGTTAAATGAAAAAAGGTCAAAATTCGACGTTTAATGTAAAAACAATTTTACTCTATATGTAAAAAATGCTACAAATGTAAAAACTTGACATCAAATGTAAAAAAGCATATGACGCTAAATGTAAAAATGCCGATTTTTAACGTTAAATGTGAAAACAAAAAAAGTGATAAATGTAAAACAAAAACATTGCTCACGTTAGCATAATTCTGTATTACACATACATGTAAGAGGTTTCCAATTAAAAACAAAAATTAAAGTACGGAGAAGCGTTGAGCTAGCACCTGTGTGTAAGATGTATTAAAGGTTTTACATGATTACAGTTAAAATAAGCAACATTAAAAAATCATCACACATTGATATAATCGGTATTTTAGTCATTTTACGACAAAAACAGTGTTATCAGTCTTTTATTGAGTGCATGTGGTTCTGCGTGGCAAGTGTGGACTGAAGCTG
This sequence comes from Tegillarca granosa, assembly GCA_029721355.1. Classification (NCBI taxonomy): domain Eukaryota; kingdom Metazoa; phylum Mollusca; class Bivalvia; order Arcoida; family Arcidae; genus Tegillarca; species Tegillarca granosa. The sequence goes on along the minus strand of CM056596.1, from coordinate 9,536,098 downwards.
TCTTTATAATTATGGCTCATTGTTACAGATTCCGAAATCGAACCCACGTCGAGAGAGAGAATTCGATCGTTTGTAAATTTTACGTCTATTTGAATGAATACATTATGTAAAAAATAATTCCTAAAACTTCCCGCCCGATGCAGTATTTGCATCGGTAACCCTAGAGTCACCAGGGTTTACAAAGTGTTAGAGTAAACAACAACTTTTTTAACAATTTATAACAGAACTTTAGAATAGAATATAACGACACAATACATGTCTCTGAAAAAGTTTAATAAAACCTAACAGACAATTTAAGTGGAGATTTAGAACAAGATGGACAACACATTAAGCATGCATGAACTCTCGCTGGGCGAGGTAACAAGCTCATAAAGCCTGTGAGCAAAATATAGTAGGCCATTCATATTTAGTGGTCGTCAAAGAAACAATAAATCAGTCAATAGACCTAACGTGCCGGGGCCTCGGTGGCCGAATGGTCTGAAGCACGCTCTTACGGATCACAGTGTCTCTCACCGCCTGGGTTCGAATCCCACTCGGAACATCCTAGTGTGAGAAAATTTGTCAGTTCGCTTGCCTAAGGTCGGTGGTTTTCTCCGGCCACTCCGGTTTCCTCCACCATTCCAGAACTGTCTGCCTCGAAATAAGTGAAAGATTCTTTACTGGGGCGTAAATAGTGAACCTGATGTCCGTCCGTCCTTCCGTTTGTCTTTCCGTCCGTCCGAAATATTTGGTTTCCGGATGATAACTCAAAAGTTTTCAACAAAATGATTTCATATTTATATGCAGTGCTTATGGTTAGAAAAGGAAGGTTCCTTTCGATTTTGTAAAATTTTCCATTTCTCGTTCAAGAGTTACGCCCCTTTTTCTGTTATTTAAAGTTTTACCCATTTCCGGATATCTCCAGAACCAGTGTGCTAACCGATTTCATATTTATATGCAAAGCTTATATAAGGTCATGAAAGAAAGGTTCTTTTCGATTTCGGAAGATTTCTCATTTATAGTTCAAGAGTTATGGCCCTTTTTCAGTTATTCTGACGTTTTACCCATTTCCAGACGATAATTCCAGAACCAGTTTGCCAGTTGATTTCATGCCTACTGTCATAAAAGGAATATTCCTTACAATTTTTGAAGATTTACCTTTTACCGTTCGGGAGTTATTTCCCTTTTTCGGTTTTGAAGTTTTACACAGTCTGACTTCATATTTATACACAATGCTTATGGTCAAGTAAGAAAGGTTCCTTTTACCCATGAAATTTTTGTTATTGTCTGGAAATGGGTAAAACTTCAGAATAACAGAAAAATAAGAATTCTTAGAATTTATGTATGTACCTGTATATATCTGCGGGTAGATTCCTGAGTGGGTGGCTGGGGTATTAGTTATCCTTTGAATCACCAGTCTAGTTATTATTATTATTATTATTATTATTATTATTATTTAGATGCCGTAATGCAAAATGCCATAGTGTGATATAGCGAGACTATTTTGCACGATCTGCTATACGGAATTAATAAGCATTGCATCATTGTCCCATTTGTATAATAGATTCGCGTCTTTTCTTCCGCATGTTTGTTTTAGAAGATGATGTTGTTTGAATGATTATATAAAAGATGTGGTCATCTTATATTTTTTTAGTTTGTGGTATTCTGTGGACAGGATACCGATTTTACATTTTAAATTTTTATCAAGGAGTCTTTAAATAAAAATAGAACATTTGTTAAATTGTGATTAAATTCAATATACATCGATATTGTGCCTGTATAATTGAAAAAAAAAAACCTCCATGATTTTGTATTATTCTCAAATTCGGTGAATCATGTATTATGCATTTATGTGTTTGACCTTAACAACAATTCAAAATTGACTAGCTAGTTTTTAGCTCATCTGAACCAAACATTTCAGGTGAGCTATTGCCATGAGTTAGCGTCCAGTGTCCGTTTTTCGGACTTTTTAAACTTGTACATTTTTATCTTTTTCTTGAGAACTTCTAAACAGAATTTGATGATACTTTGCGAAAATGTTTCTCATATATTTTTTTCCTCTTTCCGAATGTTGTTACTTTGGTGCTTTTTCATCAACTTATAAGCCGCCATGGCAAATTCTTGTTTTTGATATGCTAAATTTTAAGAACTTCATTCCAAGAACCGCTTAATGAATTGAAACCATACTCTGAAAATATGTTCCTGTTAATACATACGGACCTTGCTTATTGTGAAATTCACTTGTAAAATTATTTGAACAGGGCTTTACTTTGTTTTGGTAATACAGAGTTAAAGCTACAGTGATGGTCAAAACAATGCATTTTGTGTGAAGTTTTTACCGTTAAAAACCTATAAAACCTATAATTGTTCTTTTTGTTTGTTTGTCTGTATTGTTTTTTCCTGTCATCATTTTGCATTTAAAGAGATAGGTCGTTCATAGTATCGCCAATAATCATCATAAGTAGTTTCGTTTTTCTTTTTTTTCTTCCAGAATTGTGCCATAGGTAATGTGATTCTTAAACTTTTCACTTATACTAGAAACTTTGAAACTAGAACTTTGTATAATGAAGCTCATAGCGTTGGACTCAAAAGGTTTTCTGTTGCAATGAAAACTGTTGCAGCCTATTTACAATACGCATTAGTGAAAATGCAGTGGTGACGAAGTGAGTAGGAAGTGACTTTCTTCAAAATGATATCATGAGTTACCGGAGAACACGATTGTCCTTAAAGAATCACGTGTCAATCTGGGGATCAAACCCACGACCCCCGACACAACAGCACTACCAACTGAGCTGAAAGAGAGCTCCACTTACGCAGTTATGTACAGCACCTAGCACTACTGTTGCAACTGACAGGGAAGCGTTCCTGCTACACATATTTAACACTAATTTGTTTATGATGCATATATATCTACTATTAGGCCATGTAAGATTATGACAGATATGTATTCAGAAAAGTTCAGTTGATTTCATTTCAAAGAATTTTTGTGTGTGTGCATTGTTGATAATTCGTCGAAATAGAATTTCATATTGATTTCAAATAAACTATTAGTTGAGCAGATAAATGTTAAGCCAAGGCTACTTGCAGGGGCCCCGGTGGCCGAGTGGTCTAAAGCGCGTGCTTACGGATCACATTGCCTCTCATCGCCTGGGTTCGAATCCCACTCGGAACAGATCCTAATGTAAGAAAATTTGTCAGTTTACTTGCCGAAGGTCGGTGGCACTTCGGTTTCCTTTACCGTCCCAGAACTGACCACCTCAAAATAAGTGAAAGAATCTTGATTTGGGCGCCATTACTCAACTCAAGGCTACTTGACAATAAATCTAGTTTTTTCCTACGAAAACACATTGATTTAAGAAGTTTATTCGCCATCCTAATCACACTTACCCATTAACACTGAAAACATCAGTAACAATCCTAAGTCACCATAAATATTTGTTAACAACGCTGCCCTATAAGAAATGCATATTGTTCAAGACAGAACCCTATAATCTTTTCAAATATGACCTGGTAAGTAATACTCCTTATTGGCATCTTAAATATCATTAAAAATCATAATTCATTGTCAATTGTTAAGTATTGTAACATTTTTTAAAAACGATCTACAGTTGTGTTCAGTGATCTTGGAGTGATCATGTAAGAATATTTATAACACATAACCTAACCTTACACCACATGCACACAAACATGCTGATGTTACCAATCACAAGAAATAATTACCAAGCGGCACATTAAGGGAGGACAGACTTTCGCTTATCGATTCGACATGGATGAAAGGTAATAAAAAAAAGACTGATGACGTCATCGATGCACGAAGAGGGTAATCGAAATTAGAGAAATTTGTGCTAAAAACGCAAAAGAGTTCTAGCGTTGAGCTTTTCAGTACTTTCAATTCTTTGATTTTGATGCAAAAGTGTGCACATTTTTTTTTACATTTATCACTTTTTTGTTTTCACATTTAACGTTAAAAATCGGCATTTTTACAATTAGCGTTAAAACGTTTTCACATTTAGCGTCAAATGCTTTTTCCCATTTAATGTCAAGTTTTTACATTTGTAGCATTTCTTTACATTTCTTGGCGGTGTATCTATTCTCGCCGTTGCTATTGGTGCACGGGTACGCGCGTGAAAATCTACACGCGATTTTATGGAGAAAGTGGACAAATACCCAAAAGTCAATGTACAAAGTTTAAAAGAAATCCTTGCAATATCGACGGAGTTAGTAGGTAAAATCCCTTAAGTGTGCCTTATCTAACTAAGTGGGTCACCTGACCACGGTAGCTAAGTAAAGTTACCGGAGATTTCCCTTGTCTACATCCTTGTCTGTGTGTTTTCTACCCACAAAGGCAGACGATATTTATTCTACATCCATTAAATTGAATAAGTAACTACGATGTACTGCAGACCGCAAGTGCACGGACAGCATTTAATGAATAAACAACACATTGTAATATCACCGGGCATTCATGAATGTCTTAAATGTGTCGAATGACGTAAACTCTACATTTAAAATTGTTTTTAAATTTAACGTTGTTTGATCTTTTTACATTTAACGTGATTTTTACATTTGACAGTCTTACACTCGATGCTGCTGTGAGGCATTTATTTAGTCTATGACCGAATGGCAATAAAGTATGTATTGCAGTTTTAAGAAATAAACATTCGAGATACACGATTCATAAAAATGGGCCTGGTCCCGGTTTCACAATCATTCCTTAACTAAGATTTTCCTTAACTTAAATCTGGCAAATTTGAAATCTTAATAATTTGGTGAATTGTTTAGATATTTAGGATTTTAAGATGTCATTTTGAAGATGACTTCAAGCTTGTAACACCTGTATTTAGTTTTATCACAAGTGTTTATTTTTAATTCAAAATGAGATTGTCAAAATTTGCTAAATTTAAGTTAAGGAAAATCTTAGTTAAGGAATGATTGTGAAACTGGGACCTGATTAAAGAGTATTTTAGGGCACAGTTACGAATATTTTATTTGTATTGAGACCAGCTATAGGTAAAGTGGCAGATTGCAACTGTACAGGAAATCCGAAGAAAAAAAGTAAACGAGTACCATCAAGACCCTAAAACTTGTCATTAAACTTGATCTTTGAATACAGAATTCATGATACTAGTATTTATCTTAACATATAATTTTTAAGGTAAATTTTCCTCAAGCTATGGGTGAAGCTAAGAATTTGTCGACTATTTAAAGTTCACAATAATGAATTAGTCGAAAGTATGAAAAAATAAATGAAATATTCAAAAAATTGCTTAAATTGATAAAATTATAAGATCCTACAATTAGTAGTATTTGAAAGAGAGAGATAGAGAGACACAGAGAGAGAAATAGAGAGAGAGAGAGAGAGAGAGTGTGTGTGTGTGTGTGTGTGTGTGTGTGTGTGTGTGTCTTTTGTTTTTCTTAATTTTTTCATCGATCTGTCCTATTATATTACTTTTATTGTCATATTTTATTATTATTTTTATTTTATTTTAATTTTTTTTTTTTTTTTTGGGGGGGGGGGGGGGGGGCTAAAAACGAGTTCACAGTAAGCACGCCTGACCAATCTGAACTACTTTATCAGGTTTTGTCATTGTTGATAATTAACATAACTTACTATCTGAAAGAAAAAAAAATTAAATTGAAAGGGGCGTACTCGTTAAGACACTACTCTTTTCAAAAATGTTTTAAGTGAATACGAGTTTTGACGAAGTCATGAAAACGCCTTTATTTAATTATTTATATATAGAATTAAAAATCAATCTTGGAACATACGTATGAACAATAAGTGGAGGTGTCCTGAATTGATCATTAACGACCGATCAATATTTTTAACTTTCAGACATTGACAGTTATCACAAAAACGGTGGCATTTACAATGGGCACAATAATCCTACAACCATTTGACCAAAACAAATCCAAAAGAAAAACAAAAATTGTCTAAGATTATCGAACCAAATATAAATGTCATCATTTTCTGGCTAAAATGACAAAACTTTGATTTAACAACGATCAATATTTTTAACTTTCAGACATTGACAGTTATCACAAAAACGGTGGCATTTACAATGGGCACAATAATCCTACAACCATTTGACCAAAACAAATCCAAAAGAAAAACAAAAATTGTCTAAGATTATCGAACCAAATATAAATGTCATCATTTTCTGGCTAAAATGACAAAACTTTGATTTAACAACAATCATCAGTTGATAAGAATAATATGCATATTATTATACTTTTGTTTTCTTATGAATAAAAGAATTAGCCAACTGATTGACGCGATCGGGGGTAATATTTAAATCTCGTTTATATGTTACAATTGTTGTACCTATTGTCCGGGAAGGATCGAAACATTTTAATTAAGGTGTAGCGATGTACCTGAGAAATTAACCAATAGAAACGTTTTATTTATAAAGATTTAGATTTATGTGAAACGTTTAACGTGTATTGAATCTAGATAAAAATATAGATCAATTGACATGGGACTTTTAGTTGAGTGGTTCGGCTTGATTTGTTTCCAGTATTTATATACATAGTGTAAATTAAAATATTATTTATTATTTTTATTTCAAAAATAATTTTAAATGACATTTATCTTCACGTGTATTTAACTGGAATTATTGTAGAAAGACAAAATGTCGCTTAAAAAACTTATCGGAAATGTAATGAAGAAACAGATGTGAGTATGATTTTGTCATTAATGTTTTATTAACGCATGTTCAAAATCGTTAGATAGAAATTATTTTTTAAAAGATGGAAATCTAAATGATTTTGAGAAAAAATAGATTAATCTTGATCTTAAATTTAATTAATACCTAAAAAGTGTTATTCACAAAAAGACCAATAAAAGAGGAGAAAATGTCAACATTGAAACATTCATTTATAGAAGATTAATTATTTATTTTTAATTAACACAATTGATTTATCTTAAACGCTACTCTTTCATTTTTAATTTTATTTATTTTTGTCTCCTAGAGATGTTTAATTTTTGTCTACAATTATATTGTGCAAATATAATTTTCTAAACACACACACACACGCACACACACACGCTATTTAGTGAAAAAATGCATTTTTCGAAAATTTCATTTCAATTATTTTTTATTTATTCATAATTGCTACATTATTAAAAGATGATTTCAATGGGCATAACTCTTATTTTTATGAAAAACGTGTGAAATTTAAGTCACACACACACACACACACACACACACACACACACACACACACACACACACACACGAGTGAAAGAGACTACCGAATTTCCGAAAGGTTACAATAAAAGAAATTTGCCTAAACTTTTTTTTCCGATAAACCCACATTATTTCTGATCAGTTTTAGATAAAAGTAATAGTTTTAGTTATTTTGTCTTAGTCAACCAAATAAATTATAAATTGAGATCACTTGTCTTTTTAACCTACCCAATATCACACGATCATTTTGAATAAGGTAATTGTTAGTTAAATCAGACGTAGTTGCCTTAATGGACATTGATCAGCTAATTGCCACTCTTTGGATTGAATTGATATGTATTTCATTTGTGGTCAATCTGGCGGTCAATAGCGACGTCAAAACAAAACGCGGATATATATATATATTATATATTGTCCTTCAAACCCTAAACTTCAAAATATAACACAAATACGCGCGAGACAACTGTATAACTGTATTTGAGGTGTAGTTAATTATAGTAAAACCAATACTTTTTTTAACAGAAATATCTTTAAAAGCAACATTTTTTGCACACACACACACATATATATATATATATATATATATATATATATATATATATATATATATATATATATATATATATATATATATATATATATATATATATATATATATATATAAAGTTTTATCATCTCTGGTTTTATTAAATTGGAGTTAAGTAATGGTGCTGTACGTCCCAATTAAGTTATTTTGCTTATATCGAGCCGGATTTTTTTATGGTGGAGTAAACCTGAGTTACCGGAAAAAGTCATTTACAACCGTTTGACGAACTGACAAACTCCTTTTTAAAGATCTTCCCGAGAGGTACTGGAACATAGGTGGTATAAAACACCGTCATCCGTAAACGCGTAGATCAGATCCCTTGCTACAGAAGCTCCGTTTTATTGAAGATATTTACCTTAACGGTTCATAACGTACGGGGTTCCTCGAGTAATTATACAGAACTTTGTTACTTATAAAAAATAGATATTTATTTTGCTAGATTTCTCAGCACCCTTTGTGGTGGTTCCGGGGTGAATTTTCTGGTTTTTCTTTTTACTTGCAGCGCAATCATTTATTCATATATATATATATATATATATATATATATATATATATATATATATATATATATATATATATATATATATATATATATATATATATATATATATATATATATATATTATTATTATTATTATTATTATTATTATTATTATTATTATTATTATTATTATTACTTCGTTTTTTGTGTTAGTTTGATCCAAAAATCCAGATTACAGCATTACAAAACATGCCGGGAATAACATACTCTGTATCTTAAATACCTTAGATATCAAAATTTATTTTGCGAATTGAATTAAAAATTTACAATAATTGAATGGGACTATTTATTTGTATCAAATCAAGTGAACATTATTTAGTGTCGAATAAAATACAATAATCAACAAAAACTCTTTTGAGCTTTAAAAATCGACTATACAATTATTGTATAGATGAATATAGTACATAGGGTATGGCATGATAAATATTTCCATGCAATTCCAAAAAAAGGCAAAACACAAAAAGTAAGGATAAAATTAAAGCATAACACAAATAAGGCAAAGAATTAAAATAAAGCATAGCAAACAACAATAAAACATAACACAAAAAACCATAGCACAAAGTAACAAAACAAACAAATAAAAAATAAATAAAATAAATAAATAAAAAAATATTAAAAAAATAAATAAAAAATATATATATACAAAAAATAATAATAATAAAAATAAATAAATAAATAAAAATAAAATAAAATAAAGTATAACTTAAAAAGTATAACAAAATAAATCAAGATTAAAACATTAAAAAATAAAGCATATAACGCAACATAAAACACAACACAGAGAAAAAAACAAAATAAAACAACACAAAGTAAAAATAACACAGGCCGGAAAAATAGCACAAAAAAGCATTATATTAAATAAAGTATAACATAAAAATATAACAAAATAAAGCAATACACAGAATAAAACATGCAAACTGAAATGAGAAGATAAAACAGATTAAAAAAGGATAAAAGCAGATAAATAGTATCAAGAAAAAGTGACACTTATCAGTATGTCAAGGGTAAAAAGGGGCCAGTCTGGTCGACCCGAAGTGACCCCAATCCTCGAGATTAATAAAAATAGAACTGCCTTGGCTTGAATAGCTGAAAAATTGCTGATGTGATGTAAAACTACATTCAACCGACATAGTTAAAGAAATTTGAAGATAAATACTTTTTTGTCTAAATAATGGTTGATACTCAAAAAAAAAAAAAAAAAATAAATAAATAAATAAAAAATAAAATAAATAAATATGAATAAATAAATAAATGATAAATAAACAAAAAGAAGTTACATGTATATTTAAACAGTTCTATATCCAACTAATTGTCCTTTTTGTCCGGAATTAAAGAATATGACTAACACCACGAAATTTTAAATAATTTCAACGTTTGTCCAGATATAACTTCAAACGTGACTTGTTTTCGCGTGCTTATTGAAAATCTATTTTTATAAATTCATACAAGAAAAAAAATTTGTATTCCAAACGCATAATATTGTCGCTGATAAATCCTTAAAGAAAACTAAAATTATAAAAAATTATGTATATCTGTAATAAAGTATCGAGTGGTTTTCTTTTTAATTATATTTTTGCTTCAATATTTACTCAAGTACTAAACAAACAAATTTCAAACAAGTACCAACAAAGTGTATAAATGGTACTATTCAAATTATAACAAAAAGTCACCATAATCACCAGTTATTTTATATTTGTAAAAAATCAGCACTTTATCAGAATTATAATGTATCAGTTATGTGAATTTTAAAAGAATATATCTTTAATAAAGGCACAATGTCTTAAACTTAAAAAAAAAATCAAAATATCTTTAATTTACTTTACAAGAGACACAATTAAACTCAAGCTGAGGTAAACATTTGAGCTCTACTCGAGAACTGTTGAGTACAACATCTTATTTGGTTAACCCTTGGGGGTTTAAGATACATTTTAAATAAACGTTACGTATTTTATATTTTTAAAATAGGTTATAAATATAATGTTTGCATTAAAAAAACCCGCGAAACAGTATTATTTATTTATTTCCATGACGACATCTTATAGCGCGAGTACATGCGCATTTGCGTCTTAGTCAAGCATGGTTAGTTCACTTACTTATATCAAGATGTCATCAGCAAAAAGAAAGTTAGTTAAAAATAAAAACATGTGTTCTCGTTATCGTGTTGATATAAATTAAAATATAAATTGTTTACATTTATGACTAGTAATTTAAAGCATTTCATCAAGGCTTGACATTTTTGCCCTCATTAACAAAATCTTAGTCAATATTTAGTATTCGTTATCATTTAATGATACAGTTATTGATAGATAATTCAGAGGCTCGTGACATTTCACATTTAGCCACGTGTTTCTCCACTGTATAAAAGTTACCACAAACCATCATAATAAGCCCTAACAATGAGCTTTCCGGTATTTCTCATATTTTATCGAAAAATTCTGTCAATGATACATTAATTGGCCAATACCGGAAACTGTAACAATGAAAAGTTTAACTCCGCTCAATAACTCGTCCAAAACAAACTTCATGAAAGCAATCATTATACTTAAAATTGAATGGAGCAGGGGAGATAATAGACAAAACGTTCTAGAGAAAATAATCCTCGGCTGTTACAAGGATGACCATGTGATTAATATTTTCATATTAAATCAAATTTACATCTCCTAGGATCATATCCATCTCGTAAAAAACTTAAATTTTTTTTCGAGAATCAAATAGTGAGCAAAGTCTTAGAGTGATGTTTAATAATGGCAACCGAAAACATTCCAAAGCAAACATCACAGACATATATTGGAAAGATGCAACATTGTAAATCGCATTTGACTCCTTGCTTTCATAAAGAAACAGTTATTGTTTGCAGCCCATTGCTAAATAAAATGCATGTATTATTTAAACTGAACTAATAAAGCACATGTGGTTAACTGGTTTGATTTTTTTAGGGTTGTAAGAACGTTTGTTATACCCATGGAAGTTAAGGTTCAATTGAAGCTATGTGCGGCATGTGTTGGTCATGCAGCCATTCATTACTAAATTATTCTGGACACTATACCAATAGTTTACCTGCTTCATGTGGTAGTTTTCTCAAAGTTCTTGCCCCTGGACTGGAGAAAATCTCGCGTTGTATATTATCACAAACACATTACATTTTTTGACAAGATTATAAATATGTTTGATTGTTTAAATATGGCATCATGCTTACATCGCGGTCTAGAAAGCATGTAGTAGCTTGCTGTGAAACTGTTTCATACCATTTTTGAATGTATTTTATGACACACACACACACACACACACACACACACACACACTTATTGTTACTTTTACATTATATGTCCTAACTGACCATAATATCATAATATTTGTAAAGCCATTAGTCCGTTTATGAAGTGACCAGTCACATTAAGATTGCAAACTAAGCTCTAAAGAAAACGATTGATTTCATTTGTGAGGAAATATTTCCATTTGTTATTTAAATGGACGTGTTTGTTTCCATAAAGTTTTAATATTTAACCCGGTTTTCTGTTTGCAAACAAAAATAATTATTTAAGTAGTTTTTGTGGTTCCTCTATTACTAGTCATAGATTTTCCAGATTTATAAAAACCCGTGATAGAATCAGGGTGTCTGGATTCTAAAACATTTAAGTGTGTCAGGTGTTTGGGTTTATTTCTGGAATTTAAGGATGCTTTCTTTAGGAAAATTGTTAAAAGCTGAAAAACTGAGGTAAGAGAAAAATAACACAGATTTAAAAATCATTATTAAATAGTCTTTAAAATTAAACACAGGGTTTTAAAAGTTTATAAACCATATGTGGGGTATTCAGGCAACGAATGAAAATCTTATTGGAATCAGTTGAAATTATAAATGTGCTTCAATGGATACAGGAAAACGGTCAGAAAACAAATGTTGAAATTTTACAGGGTTAATGGTATTTTACAAGCAAGTTAAGATTCTTTTACATTTATTGACGTGGTAAGTTCTAGGATGGTGGAGGAAATCGGAGTGCCCGGAAAAAACCTCCTACCTTCGGTAAGCAAACTGACAAACTTTCTTACACTAGGATTCACCAGAGTGGTCTTCGAATATGGCTGTGAGCCGTTAGGGCGCTCTTCAGACGATTCGGCCAAAGAAGGCCAATGTAGAAAAATATATTTGATATAATATGTAAAAGGCCATTGTATACCTTATGTTTAGAGACCAGTATGGAAAACGTATTGATGCCATATAAATGGCCATATATTTATGAGTCACTGTTAAACGCATTTAAAAACAAAAATATGTTGTGTGGAATATATATCTTGAAATGCAAAGAAAAGTAAAAAACTATTAGAAAATCGTATGTTAATATAGAAAATTCCGAAAACCACATATTTATGTAGAAAAGGTATTCAAATCATATGTTTTGGAACCAAAGTGAAATACGTAACACGTATGTTATAGGAGAAATGTAGAAAATAATAATATGTTTACAATATACATTGTGGAATCGTATTGAATACATAGAACATTCGAGGACTGGTGTGGAAAACATTTTGATAAAAACGTTTAGAGACCGATGTGGAAAACACTTTTATAAAAACGTTTAGAGGCCGATGTGGAAAACACTTTTATAAAAACGTTCAGAGACCGATGTGGAAATCGTTTTGATACAACATGTTTAGGGACCGATGTGGAAACCGTTTTGGAATCGTGCGTTTAGACCGCACTGATACTTTTCATATAAATGATCGCCATGTTTTTTATATGATACCATAAACGTATTTTTAAATGATATTTACTATGTGTGAAGTTGATCGACGTTTCCCAGTAAAATGAGATACTAGTATTCACAGATATCTTTTCAAGCATCTGTATTGTTAGAAGACGAATATAATTGAAAGTTAGAAACCAAGTCCGTACTAAGACCAGGACAGCTGTCGAGTACTGTTTATTCAAACTAACTATAACTCACTAACTAAAAAAAAAGTAACTAACCAACTAACTAACTAACTAACTAACTAACTAACTAACTAACTAACTAACTAACTAACTAACTAACTAACTAACTAACTAAATAAATAAATAAAATAAAAAACAATAAGCTTTATAAAAGTATATTGGAACAAATACTCGAACGAAAGATAAACATTTTAAATACAGGAAAACTCTTCACAGACGGTAAAAAGGTTAAAGTAGTTCCCAAGATGGAGAACAAACTGTTTAACAGTTAAGTTTCTTTAATAGTGAATTTAAAAGTTTTAACATGTGTTTCTTTTACTCATCAGGGCGGATGAGGATAATCCTGCCACTCCATCAAAATTTGATTTACTGAAGCAAAGACGGTTGAGTTCCGCATTAAACAAAAAAGATGGCGATGATAGTTCACAAGATGGAGAACAGACTGTGAAACAGTTCGGACGTCTAATAGGGTCCATCATAAAAACTAGGGCGTAAGTTATATTTTATCTGTAGCATTTTAAAAGCTTACAGTACATATCTTATCAATAGTCACCTTACGGATACAGATTGGAACTGTTTCAAGTTTTGAAAGAAATTCTGATTTTTGTTGTTGTTGTTCTTGTTGTTGGGAGATGTTAATTTCAATGTTTGGTCCTTTTTCCATTTCAGCTTAAACTGTACTTATGTCCTTTGCCATTTCAGCTTAAACATTAGTACTATTAGTATGACTTTGTAGTGAATAACAAAGCAAAAGTTTAATATCTTAATGTTGCTAAAATGGCCTTCGATTTTAATTTTTTAAATACAATTTCTGAATGGTGATGTATGTGCAGAATTTTGAATATTTCTTTTGGTGTCTAAACATGACACGACTTTAGATTTCAGGTTTGTTACATGAAACACATCTAAGGTCTTTAAGATCATTACGCATTACTTACAATAGATAAGTTAAAAATTAGATTCTGGTAAAAGGTTAGAGTTTACGATTTGATTTAAGGTTTGATTGGTTGGTTGTCATGTATTAAGTCTTTTACAATTCGTTTCAAATTATTTCGTGTTTTCGAGTGATGCATGAGTTATTTCGTTTTTTGAGTGATGCCTGAGTTATTTCGTTTTTGGGTGATGCGAGTTATTTCGTTTTTTGAGTGATGCGTGAGTTATTTCGTTTTTTCGAGTGATGCGTGAGTTATTTCGTGTTTTCAAGTGATGCGAGAGTTATTTCGGTTTTTTCGAGTGATGCGTGAGTTATTTCGTGTTTTCAGGTGATGCGTCAGTTATTTCATGTTTTCAGGTGATGCGTCAGTTATTTTGTGTAGTCTTTTTGTTATTATTTCTCTTGGCGCTATACTTTTTTCCCATGTTTTCGCTCTTAGAATTTCTTCTTTTTGTCTTTTCGCTTAGAAAACCGGCCACATGAAAGGTCAAAAGGCATAAAAAGCTGTCAGGTCATGTGCTACTTTTCGGATTTTTATTAAATTATTTAAAAAAAAAACTCAAAAAGTAGCACATGGCAACAAAATTAATGTTATAGAGAATTTTTTAGGTTTCCAAGACATCATTTCACTTTCGTTTTGCCTAAAGGTTATTTTTTTGCCTAGTATCCATGCAGTTTGCAAACATGTAGCTTATATATACATCTATGAAAATTATAAATGGTTAAAAATTGTGAAACTTTCCTTTAAGAATCCCACTTGAAGAGTAGGATTCGAATTTAGCGGTGAGAGACGCTGGAATCCGTAAGGGTGCGCTGACACCGACAATCCTCCCCCCCCCCAACACATGCAGAATGGATCATACTGTAATTTTCTTAAGACGTTCATGAATACAGATAGTGGTTTTAGTTTAAGGTTTAACCCAAAATCGCTACATAATCTCCTCGTTTAATTTTAACCCCAAAGAACGGCAACGTGTTATATTATTAAAAGTTTTAAATCAATATATTCTCGCTCTCTATAAAACTATAAAGCATATATCAAATACCTTAATTAAAAAAATAACTTAAATTTGAAAGTACTCGATAAAAGTATATGTTTAATGGTTTTATTTCAAAATGTAACAATAAAGGAGAAAAAATTCTGATTAGAAATGTAATTCCGATCAGGTAAAAACTCTACATTGATAGAAAGTCACGGTTAATATGTGTATAATGAATTGTCGTGATTGTTGACAAGGTAGATTATATCCTTAATATTTGACAAGTTTTCTGATAAACATGTTGACTCTAGAACAAAACTCAGGCTTCGGGTTTGATCTGCCTTAACTTGTATATATGTGTTAAAATCGATGTTATAGGATGAAAAAGGTTTAATGGATCAATATAGGTGTTAAAAAGTCCGACATTCACGTGTATATTAACTCCTTAAGTCTCAGTGACACATATATGCGCTGTATATCGGTATGGTTATATCCTTATCAGCGCATATATGTGTTGTAGATAGCAGCTGTATATCACTGTAGTCGTATATATGCGTTGTTTAAAACAACTTCTGAATCCTTACAGACGCATATATGCGACAAATTCCCTATTGTTACAAACTTCAACATTGGTCCATTCCATGGAAAAATACTATCCAATAACCAATGGAATGTTGTGTATTAGATACTAAGGAATGCCTGCAGTTTATTTTTAAATGTATAATTTTTGACAAATGGCTTTTCCCACCTGTCCAACATGTGGTTTCTTTCAAAAAAACCTATTTCTTTCAGAAGAACCTATTTTTTTAACAATTGTATAATAGTATTAAAGTTGAAAATGGATGTACAAAGCGTTCTACAAAAGATTTTAGATACAAATGATGACAATGATGATTATTCTACATCTGACAGTGGTGATAATGATGAAGATACTGTAGATAAAAGGGGAAATACTAGCAATAGTGGACAAGTTGACAGCGATATTTCTTTATCATCAGATGATGACAGTGACTCAGATTCTGAAGATGATTCTATGCCAGCACCTGAAACCAATGTAACTTGGTCGAAGCACTTACGAAGACCAAATGTGAAGCAATTTAACCAAGAAGTAGGAGCATCTTTTGAAATGGGACCAGATAAAAAGGAAAAAGATTTTTGGGGCAAATTTTTTCCAGAGTCCTTAGTAACAAAACTAGTAGAAGAAACCAATAAGTATGCAGAGAAGGTGAATTCAACGGCAGCAAAGCCAGATACAAAATGGGTGCCCACATTTTTTCTTGAAATGATGGCATTCCTTGGTATCCATGTCATTTTTTCAGTGATAGGTCTCCCATCGTATAAACAGGCATGGACAAGAGAATGGCCATTTGAATTGCCATCAATCCCTGAAATCATGACAAAAACAAGATTTGAAAAGCTGACCAAATATTTTCACATGAACGATATATCCAACAACCCCAAAAAAGGAGAACCTGGACATGACAAATTGTGTCATATCAGACCGGTTATTGACACAATTTCCAGGACGATCTTGGAAAATTACAAAGCACACAAAGAACAATCAATTGATGAAGGTATGATTGCTTTTAAAGGTCGTTTGTCATTCAAACAATACCTTCCAGCTAAGCCTACAAAATTTGGGGTGAAAGTGTGGGAGAGGGCTTCACCTAAAAATGGATATGTCCACGAGTTCCAGATTTATACAGGAAGAGAGAAAGGCACGAAAGAAGAAGGTTTAGGGGCACGTGTTGTTAAAGATTTGACTAGGAACATTGTTGGAAAATCCCATGAAGTATATATGGATAACTTTTTTTCCAGTCCAGATTTGTTTGAAAAATTACAAAAAGAAAATATATACTGCACAGGAACAGTTAGACTTAACAGAAAAGGAATGCCAGAGGCAATAAAAGGTGCAAAATTAAAAACAAGAGGGGAATCCCTAACTATGCAAAAAGGTGATTTAGTAGCAACTGCTTGGAAAGATAAAAAACTTGTAACATACATAAGTACATCTTGTGATCCAACACAAAACAAAATTGTTCAAAGGAGACAAAAAGATGGTACAAAGAAAGATATCCCTGCACCCAGTGTTTCTGAACAGTACAATAAGTATATGTTTGGAGTTGATCTTGCTGATCAAAAACGCATGCAGTACTGCACATGTCGTAAAGCCAAGAAGTGGTATAAATATTTGTTCTGGTTCTGTTTTGATCTTGCCTTGGTCAACAGCCTCATCTGCATGCAAGAGTCGCCAAACCACGAGCTAAAAACAAGAAACGGGAAAACAAGAAGAAGGTCTCAACTTGAGTTTAGACAAGCACTTGCTCGGCAGATGATTGGTGGTTACAGGGGAACTAGAAAACGCAAGGCACCCTCAGTAATCGATAATTGTGGGTCTGCACATTGGCCAACACAGCTTTCAAAACGCGGTCGTTGCAAAGGTTGTGCTAAAGATGGAAGGCGCCATGAAGTGTCAATCGGATGCATGCAGTGCAATATTCCACTTTGCATTAAATTTGACTGTTTCTATAAATACCATCGTGATTTAACACATTAATTTTGATGATTTTGTGTTTATAATATTAGTTTATTTTGTTCATAAAAATGAACTCGCGGTATATTATATTTACAATTTTTCCCACACATTTTAATGTTTAATTTTCCTTTTAAAAAACAATATATTTTCACTATCATAATAAATTTAATAATACAAGACTATTATCTATAAACATTATTTAATTAGTGTTATATACAATATACAATTACTGAATGTGGACATTACTATAAAAAGTAAGTTTGTATATTTTACTAATTGTTATTATAAATTTGTAACACAATACCATTTATACTGCATTTGTTTACAATACACATGTAAAGATACAACATCTCTGATTCAGCTCTAATGATTCATCTACAAACCAGCTGTAGTATATGACCTACATTGTGTATGTAACACTAAGTGTATATACAAGCTGCAAGACATAAGAAGTTAACGGTTCAGAATATCACAGTTAAGGCTAGTTGTTTGTCCTCATAATATGAACGAAAATGGGATTGGAGGCATTATGTTAAACTCTCTACAAGTACTTGATTATCATCACTCTTATTGATAATTTATACTGAGACAATAATTTTACGCTGAACTCGTGATTATATCACATTAAGACATTTTGTTTCACGCCCAACTTGTGATTATATCATACTGAGACAGTCCGTTTTACGCTCCACTCGTGATTATCTCATACTGAGACAGTCCCGTTTTACGCTCAACTTGTCATTATTTCATACTGAGACAGTCACTTTCACGCTCCACTCGTGATAATATTTCATACTGTGACAGCCCGTTTTACGCTCCACTCTTGATTATTTCATACTGAGACAGTCCGATTTACGCTCCACTTACTGAGACAGTCCGTTTTACGCTCCACTCGTGATTATATCATATTTAGACAGTCCGTTTTACGCTCAACTCGTGATTATTTCATACTAAGACTGTCCGATTAACGCTTCATTCGTGATTATATCATACTGAGACAGTCCGTTTTACGCTCCGCTGGAAATTATATCATACTGAGACAGTCCAATTTTCGCTTAACTCGTGATTATCTTATACTGAGACAATCCTTTTCACGCTCCACTCTTTTATATATCATACTGAGACTGTTCGTTTTACGCTCCACTCGTGATTATTTCATACTGAAACAGTCCGTTTTACGCTACACTCGTGATTATTTCATACTGAGACTGTCCGTTTTACGCTCCACCCGTGATTATTTCATACTGAGACAGTCGTTCATACTCGTGACTGTATCAATTAACCTGAGGTATTCATTTTTACGTTTCACTCGTGACATTATCACTGGTACTGAGGCAGTTATTTTTTCAGTCGTGACTATATCACTCATCCTTTTACTATCTAATCGTGACTATATCATACTGAGAGTTTTTCACTCCACTGTTGACTATGTCACTCGTACACTGTTGACTATGTCACTCGTATTGAGACAGTAAGTTTTCCGTTTCATTCGTGATTATAACATACTGAGTATGTATACATAATGATAGAGAATTCACCTCGGAATTCGTGGGTTTGAACCCAGGCAGAGTCGAATTAAAGACTTTAGACATCCGGTGCTTCCTTGCCTGGTACTCAGCAGCAGCAGCAGTAGTAGTAGACAGCAGCGTAATTATCGTTTTATCGCCACCTCCACCACCACCACAAAAAAAAAAAAAAAAAAAAAAAAAAAAAAAAAAAAAAAAAAAAAAAAAAAAAAAACAATAATAATAATAATGATGATGATGATGATGATAATATTATTATTGTTATGCCGGCGACCATTTGAATATTAGAAATATATAGGCATTATTTATGTTGTTATATCTATGTCTTTATCCTGTAATCTTGACTGGCCATATCTACCTCCAGTCATAACTCACCGCCCGTGGTTGGGTGAGCTGTCGGGTAGAATTACGCTAACAAAAGAACGGACAGAGCTACCTTTTGAAATGTCGAACTTTTACTTAAGACTTTAAAAGGCAGATTTAGATTTTAAATCCAGAATCAGACAGGAGTTTTAAAATTTTAATTCAATAATTCATTAAGTGGATTCACGCGTAATCAGTGACCAGAAGTGACCATTTTGAGGATAAATAGAGCGCTCTTTAATTATAATTCTAAAAATAGAATCTAGGTTCCAGAAATATGAATAATCTGAAGTTGTGTATTTAAGACGTGACCCATCTTTAGTTTTTTCTAAGATTATTTTTCCCTGAATTTTCCAATTCCCTGATGCGTCGAGGGTCAATTCGTGGCGAGGACACAACGAATAGGAGAAATAGTGTCAAAAATGTGGAATTTCTGCAAACTCGAAGGAAATCTTCAATAGTGTAAGTTTTAATTAATCAAATTTTGATCTAAAAGTTTTTTATGTTTTAAGTGTTGTGAATTTAAAATTGAACTCTCTCTCTCTCTCTCTCTCTCTCTCTCTCTCTCTCTCTCTCTCTCTCTCTCATTTCACATTGATTTGATGATATCGTACATATTTATGAAGTGCCAGTAAATGCATACTTAAGTTTCTTTTCAAGATTTGTAAACACCTGTTAGTATTGAATTACTTAAGACAGATTCAGGGATACTCTTTAAAGATTTCAATATCCTCAAGGATTCAATACCAGTGTATGTCTTACAGATCTCTTCTCTCTCTTCTCTCTCTCTCTCTCTCTCTCTCTCTCTCTCTCTTTACCCGTTAATTTAAACGAGAGGAACAAAATAATCTTTAACAGGTGAAGCTATATAATAAAATTTTCTTCAGATTATAAAGCGTGATTCTGACACCCTGTGTATTTTTTTTAATTCATCACAGCAGAGACATATATTATTGTAATACAGTTGTTATTGACTCAGTGTTAGCTGTTTCTTATTAATAAACAGGCCAAAATATTCTTTAAAAAATGGTTAAATCAATAACTAAACTTTAGAGATAACGGAATGTGACCAAAGGTAGATAACTCCTTCCAACTCTTCAAAAATACATTAAATGTCCACCATTCCTTATCTAAAGAGTATGCATGAGGGCGTAGAAATTTTCTTCATATTTAAAAAAAATAAAAATTTTAAAAAGTAACTAATTTATGAAAATTTATTGAATTCGTTGAATGAACTTATTATAATTTTATTCAGTCATATTTTAAATATGTTAATTAAAAAGACCATTATGTAAGAGTTTAAATTTTACATAGTATAAATAATGAAACTGATCCATCTTAAAATTGCCCGGATGAACCTCAGTGGTCTGGGGTGCAGGCTTCAAACCTGTAGCCGATTAGCGTCGGAGTGGTTCAATTCCACCTTTCGGGCGGTACTGTTTAAAACTATCGAAACCTGTTTTTTTTTCCTATGCAATTTGAATTATTACTGTATAATTTTACCTAATACATGTGGTACTAACATTTCGAAGCTTACCGGTTACTTACAAACATGAACTGATGAATCTATTGCAAAAGTCAGTGTAGATTTTTACGTCTTCGGCATGATTTTCAGTAAAACAATATTAGTTTTTTAAGATAATTCTTTTGTGTTATATGAGCATGGACAAAGTCAGTCAAAGTACAGTATTACGTTTTGGTATCATACCATTCAGAAAAATTCAGCATGATGTCGACGCGTTACTGTGAAACCAGAACTTCCTCATTGGTGAAATCAGTAAATAAGTAATTGAAATATGCGACATATCACACACACACACACACACACACACACACACACACACACACACACACACGGTAGTTTTATGCTTGCTTCTTAAATGCGTTTTAATATATTATACTGAGGTGTTTAGAAAGTTAACCCTTCAATGTTCCCAATATCACCACCACCATCATCATCATCATTATTATAATTATATTGTAACGTCAGTTGCTATGATATATACACGTATGGGCTGTCATATTTGTTGTAACATCCCATGACTGCATCTTTAAGGAACTGAACCTCTTGTAGCATTTCCAGACAGTTTGCCTGTTTTGAACATTGAAATTAATAAACATACAATGCATGTGTCATCTACTTATCTCGAATTAATAAACATACAATGCAAGTGTCATCTACTTATCTCGAATTAATAAACATACAATGCAAGTGTCATCTACTTATCTCGAATTAATAAACATACAATGCAAGTGTCATCTACTTATCTCGAATTAATAAACATACAATGCAAGTGTCATCTACTTATCTCGAATTAATAAACATACAATGCAAGTGTCATCTACTTATCTCGAATTAATAAACATACAATGCAAGTGTCATCTACTTATCTCGAATTAATAAACATACAATGCAAGTGTCATCTACTTATCTCGAATTAATAAACATACAATACATGTGTCATCTACTTATCTCGAATTAATAAACATACAATGCATGTGTCATCTACTTATCTCGAATTAACAAACATACAATGCAAGTGTCATCTACTTATCTCGAATTAACAAAAATACAATGCAAGTGTCATCTACTTATCTCGAATTAATAAACATACAATGCAAGTGTCATCTACTCATCTCGAATTAATAAACATACAATGCAAGTGTCATCTACTTATCTCGAATTAATAAACATACAATGCAAGTGTCATCTACTTATCTCGAATTAATAAACATACAGTACAAGTGTCATCTACTTATCTCGAATTAATAAACATACAATGCAAGTGTCATCTACTTATCTCGAATTAATAAACATACAATGCAAGTGTCATCTACTTATCTCGAATTAACAAACATACAATGCATGTGTCATCTTCTTATCTCGAATTAATAAACATACAATGCAAGTGTCATCTACTTATCTCGAATTAATAAACATACAATGCAAGTGTCATCTACTTATCTCGAATTAATAAACATACAATGCAAGTGTCATCTACTTATCTCGAATTAATAAACAAACAATGCATGTGTCATCTACTTATCTCGAATTAATAAACATACAATGCAAGTGTCATCTACTTATCTCGAATTAATAAACATACAATGCAAGTGTCATCTACTTATCTCGAATTAATAAACATACAATGCAAGTGTCATCTACTTATCTCGAATTAATAAACATACAATGCATGTGTCATCTACTTATCTCGAATTAATAAACATACAATGCAAGTGTCATCTACTTATCTCGAATTAATAAACATACAATGCAAGTGTCATCTACTTATCTCGAATTAACAAACATACAATGCAAGTGTCATCTACTTATCTCGAATTAACAAACATACAATGCAAGTGTCATCTACTTATCTCGAATTAATAAACATACAATGCAAGTGTCATCTACTTATCTCGAATTAATAAACATACAATACATGTGTCATCTACTTATCTCGAATTAATAAACATACAATGCATGTGTCATCTACTTATCTCGAATTAACAAACATACAATGCAAGTGTCATCTACTTATCTCGAATTAACAAACATACAATGCAAGTGTCATCTACTTATCTCGAATTAATAAACATACAATGCAAGTGTCATCTACTTATCTCGAATTAACAAACATACAATGCAAGTGTCATCTACTTATCTCGAATTAATAAACATACAATGCAAGTGTCATCTACTTATCTCGAATTAATAAACATACAGTACAAGTGTCATCTACTTATCTCGAATTAATAAACATACAATGCAAGTGTCATCTACTTATCTCGAATTAATAAACATACAATACATGTGTCATCTACTTATCTCGAATTAATAAACATACAATGCAAGTGTCATCTACTTATCTCGAATTAATAAACATACAATCCATGTGTCATCTACTTATCTCGAATTAATAAACATACAATACATGTGTCATCTACTTATCTCGAATTAATAAACATACAGTACAAGTGTCATCTACTTATCTCGAATTAATAAACATACAATGCAAGTGTCATCTACTTATCTCGAATTAATAAACATACAATACATGTGTCATCTACTTATCTCGAATTAATAAACATACAATGCAAGTGTCATCTACTTATCTCGAATTAATAAACATACAATACATGTGTCATCTACTTATCTCGAATTAATAAGCATACAATACATGTGTCATCTACTTATCTCGAATTAATAAACATACAATGCAAGTGTCATCTACTTATCTCGAATTAATAAACATACAATACATGTGTCATCTACTTATCTCGAATTAATAAACATACAATGCAAGTGTCATCTACTTATCTCGAATTAATAAACATACAATGCAAGTGTCATCTACTTATCTCGAATTAATAAACATACAATGCAAGTGTCATCTACTTATCTCGAATTAATAAACATACAATGCATGTGTCATCTACTTATCTCGAATTAATGAACATACAATGCATGTGTCATCTACTTATCTCGAATTAATGAACATACAATGCAAGTGTCATCTACTTATCTCGAATTAATAAACATACAATGCAAGTGTCATCTACTTATCTCGAATTAACAAACATACAATGCAAGTGTCATCTACTTATCTCGAATTAATAAACATACAATGCAAGTGTCATCTACTTATCTCGAATTAATAAACATACAATACATGTGTCATCTACTTATCTCGAATTAATAAACATACAATGCAAGTGTCATCTACTTATCTCGAATTAACAAACATACAATGCAAGTGTCATCTACTTATCTCGAATTAATAAACATACAATGCAAGTGTCATCTACTTATCTCGAATTAATAAACATACAATGCAAGTGTCATCTACTTATCTCGAATTAATAAACATACAATGCAAGTGTCATCTACTTATCTCGCATTAATAAACATACAGTACAAGTGTCATCTACTTATCTCGAATTAATAAACATACAATGCAAGTGTCATCTACTTATCTCGAATTAATAAACATACAATGCAAGTGTCATCTACTTATCTCGAATTAATAAACATACAATGCAAGTGTCATCTACTTATCTCGAATTAATAAACAAACAATGCATGTGTCATCTACTTATCTCGAATTAATAAACATACAATGCAAGTGTCATCTACTTATCTCGAATTAATAAACATACAATGCAAGTGTCATCTACTTATCTCGAATTAATAAACATACAATGCAAGTGTCATCTACTTATCTCGAATTAATAAACATACAGTACATGTGTCATCTACTTATCTCGAATTAATAAACATACAATGCAAGTGTCATCTACTTATCTCGAATTAATAAACATACAATGCAAGTGTCATCTACTTATCTCGAATTAATAAACATACAGTACATGTGTCATCTACTTATCTCGAATTAATGAACATACAATGCAAGTGTCATCTACTTATCTCGAATTAATAAACATACAATACATGTGTCATCTACTTATCTCGAATTAATAAACATACAATACATGTGTCATCTACTTATCTCGAATTAATAAACATACAATGCAAGTGTCATCTACTTATCTCGAATTAATAAACATACAATACATGTGTCATCTACTTATCTCGAATTAATAAACATACAATGCAAGTGTCATCTACTTATCTCGAATTAATAAACATACAATGCAAGTGTCATCTACTTATCTCGAATTAATAAACATACAATGCAAGTGTCATCTACTTATCTCGAATTAATAAACATACAATGCATGTGTCATCTACTTATCTCGAATTAATGAACATACAATGCATGTGTCATCTACTTATCTCGAATTAATGAACATACAATGCAAGTGTCATCTACTTATCTCGAATTAATAAACATACAATGCAAGTGTCATCTACTTATCTCGAATTAACAAACATACAATGCAAGTGTCATCTACTTATCTCGAATTAATAAACATACAATGCAAGTGTCATCTACTTATCTCGAATTAATAAACATACAATACATGTGTCATCTACTTATCTCGAATTAATAAACATACAATGCAAGTGTCATCTACTTATCTCGAATTAATAAACATACAATGCAAGTGTCATCTACTTATCTCGAATTAATAAACATACAATGCAAGTGTCATCTACTTATCTCGAATTAATAAACATACAATGCAAGTGTCATCTACTTATCTCGAATTAATAAACATACAATGCATGTGTCATCTACTTATCTCGAATTAATAAACATACAGTACAAGTGTCATCTACTTATCTCGAATTAATAAACATACAATGCAAGTGTCATCTACTTATCTCGAATTAATAAACATACAATGCAAGTGTCATCTACTTATCTCGAATTAATAAACATACAATGCAAGTGTCATCTACTTATCTCGAATTAATAAACAAACAATGCATGTGTCATCTACTTATCTCGAATTAATAAACATACAATGCAAGTGTCATCTACTTATCTCGAATTAATAAACATACAATGCAAGTGTCATCTACTTATCTCGAATTAATAAACATACAATGCAAGTGTCATCTACTTATCTCGAATTAATAACATACAATGCAAGTGTCATCTACTTATCTCGAATTAATAAACATACAATGCAAGTGTCATCTACTTATCTCGAATTAATAAACATACAATGCAAGTGTCATCTACTTATCTCGAATTAATAAACATACAATGCAAGTGTCATCTACTTATCTCGAATTAATAAACATACAATACATGTGTCATCTACTTATCTCGAATTAATAAACATACAATGCAAGTGTCATCTACTTATCTCGAATTAATAAACATACAATGCAAGTGTCATCTACTTATCTCGAATTAATAAACATACAATGCAAGTGTCATCTACTTATCTCGAATTAATAAACATACAGTACATGTGTCATCTACTTATCTCGAATTAATAAACATACAATACATGTGTCATCTACTTATCTCGAATTAATAAACATACAGTACATGTGTCATCTACTTATCTCGAATTAATAAACATACAATACATGTGTCATCTACTTATCTCGAATTAATAAACATACAATGCATGTGTCATCTACTTATCTCGAATTAATAAACATACAATACAAGTGTCATCTACTTATCTCGAATTAACAAACATACAATGCATGTGTCATCTACTTATCTCGAATTAACAAACATACAATGCAAGTGTCATCTACTTATCTCGAATTAATAAACATACAATGCAAGTGTCATCTACTTATCTCGAATTAATAAACATACAATGCAAGTGTCATCTACTTATCTCGAATTAATAAACAAACAATGCATGTGTCATCTACTTATCTCGAATTAATAAACATACAATGCAAGTGTCATCTACTTATCTCGAATTAATAAACATACAATGCATGTGTCATCTACTTATCTCGAATTAATGAACATACAATGCAAGTGTCATCTACTTATCTCGAATTAATAAACATACAATGCATGTGTCATCTACTTATCTCGAATTAATAAACATACAGTACATGTGTCATCTACTTATCTCGAATTAATAAACATACAATACATGTGTCATCTACTTATCTCGAATTTCTATATAAAATGAGATAATTGCCTTTTAAAAAAATTACTAATAAATTTTAAAAATCTGAACGACAAATTTATTGATGCGATACAAATTTACCTCGTCCCCAGTTTCACAATCATTCACTCAGTTGAGTGTTCACTCAACTCAAATATTCCAATTTTACTCTCATTAGTATCTTATGAGACGATGTTTTGTTTTGTTCAACAACACTTAGCAAGTAAAATATAACATTGGATATTTAACTTTGACAGTGTAATGTCTAAAAACTTGGCATTAAAATATTTCCAAATTTGAATTGAGTGGACACTCAACTGAGTAAATGATTGTGAAACTGGGACCTGGAATATAAACAATGTTTCATTTTTTATGGAACTGAATGCTTGCTTTGGTATTCTGACTTGATGTATCTTTTAATATCACATATTGGACGACGATCGATCATCGTAAAAAGCATAAAACCATGCTGTAAAACATTAAAAAAAATCATTTTAACCATCTTGCTATTATCCAGTGGATAAAATGTCCTTTGTTTCATTCTATTATATAACAGCAGACGATAATGTTAGGGAGTAATACTTAATGGGCGTTCATTGATTAGTAAAATCACGGGTAGATGTGGTCGGAAATGACTACAATTCACTAAAAAGTTTAGTATTGACAATAAAAAAGCTTAAACAATTTATAAACAATGAGCATGAATAAAAACCAATATTAAACAATATATCTGATTTATATTTTATCTTCAATGTGACAATTGTTTGGGTAGATAAGCCTCTCTTACAGTTTGATGTGGACAGTATTGTTGGGTTAGTCGCCGACATTTTGATTGTAACATCTCGTATTAGTATCGTATTTGTGATCTTTGTTGAAGTTTTACAGTCATGTCATATTCACCTGTCTTATCTTGTGGAAGCAGAGGAAATAGAAAAATGAATATTACAACAAACCGTTGTCTGAAGAGTGCATCTGGCACAGTGGTTTCTATGGTAACGTAAGTGCCCTTATGTATAATTCAAGATGTTCTTATATTTGAATCGGTTTTTTTTAAAAAAAATGTATGTATTTATTTATTTATTTATTTATTTATTTATTTATTTATTGTGTCGACACACCATATTCACCTATTCCTGAAGCATGGTGCTTACGTCACAACTCGTGTAACGGACACTCATTGAAGTAAATGTTGCTTAGCAACGTAAAAAATCATATCTTATGATAAACATATTTCTGACATCAGGGAAAGGGTGTAAATAATTTTATAGAACGTAAAACTCGACTCTGTATAAGGAGTCGGGGTGGGGTTGGGTGGGTGGGGGTCGTTTATAGGTTGACAATATTAATATTGGATAATATACTATTTTGTCGTTAAACGTAAGCCGGGGCATTCATATTTACTAGACCACAGGACCCCCCTTCCCATGTCTTTGTGCATTTTAAGATATTGAACATATTTGGAAAATATGTACAATTTTACATTCGAAAATCATTTTTAAGTCTATTTTAATGAAAAGGTGCTATAACTGCAATAAAGCCATATGTTTCAAAATAGGTCTTGCATGCATTTTGTGTGTTCGTTAATTGTGCTGAACATTGTAAACTTACATTTTCCAACCATAGGGGTCATTCATGTGTTGATTATTTGCTAACAGAATTTGGTATGTTTGATTCAATATTGCACTTTTTTGTTAATGACTTCAACGAGTTTTCGGATCATGCCCCCTTGTCTTTTAAACTCCAGTCAAACGTATCGTGTAACAGTAATATATGTAATAGTGAAAGCAGTGGACCAGCAGAGTATGACGCTATACGGTTCAATCACGATAATGCTGAGCTAATGCGCCAAGTATTAACGGTTAATATTGACAAGTTAAGGGATTGTGTGAACTTTAACAGCAATACTGCCGAATGTGTAAATAAGTCAGTACATCGTCTTACTGATATGTTAAATAATTTGTTGACCCCTTTTTGCAAAAAAGTATACCAGAAACGCAACAACAATACTTATGACAAAGCTGGACTAAAAGATGACAAGCCTTGGTTTAATGACGAATTACGTTTGTTACGCAAATCTTATCTAGCCAATCTTAGTAAATATAATACATTACAAAGTCATAAAAACCGATTACTGCTAAATTCTTCTAAAAAGAGATATAAACAGTTAGAATCAAAACTTAAACGACTATACCGGCAACAGCAAGGCAATATGTTATCCAACATGAAGAAATGTAACCCAAAAGATTTTTACAAATTATTCAGAAAAAGAAAGGTTCTAACAGAGTCACCTACCTTAGACGCGTTTTTTGAACATTTTAAGAGTTTGTCTGCAGATGTACAAGAAGATGATTTCGATGTTTTACCTGGACATTCGGAATATATATACCCAGCGTTGGACTCTGAAATTACTTTTTGTGAGATTGAATCCGCAATAAAACGACTCAAATCGGGAAAAAGTGGTGGTGCAGATATGTTAATCAACGAATATTTTATAGAATTTTCGGATATTTTAATTCCAATTTTACATAGGCTATTTAATAACATTTTTGAAAATGGATTTTTTCCGGAGCTATGGTCAAAGAGTGTAATCACTCCTATTTATAAAAAAGGTTGTCAATCTGATGTTAAAAATTATAGAGGTATTTCCCTTGCTAGTTGTTTGGGTAAAATTTTTACTTCCGTTTTGAATCATCGTATTCTGAATTGGTGTGACCAAAACTCAATTTTAACAGATGCTCAATTTGGTTTTAGACCAGGTTATGGAACCAAAGATGCAATATTTGCATTACATTCACTTATAAGCATTTTTCTCTCAAACAAGAAGCGATTGTATTGCTGTTTTGTTGACTACAAATCAGCGTTTGATACCGTTAACAGAGTATTATTATGTCAAAAATTGATAAAATGTGGACTAAGTGGTAAACTTCTCACAATTATTAAAAGCTTATATAGTTGTGTCAAGAGCTATGTCAAGAAGGACGGTGTATGTTCTGATTTTTTCTCTAATTATCGTGGTGTCATGCAGGGTGAAGTTCTTTCCCCTGTTCTATTCTCTCTTTATGTAAACGACTGTGAATTTTCTTTTTTAAACAATGCGTGTTTACCTTACAGTTTACAGATGTTACAGTTATATCTTTTTATGTATGCCGATGATATGGTTTTGTTTGCTGAGACACCTGAGGGTCTGCAATCACTTTTAGATCAGTTAAAATTATACACAGATGAATGGCAGTTAACAGTAAATACTGATAAAACGAAAGTTTTGGTTTTTAGAAATAATGGTAAAGTAACATCTAGTGAACACTGGTCATACAATGGATCGGCACTAGACATTGTTGATAGTTTTAATTACCTTGGTATAGTGTTAAATTTTAATGGGAAATTTGCCATCACTGAAAAATGTATTGTTGAACAGGGTAGAAAAGCATTATTCTCTCTTCAAAACTCAACACGTAATTTGGAGCTTAATACTGAAACAAAAGTTAGCTTATTTGATACATACATCTCTAGCATTCTCTCATATGGGTGTGAAATATGGGGTTTTTATAAAGCAAGTCATATTGAAAAATTACATACTGGTTTTTGTAAAAGGTTGTTATGTGCACGTAATAGTACACCCAATTATATGGTTTATTATGAGCTGGGTAGATATCCCCTTATTATACAGAGAAAATTAAGAATTATGAAATACTGGATTCATTTACTTTGTACAGAAAATTTGATATTAAAATCATTGTATGATGAAATGTGCATAAATGCTGAAAACAACCCAAATGTATCTAGTTGGGTAACACAAGTTAAAAATGAACTATTTAGAATAGGAATGGGATATTTATGGTTACAGCAAAATGTTTTAGATCCAAAGTATTTTTTAATAATGTATAAAGCAAAGTTAAGAGAAATTTTTGAACAAGATTGTGCAAACTTCTTCAATAATTCTTCAAAAGGGTACTTATATCAGTTTTTAAATTCACATTTTTGTCTACAATCATACTTAAAAAAATCTATCTCACAGTTATACAAACAAGCTATTGCAAAGTTTCGTTTATCAAGCCATAAATTATGCATTGAAACGGGTAGATACTATAATATTCCAAGGGACCAAAGATACTGCACATTTTGTAATCATCATGAAATAGAAGATGAGTTCCATTTCATTCTGAAATGTCCTGTATATTCAAGTTTACGCTCTCGTTTTATTAAGAAATATTACTTCCACAAACCCAGTGTCTTCAAATTAATTCAGCTGCTATCTGTACAAAATGTAAAAGAACTGTCAAATTTGGGCAAATATTTGATTAGGGCACTTAAAATAAGAAATAATATGCCTGTTCTCTAGTTATTATTTCAGTGTAATTGCTTTATGTATATATTATTCTACTTTATTTAAATTTTCTAGATTTTTATTAGTAAGAATAACTTGTACATGCACTTAGGCATACCCTTGGTGAGTAGTGGGATAGCGGGTGCATTGCATGTAGGGGAACCCAATGACCTGTGCGTCTGCTGTATCCACTAACCAACAACCTATGTCTATTTGCATGCCCACTCTCCTTATTTAATATAATATATTTTTTTATAGAATGATTCTTTTGTTGTAAACATGTCAATTTCATATACCATTTCCATGAACATTGCGAAATATTGTATTATATTGTATATGCACTTATAAGTTGTAAAACTTTCAGTGAAAATAAAAAACAACAACAAGCCAACAAGCCATTTATGATGTTTTGAGTTGAGTTTCAATATACTACATCGCTTTTGACCCTTTCTCTAAAAATTAGAAGATAATGACACTACATAGCTAACGATTCTTCTTTTTGGTCATATTGAGATTGAGAGTGGTGGAGATGGTTAAATTCACAAAATGGTTGGTATCAGAGTAAAAAACAAAAACCAAAGCAGTCTTCAAAAACTATGTACGCCATTCCTTATATAACCGGATGTCATTTTATTTTTGTGTTTTTCATTTCTATAGAGATTTCCGCTTACCGGTCTCTCTAACAAATATTTCACTTTGTCATATTTCACGTGCATTCTGAACTGAAAAAGATCAACGATAACATATCATAAAGTCATTTTGAACAATACTGTTAGAATAATTTTCTTCCTTTCGTACATAGAATTTATTGGTGACATAAAAGGAACTCTTATCCTTTCCAAAAAGCGTGTGGAAGTTACATTCTTTAGAGTCTATTAAAATGACAGATGATATTTTCTCAAGACTTCGATTTTTTTGAAAACAGAAGTTAACCTTTGTTAACCTTTAAGTTTCACTAAGTTTAAGTTTTGTGTTCAATACTTTTATTGTTTCATTTCATGTTTATACAAATGACGTTTAAAATTCACATAACGAAAAGCCCAATAAAACTTATACGTACAACATTCTATAATCATATAATTTGTTAGCCATTTTACTTGAAAACGGCGAACCCCCTAAAACATACTCAATGAGTTTGTAGTGTGTTCAATAGTTAAAACCAAGAAAGAGGGAAATTTAATATCTAAGAAACAAAAATGTCGTCCAACGGGTCAAGACGAGGATCGTCTGCTCTTAGTTCGTTATTGAGGAAGGCTTCAGTTGCCTCTGTTTCCCTGATATCTATTGCAAAGTAAGTGGCTTTTAATATGTATGTTTTTTCTTTTTTATTTCGTTTTAAGAATTCGTCAACTCGGCTTAAAAAAGTCTCACTTGTCAATGCTGTAAATGTTGGTTTCGAAAAAATTCCACTACTGGATAACTTAACTAAATCTCTCTCTCTCTCTCTCTCTCTCTCTCTCTCTCTCTCTCTCTCTCTCTCTCTGTTCTATATATCAAGACCACACAATTGACTTAACAGACAGATGTCCTTCTTAATTAAGTTTTTTTGGTTGAAGTTTTAAGCAAAGGGATCTTAAACATTGACCTCAATGTACAGATGATTTTATTTATTAGCAATGATCATTAGGCAGGTTTTAGCTCTAGACAAAAATTCAAATGTTATTAATTCTTTTTCTAAGAGTAACTAAAAAGTTAAATATGTATTTAAACATTACAGATAGCATATACTTGTTAATAGTTTGTTTTTTTATTTGTCGAGCCTTTTCACATAACTGTCACATTATAAATTTTTGAATATTTCATTCAGAAAATTAAAAAATTTATTATATGACATGTTTTGTCCGTATTTTGGGATCATTCATAAGGCATTGAGTGCTCCAAATAACTACTGTATACCACCTGAAACATGGTCACTGACTTATATAATCGATAAGCTCCATATGCCTTAATTGTTGTATTTATTTAGATTTGCTTTGGTAACTCTAACTATTTACAACAACAAATGTTAATTAGTTTCAGCCATCCACCATTCAGTTTTAAGGTCAGTCGTCCTACTTAAACTTTGTTGGTAACTCTAACTATTAACAGCAACAAATGTTAATTAGTTTCAGCCATCCACCGTTCAGTTTTAAGGTCAGTCGTCATACTTAAACTTTGTTGGTAACTCTAATCATTTCCAACAATAAATGCTATTTAGTTTCATCCATGTACCATTCAGTTTTAAGGTCAGTCGTCACACTTAAACTTTGTTGGTAACTCTAATCATTTCCAACAATAAATGTTTTTCAGTTTTAACCATCAACCATTCGTTTTTAAGGCTAGCAGTCATATTTTAACTTCTTTGGTAATTCTAACCATTTCCATCTATAAATATTATTCAGTTTTAACCATCTACCATTCAGTTTAAAGTCCAGTCGTAACACTTAAACTCTCCTAAAAACCTTCTTAAATACTTCGACTACGTTACAAAACAGTTTTACAAACTTCAATTACATAACTGCATATATATAACAATAGTTAGACTTTACCAAAATGAATGGACATAGCGTAAGTCTTTGTGTGCTGTGTAAATTAAAGTTGATGTAGTGAGGTAACATCATTGAAGACCCTGTATGAAATTACGGATTGGTAGGCAGGTACTAAGAAAATATTTGATGAATCGACTTTTCCCTTTGTTTGCTAGCAAATTTTAATGAGAGAAATACATTAAGCACACAGTTGTATTTTTTCATAAAAAATTATAAGTTATATAATTAAATTCATGATTTAATAGTATACAGTACGTTTTTGAATGAAGCATTGATTTTGAAAACGATATAAATAAATACACATGTTACAATACTATATATTGACTTCAAACAAAAAGATTAAAACGCATTTTAATTAGTAACTTTTAAAGAGGACTTTTAAAAAATCTTTGTTGAAGAATTTCCTTAAAAAGTGTTTCTTAAATCAATAGAAAAGTCAAAATGCACCAGTAACCAGGTGAGAAATCAATCGCCAGTAACCAGGTGAGGAATCAATCGTCAGTTCGATTTTCATTGTAAAATATTTAAATAAAACAAAATTAAGTAAATATATATATGATGTTGTACCAGCAAGCTTCTGTCACGATTTTTGAAGATCGGCTTTCATAAGGCCAAAAAATTGAGTTTTCTGGAAACCCTTCCGGCAGTATCCAATTTAGCATAAGCCAGTTTTTTATCCTTGATTTAAAAGCACTGTTAAATTAGGTAACAAATGTATATAAAAAGGATTTTTTTTAAAAAAATCCGTCTTTCTATTAGGTTTTTGATTGATCGATCTGACCTTTAACGTAAAATTATTTCTTAGGCCTAATTCAACTATTGAGACATTGCTAACAACAGAGAGTTTGTTCAGTGCTTCTGTTTAGATAATTTTTACATGTATTTGGAAAACTTTAATTTGGAGTGATACCTCAGTGTTAATTTAGTTTAGTGTCCACTGCCTTCGTTATAATAGCATTGAAGGAGAAGGCGTTAAATTTTAAATATCTATCTCTTCTTTTGTAAATTTTAATATCCCGTTGTCAGTAGTACTTGGTGAGTTAGATAAGCTAAAACAAACACCAATCTCTGTTTTTCTCAGTTGTTACCGCTGTTTTGATTTTAAAGTTATTTAGTTGAAGATATTGGACAATCCAAACTATAATTCGTAACGTACACACAAAATAGAAACATTTGTATCGGACATATATAGTTTTCAATTGGTATTAGGATTAGGACCATTTGGACACTAGAATCGTTCAACTAAAAAATCAGTTTGTTTAAGATATTTTCATAGAGTCTATAGCAGGGACTGTGTACTTTTATTACATACTGACAATTATTTCGGGACATGTTAAATTGTCACTGTAACACAGTAAATTGTTTTATGCTGATTGGATATTATTCAG
Source organism: Tegillarca granosa (assembly GCA_029721355.1). Lineage (NCBI taxonomy): Eukaryota > Metazoa > Mollusca > Bivalvia > Arcoida > Arcidae > Tegillarca > Tegillarca granosa. Next base: position 9,500,739 of record CM056596.1, on the reverse strand, counting down.
GAATATAAGGTCACGTCAGGAGTATTTGAAGTAAGATAGAAAATAACTATTCATATTTCAATACATTGAGTAAGTGAGCAAATGACTGATCACCGAATTGCTAATCTGTTTTTACTCATTAAGTTACTTATTTGGAATATTTGAAATAAGAGAGCGAATGAATATTCATTGTTAAAATACTATTCTGTGAATAAGTATTGGACCTATATATGGTTTTACAGAGGGAATTTCTATTCAGCATTGGATAACAATTCTGATATTATTATAAGATTTTATTAATATGCGAATGCTATTTGTCGAATATAGAGTAAATGGCTATTTGAATACATAGAGTAAGAGTAATCGACTATTCGAATACATAGTGTAAAAACCAATAAGTGATTATTTTCTCAACGTTTAATGGCTTACTATACAGTTCATACCAATTAGCAAACGATCTGGTAATTACAGTTTTATCAACAGCTTGTAAAGTGCTATCTAGTGCTATGTTTGCATAGCCAAGGTTGAATAATATTTGTGGTCAAAATTTTAAATTGGGATAATTGAACCTAGTTAACAATGGCGAATAGAATGCAATTACGTCGTATGACGGTTCCTGCAACTTTCAGACTAAACCCTGCAGATACGCAGTATCTACCTCCCGAATCGCTGGCAAGACGTAGGTAAGTCAAATAGATTAAAAAAATAATTAAAATTGTCAATTTATCTTTAAAAAAAATACTTATTACTGTTAATTTCTTTTTTTTTTTTTACAACCGATGTAATACTACTTCATCTTGAAGTCCCTCTGGCTGTTTTACCTGTAAAGCCGTTCGGAAAGGCTTAAAGATTTTTACAATCAGAGGCGTAGATAGCAACCAATTATTACCGAGGCAAAAAATAGAAGCGCCAAAGACGCTTCAAATCTTGAACGTATGGGGGCATGTCCCCCTGAAATATTTTTTAAAAATAGCGTTAAATGGTGCATTCTGGCGACACCTGAACCTAATATTTGCAAAGACCATTTGAATAATCAAGTCTTTACTACCAAAAACAAAACATAATTTTATATCAATTTGTTCACTATATATTATTTTTTTCCTTTTCTATTTTCATCGTGTTTTTGTAACAAATTGAAAAAACATACAATCTGATTTTACCAAGGCAGTGGCCTCGATTGCCCCATAGTAACCTACGCCATAATTATTCTTTTTATTTCCTCTTACAATTACAATTATCCTTGGGGCACCTAAGGGCTAATTGGAAAATAAATAATGTTGGGCTTGAATATCTTCAAGGCTTGTGGAGCAGCGTATTATTGGTACAGTTCTATTCCATCGTGTATTTTGTTCATTTAGGTGTAATTTTTTTATATATATAACACACTAACGTTTTAGAAGTATCTGTCATTATATTGTTGGAATGCCTAAAGTTGGCATTTGTTGAGATTTTACGCACTTGTGAATGGTAATAAGGCATAAACCTTGTGAAGATAAGATGCGTGTTTGTCCAACAATACTATATTGGTCACAAACAGCGTGAAGACGAGAAGCATGATTGTTTGAACAACCACCCAATAAAGGATTTGCCAATTAAAATTCCGACCGAAATATAAATCGGTTTTCTATTAAGTTTTTACAACTTGACCGGACAGTTCTCGGGGTTTTTCGTTACATAAAACATGACTTCTCTTGGCAAACAAAGAGCTAAAAATAAGATTTGCATCTTTTAAACCATTTTATTTTGCATATAATGTCTCAAATGTATTTAGGCTTGTCTGGTAAACTTTTTAAATAAAATGACAACATAGAAATTATATTTGGTAAAAACAATGCTTTTGTACGAAAAAACCCGAAAATTCAGAGTTTTTGTCCCCCGTCATTGTAATATCTAAATAGGAATATGATTCACGATGACTCGGAACATTTAATTGGCAAATGGTCTATTCAGGCGTTTATATAAAGTTTAAAAGTAATAAATTGTTAACACGATTTTGATATTAAAATCAAAACCACTAAATATGGTAATCATATTTCAATGATTGTCGTCTTTTTGATCTTTAAACTTCCATATTATAATGATATTTTATATTTTATAATTTGACATATATACTATTTAATTTAAAGTAATATTAAAATCAAAAAGTATAAAATGTTTTTAATAAAAAACAACCAAGTATTAACATAGTTATTGATGTACATTTCAAATATTTCATGTCGAAGTTTGCTTTCGAAAAAAAGATAAAGAACATTCTAATTTATTTCTAGAATAATTAAATGTGCCTGATTTGTACTCAATGATTTCAGTGAATGTCTACAATTGTTAGACTGAGTTATGTTACAGTTAATTAATAATGAAATGCCCGTTAAACTTGACAAAACTTTCATTTTGGTTATACTTATTATGATACAACCATCCTAGAAATGAATCTGTCAATTCCGAAGTCCGCTGGAAGTCACAGGAAGGAATCTAAAATATATAAAGGGTTTCGTAGCCGACCTTCTGGAATAGCAGTTTCGTTGATAAGGTAAGCAATACCAGCGTGAGCCTTTACCATGATGAATTTAACCTGGGTCTGTTTTAAAATTCTTTATTTCTCACATTGTACAATTAACAACAAAAAGATTATTGATGTACATCATAATTTCTAATAAACAACTAACATGTGTTAGTTTAGATTTTATGCTTAACCCGTTTGTTTGAACGCATGCTAACTAGTTTTGTATTGTTGAAGCGAATTAATTGTTGCATAGAAATAAATTTGTCCCTAAGAGTAAGATATAATTTACCATTTAATACATGTTAATAGATACAATATTGTTTACTCATTTCACCTGAATACCAACATTATTAAAAATAAAACCTTAAATTAAATTCTTTTTTTTTTAAATTTTGATCAAAAAAAAAATAAAATAAAATAAAAAAAAAAAAATAAAAAAATAAAAAAAATAAATAAATAAATAGGCACCTGAAAACATTCTGCATTTAATACTCTTGAAAGTATTATTAAAATCATGAGTTCCCAACAGAAAGCTTAAGATAGATCAAGCATACATATAAAATTAGGGTAACGGCTTAATCAGTCAATATGAGTTTGTTATATAAATCATATTTCTCTTCCTAAGATATACATTTATTTATGGATAGATTAAACTAGTTACCTGTGACCATTTATTTAAAACTGACAGATCGACAACAAATATCCATGTATTCTTACAAGTTTTAAAAGACTTCCTTTTGTGCCTTCTACTAAAGTTTTAATTTCTACTGAAATGCCCTGAAATGACGAAATCAAACCATTTTAAACATTTCTGTAATTTAAAAAAAATTACTTAAAAATTAAATGTGCGAGGGGGACAAAAGACTTACCCAAGTTTCTATTTTTCTTTCTCCTCCTTCTGACATACATAAAAAGTTTTAATTTGCTCCGATGGGTATGATAATATGATTAATACATATAAGGCTTGTTACGTTACTAGTAAGATGTAAAGTGTGTAAAGTGAACGTTCAACGTATATTAAAATGGGTTGTACTTAAACTCATTGGTATTAGCAAAATAGATAAATAAATAAATAAAAATAAAAACATAAAAAAACCCTGCAAAAGTGACAACCTGTCCGTAATAAACGCTGCTCAAGGTAGCTGCATATTAATACCAAAAGATACCTCTATATATAGATCACTAGGCTATCACGTTGGTTGTCTTAATGTGGATGTTTTACTGTAATGACACATCAAGTTAAGTTTGTTTTTTATATATTTAAAAGAGGTTGTTTGGAAAGAGTTGTATTTAAAGCTTACAAGTATTAGTAAAAATTAAATCAAAAGTCATTACCGCGGCAGGTATAGTAAATGTTTTACATTAGGGTAGCGTATGCAAAATTATTTCCGTTTTAAACATTTGAAGCATTAGCAAACAAAAAAGAATCACAAGGTTAATTAATGTATGGTAGTGTGTTATCATAAATTTTGACAAAGAAGCGTTTAAAGCATCCTGTGAGAATATATTCCGCTATATATTAAATATATAAATTTAAGTCATTTTCATCCATGGCTTTTCAGTTTATAGGCATGTGCAAACGTTGCGCGGTCTTCCAGAACAACCTGAACTAAAATGAATGTGTACTATATATAACACTTACAATAAAACAAAATTAAACATGATATTTGTAAGATTTGAACTTATAATAATTGTGTTGTTCGGATAAGTAAACCTTAGCAAGTTGTCAAAGTAGAGTATAAGGTACTTAGATTAAGCTTAGATTTCTGCTTAAATCAGGCAAAGAAAGGGAGGTAACTTCTCTTCGTTAAACATAATTTAATGTTTTGCTTGAATGACGATTTTTAATTGATGCAATATACCCTTCTTCAAGGAGTCACGGTCCTCTGAATATACACCAAATCTATTTCAAATAAATATAGAGAAATTATTTTTTTACTTAAACAACTTTAAAATTTTATGTTAGCCGGCTTCAGTGAAAAAGAATTTTTTAATTGAAATGAAAATATCTATATATATGTTATTTTGAAATGGAAAGTAAAAGATTAAACTAGATATATTGCAAATGTATGATTTATATGTAATTTATGCGTATTACTGAAAGCAGAATATAAGTTTCTATTTAAAAATTTTCAAACAGAATTTTGATTATTAAGTTTTATTGAGTAGTGATCTGTTTATTAAGTAAGTTTTCTTGCAAAACCTGGGATTAATTTATAATTAGTAACACTTTTTCACAAATTGACTTATGATGTAAGCAAGGTGCATTTTATCAAAAAAGAAAAATAATTAATATGGTCAGAATTTTATAATCAAACTTTCATATGGTTTTCTTTCTACCACATAATGTAATACTGTTTATACTGTAACTAAGGAATCTAAAATGTCTGTTATCCGCTCAAGAAGAGAATCGGTGGCTGTTTCTCCGAAAGTAAGGAAATACTCGACAGCAAAGTAAGTTTTTTATACTTTACATCTTCGGACCAGCAATTATCAGTTTTTATCCACGAAAATGAAAGCCATCGGAATATAAGACTAACGAATATTTAATCTTTATGCTTTTATTGATCTTTCAGAATTTCCTCTACGAAAATGTATGCACAAAAATTAAAACTATCGAAAAAAAGTTTGTTTGGCTTTTTTACACTTGTTCGTATTGAATATACATACAGATTCATTATAGCTCATTTCGGCTTAATATTGTTATATTTTAACCTCTTGTTACGTCCTTTAAATGATGAATCAAAATTTTGTTTACAAAATTTAAAAATTAAGCATTTTTAAAAAAAAATAAATATGGCATTATAAACGTGCATCTTCTTAAATATCTTAACATTATAAAAGGAAATTTTCTGAGTAGGTTTGGTTTTAAATACACGAATACGTGTATGTAAAGGCTCGCGTGCATATCATGTAATACAAAAATACATTTATACATTTATATCATAAAATCATAAATGGTATCAAATGGTTGTTACTATGGCTATTTCAAAACAGTGACATTACTATTTTATTTTGTGACTAACTTAAGATTATAAATATAAATGTATTATTTGTATGCAATTCGAAGAAAACATTTACACAAAAATATGGAAGTTATTGTCGCTGGATCACTTGCTCTTGTTTGTTTCCAAAGGAAAAGGTGAGTCGATTTAGGACTATCTTTTTCCGACACTTTTAAGTTCGCCTGCACTAAGTGCTACTCCCTTTGCTATTTCAGTGTGTGTGTGTGTGTGTGTGTGTGTGTGTGTGTGTGTGTGTGTGTGTGTGTGTTGCAGATATTTGTTCATTAGTTAATCATTTTGTACATACGGTGATACAATTGAATATCAAGCATCACAACGATAATGTTAAACGACTTTTCTGTCTTTCAATTTTTACTGTCATGTACCAGTTTTGAATTTTATCATTACTGGAATTAAAAAATCGTATTGTTTTATATCATTTAAATCCATTTAACGATAAAATCCCCCCAAAAAGGATATGCTAATACTATTGCTGTATATTTGCTGATCGAATTCAGCATTTATGTTTTGATTAATACTAAATGGAAACACATTTATATAGCAAGTTTTATAGTATGTATACACACAAGGATGTATTCATGAATAGTATATGTATTTATGGAGGAATATTCATGTAAAGGACAAGTAATCAAGATTGAAAAGTATTTTATTATTCATATATGTTGTAAAATAAGTAAAAAATCGTTCTTTGATTTATTTATTTCCTAACTTGTTTACTTAACCCAAATTCAAATAACCTTTCCCAAATTAAGGTGTCTTTTTGCTTTAATTTTTTTGTTTTATCTTTACGATTGCACAATCTCAAAGACATTTTTATTAATTTATTGCAATCCACCCAATGTGATGACTGTCATAAAAACATGGCAGACAAGCGTTAGTTTGCGTGTGTTGTCTTAAGTGTTGTATATTTTGATGATACATCAAAGACAATTCTTTTTTTACATGTACATGTATTTAATTGGCATGCTTTTATTTTTAGACTTCCTGTAAAAATGAGCTTTTAAAAAACGATTTTGCAATCAATCATTGAAACTAATGTAGCGTAAAACGATTGAAAATCTAAAAATTATATTACTAAAAATAATCAATATATGTACATCCAGGTAAACTGTAAACAATGATCGATCATTTCCGACCGCCATTAAAGTGAGTGATTCCTAATCTTGATTCACTTTCAGATTATGATTTGAAGTTAATAACAATTAATTATATCGTGTCTTAACATTTCTAGGATCTTATGGTCCAACAACCCTGATAACGTGACACCAATGGACCCAAAGCATGGTCTAACAACCCCGATAACGTAACACCAAGGGCTGTCATACCCAAGTCATGGTCCAACAACCCCGATAACGTGACACCAAGAGCTGTCTTACCCAAATTATGGTCCAACAACCCCGAAAACGTAACACCAAGAGCTGCCATACCCAAGTCATGGTCCAACAACCCTGATAACGTGACACCAATGGACCCAAATCATGGTCCAACAACCCCGAAAACGTGACACCAAGAGCTGCTATACCCAAGTCATGGTCCAACAACCCTGATAACGTGACACCAGTGGACCCAAATCATGGTCCAACAACCCCGAAAACGTGATACCAAGGGCTGTCATACCCAAGTCGTGGTCCAACAACCCTGATAACGTGCCACCAATGGCTGTCATACCCAAATCATGGTCAAACAATTCTAGTTCAAACAATCTTCAAAAAAGGTACACTTAAGTTTCAAAGACCGCGATAAGGTACACCTTGTTCCTAACTAACCCTTATAACAAAAACCCTTATTCACAATTGTAAAAAATAAGACTTACCTAGCTTTCATCAACCCTGTTAAAGAAATGCCTGGTTCCATCAAATCTTTTTAAGGAGCTAGTCATTCAATTAGTCCCACATATAAAATGTACATGGATTCCATAAATTCCGCTATTAAACTCTTTAATCTAACACATTTCGACAAAGCACCTGACAGATCTTAACGATAACGTAACTATGAAATTTAATGTTTAATGATTTAGCTTTTATGTTGTGCACTGTGAATTTCCGGTCTCGAGTGTTGTAAAAACGAAAAAAAAAAAAAAAAAAAAAAAAAAAAAAAAAAAAAAAAAAATAGACCTATGGACCAGATTTTCTGGCTAATTTATTTGCAGCTATCGACATTATTAATTTCCGTCATGACAGTGTAAAAGCTGAGTAAACTAAACATTTATAATATTTAGATTTTTTTTTTGGATAAATTTTAACACCCTAGGCATTGAATACACCCACACCAGTTTGGTAAAAAGTTTATTTATTGTGGGTTTTTAATTGATCAGCATCAGGTACGGTAACGAAATATTTTTAAAAAATATCTCTTATATGATACAAGGTGGATGATTCTTAAGATCTTGTAGAAGTGATTAGTTTAACATTGAATACTAGAGAATTCCTTGTAGTTCTGTGGATATACATGTACTTATATATAAAAAACCTAGGATATTGAGAGTTCTACATTCTCAATCAAATTGAAACTTGGAGATAGTTATGCGCCGAGATTTGATATGATACCACTTCTATATAGGGAACTGTCTGTAGGACGAATCCGATTCCAAGTAAACGGCGTTTTCCTGTAAATCACATAATTCAAATTTATATACTCGAATAACAACCAATGACAAAGACATAAGACCAGTGTTTGGATGTAAGCATATTAAGTTTTTGGTTACAAATGTCAATGAAAGCCCCTATATCGTTTACTTAAATACAATGGGTATATTTCATCAATAGTTTTTCAGTGCAAATATCGAGATCAAGTAACGTTTTTAAAAGACAAAAAACTATTAAAAGACTTGATTGACATTTAAAAAAATCAGCGTTTAACGTGTTTACATTATATATAAATAAAAATATATAATTAACCGCTGCTTGACATTAAATGGCCAATTGACTGATATTACAACTGGAAAATACTTGATTATAAAATAATCTTCTTCAATGAAACATCAAGTTCTATCAAGTTACGAGTCAAATTAGCTTTTTCATTTATTATCATGCATATTATACGAAAATACGTTCAAATTTGTCAGCAGGCAACTCTGTTTCTAGCGATAAATCGTAATTATTAGAATTAATTGAAATAAATCAATACCTGTTGGTTCTTGATAAAGAAAAAAACGCTCGTAAAATTGCAGGAATACAACACCTTAGTGTGTCATGTTTGTTGATATGTGTAACAAATGTGTTCTGTCTATTGTTATATTCGTTAAGGGTACCAAAGTTAATCAATTCGTCATTATCAACTAGGGTACATATACAAACTAGATAATTTTGCATACAAAATAACTTATCATCGGTATAACCCTGTTATAAACTGTAGTAATATTAAATTTCAGACACATCATAAATTTGTGACCAATCACTGTGTTTGTTTAATAAAAAGTTGATGTCAATTATTGACAAACAAACAAACCGTGTTACAGAATAAGAATTGTAAGTTATGCCATTTGGTCGTGTCAACGCACCTGATTCAATTATTTATTATTTTACGGAATTACATTAAAAAAATAGTCGCGAGTCGAAATGCATAATGTGGTTGTAAATTCAGACCTGGAGAGATACTTTATTATTCAGTGTCAATGTTGAAAGTTATAGTAAAGAAATATTTGGAACATTTAGTTAAACGTGAACATATTATGTGTGTGAAGGATTGTTAATAAGAGATACTTATAAAGTTAGTTTTCTTAAGAATGGCAGAAACAAAGGCCCCAACTCCTAAAACGTTTGGGAAATCAGCAAAAGCAATTAAGTTAACAGCAATATTCAGGTAAATAAATATTAATTTACTCAGTTTTGACTTGTAAAATATTGCAAATTTTTATTAAAGAGTTAATTTTTTTCATTTCTAATGACTATTACTTTTCTTTTGATTAATGGAATAATTTATAGCATTATTAATTATATTATTGTCGTTTACAAAATATTAGTGATAATAATAATAATTCTTTAAATTTTAAGAAGATTGTATAATTTACTATCAATTATTTTATCAAGGTCATTTCCTGTATCTAAAAATAGCTCATTAATTATTAAACATTTTAAAACAAGGAAATAAAAAATTGATGGTGAGTGGGTTCAGGTGTTTTTGGTTTTTCTAAAATATTGAACGATGTGTCACCTGTAGTCAAATCAGTGGAACAGTTTGGTGCTCTCCAATAGTACCTTGACCTCAACACTGGACAGTTACACCTGTGTGCTTCAAAATCATGGATTAGTATTATCATTGGTGTCTTTTCTTATTTGTTTGTTTAATCTTTTACTTGTATAGTTTCATGTTCTTTGTAACATTTTCTGTTGTCATGAACATTGCAAATTACATTCTGTCTTAAAAACAACCAGTTCGTGAGCATTATGTTTTTTCCAAAAATGTCTGAAGGTTGTTATTCTACTCAACGTTTCATCAATTGTCATTTTGGTATTGCCTTGACTCTGCACGTATCCTACATCATAATCTTTAGTGTGTCGGTCAAACTTAAAATTTCAACTTACGTTTGATCTCACAAAGCATGTGTTATTTGTGGCATTTTCAAAATTGTTAATATTAAATTTGATTACCATAAAAAATATTTCCTTTCTTTTCTTTATTCCTCTTATATCGCTGCATACGTCATTACGCCTAGTAAACCAATTACAACCTGGGAAGGCTTGGACCGCTACAATAGTCAAATCGACTAGATTTACTTTGTAATTAAATTGATCACAATCAGTTGTTCCAGTATCGTCTCTCTCTCTCTCTCTCTCTCTCTCCTCTCTCTCTCTCTCTCTCTCTGTGTGTGTATTCCAAGTTGTATCGACTATTGTCAAGCATATAAATCAAGCTTCAAATAGAAAATCTGTTGTAACACTAAATTTATCAAGATATTTTATCAGGGGTATGATTACTCCAGTGTTATGGCGTCTGTAAGTTAATTATTCATTATTTAGTTACTGTTTATTATTAATTATTACTTTGTTGAAACATACCGGGGAAGAAAAAGGCTTGGGTTCTAGAAATACTCATTTTTCTCCTTAAAAAATTCTCAAGCTTTTCGGATATGTTCAGCCTAATTTAAGAAGGTCTTTTGGTCTTAGATCTTTCGTTTATTTTTTTAACTATAGTTATGTTTTCTTCCTAACAGCTTTAATTTTTTTATTTAACTTTTACGAGAATTATTTAGTCAGTTTTGTAACGTTTTCTGAAACCAGCCTTAATCAACATTCTATCAAAAGGATTCACTCTAGTTTTTTCTTACATGTTATACAGAATCTTGCTTGGAAATACATATATATCTGAATACATGGTAATCGTGAACAGGTACTGATGCATCCATATACCCTGTATATGAAGTCACCAGGATGATGTTAGTTGTTGCTAATGCGCCTATATCCCCTTTCTACAATGTCACTAGGGGTGATGTGGGGTGAAGTGGATAGGTATTAATACAAACATATGACTTTTCTACAAAGTCATCCGGGTGGTGTGAATAGGTACTAGTGCATTCATTTAACCTGTGTATAAGATAACATAAGTAGTTTCATTATAATAGATTATGTAATAGATATTGTTTAAGTGGAATGCTTAATCTAATAATTAAACCATCCTGTAAGTCATTCCAGTTATTATATACATTTATACAAATATAAAAACTTAACAAAAAACAGATGTAACATAATTATTAATTTTATTACCGAAAAGAATTTAGATGGTTCAGATTGATAGTGAGGTGTTCTATTTACCTATTAAGGTAGTTGCCTTTATTTGATGTTTTGTTACATTTGACAATCTTTATTTGTTCAAATGGTGATTGCATTCTTTATCAATCAAATGCTTTTTAATCGGATATTTAAAGGAACTTCAAACGTAAACTTTAAGAAATCTAAACACTGTCAGCTTTGTGTAAATATTTATGATCTGATTTTTACTAGTTTGATATTTTGCATACTTAAAATCGCCAGAACAATTACTCACAAAGTTCCGGATAATCATCAAAGTTCATTGATAGCAGTAGGATCCTATGATAAGGAAAATCCACTATTTCAAGGTCAAGCCTGTAGCATTGGGATGTCTTAACGAGGCAAACTACAAATTCAATTAAATTGTCGACTCAAGAATATTGCAAGCCCAGACTAATCAAGGCCCTTAAAAAGTTTCATGGCCGTCATCACAATATTGTTGATAAGTATGGAGTCACTGTATCTAAACTTATACAGGATATATTTGACTAAGCGTAGTTACTTGTTCCGTTCATTCTCTTTGCGCGTGACGGATGTAAACTACCTAGAAAGGAAGTGCTTACCCTTCCGGAGCACCCGGTCTCACTTCCTTGATAGAAGTTCACGTGTATAACTAATTTACCAGTTTTCAAAAGTTTTTACTTTGTTTTTTTGGGGATTGTGATTTGGACATGGACTGGTTTGTTTGTGTTTTATTTGTATATACTAACGTCTTAAACCACTCTATAATCGCGAACTATTATAAATTCACGCGCTTTAACTGATTTGGATTGTTTGCAGTTTCGATGGCATTTATAATTATTTTGTTAATTTTTGTGAAATCGTTGCTTCCATAAGAGATTTGACGAGTGCTGCTTCTAATTGCGTTGAACTCCAACGAAAGCAAAATTACAACTTATATAGATTACTTTCAAACAAAATATATTTGTTTAAAGACATCGTAAATTTTCATTTGTTAATATATAGTTTTATATAGTTATATATATATATATATATAGTTTTAATTTGTACACTGTTATTAAAATTTAGTAGAAATCTTGTGGTATTCACAGATACACTAACATTTTGAAACATTTCAGTGCTTGTGGTTGGCACAAGGTCCGAACATTCTGATCAACATTTTCTCCTCTAGTTGACACAAAATCCGAACATTCTGACCAACATTTCTCCTCTGGTTGGCAAAAAGTTCGAAAAAATCCGTAAATAATTTTATAAGAAATGATAAAAGAACTGAAAACTATATATTTAGATAAATCTGGTCAGTGACATTTGATCCAAATAAATGAAAATTGTAAAACTACTATTCTGATTTTAAAATACATACTTAACCTTTGAAGATTTCTTATGTAAAAATACCATTTACTTATATATGCTTATAAACCAAAGTTATAGCAAGTTTAATTCGCCGTGAATGAGTAACTGCCAATACCAATGTAATAACTTGATGGTTTTTGTTAGGCTTTCTACACGATTTGTATTTGTAAGGCTGTCTGAGACTATCACCGATATATGTATATATCCAAATATATATATATATATATATATATATATATATATTATATATATATATATATATATATATATATATATATATAAACTACCATAAACATCTCGGGTGAAAATACGGGATTTGTTTTAATAATCAAATAACTGCACTAGTTAAATAAAGCAAACAAAGTCCTTATATATTGATTAAAGTGTTAATCTGAGGGGATAATCTTCAAAAATTAAATCTGACACCTGCTAATACATGCAGTAAAAAAAGGGTTTAAATCTTCTGTTTTTGACAACGCATATTCCCGAACTCAATAACCCGAAACAAAATTACATAGATCAAAGATTTGATTATTTTCTTAAAAAGTGTGAAAGTTTTATACTACTGGATTATGTATGATTTCACAATTTAGATAGTGGTGTTTTTAAATATTTAAAAATGAGTAGAAAAAACAAAAATTTGACCGTCATTGAAGAAAGAGCCCGGTCTAATAATTCAAGGTGAGTGTGTTTAATGCAGATTAATATTTTCTTCATTTTATCTATTTTATAAAATTCTAATTACGTTTATAAATTATAGCTAAATGTGGTCTGGAGATTTGAAGAAATGACAAATTTTGGAACTTTACCATGTAAAATTATTGTTTGTTGTGCTACAAGTTAAATTTAGTCATTTTGCAATAAAGAATTTCAATTCAATTGTAAAAACAATCGATGCCGTATGCGTAGTACCATAGACAACTATAATGTCGGTTATTTTGTTATTTTGTTTTAATTATTTTGATATTTTAAAGTATTTAAGATGGGGTAAGATAGGGGGTGGGTTGGTGGCAAAATGTAAGGACTACAAGTGTCATAATTTTAGGGTTTTTTTTCTAAATTATTTGAATTGTTTCTTGATTGCTAGACTAATTTTGTAAACTAGTTGAAAGATGCAGTCTGTATAGTTTAGAACAACAAATGTCGGGTATGGTCTCAGTATCGTTTTATCTTGTATTTTGTTTTCTAATCTTGTTTTTTCTTAGTGGAGAAAGTTAGTTGTAAGTTTGGCTTGTCGAAAGTCAATGCTTTTTATCCAGGGAATCCTACTTTCTTTACTATTTCAGAACTGATTTACCAAGAATGTTGATTAGGGGCGTAAAACACCATTAATACTCCATTTCTATCTTTGTTTTGTTCGTTTGGCGAACCTATTTGCATAGACTTTAAAACCTAATATAGCAACAACATCTATTTTAAGAGCACCTATCTATTCCGATCGTTGTTTTAAGTCCCTTTACTTCATATTTCAACCAAAAAGCGCTAATATTTAAAGACAACCTGCCTATTAAGTCCCTCTGCCACGTGGATTGTGTTTGTATACAATGTTACTTTACATGTTATTTTTTCCTTTTATCAATTTCAGATTATAATTCCTTATGCTTGTTTGCATATAAAAACTGAATTTTTGAATATTTCCCCCTTTAATAAACCCTTATATATACAATGCTATTACTTCTTTCCAAATGTCTTATGATTAATTTACATTTCGTAGAATGAATGATAGATTTATAACTGATAAAGATTTCGATTTGCATCAACCACTTAATATTTTATTTTAACTTTGAAAAGGTTTATACTGAACAAACCACATTCAGCTTTCTTTATAATAATAATAATAATAATAATGCATTATGACATTTTGTTCTACTGGTGGACAACAAAAATGAATCAGTTTGCACCACGTTCTTCGAGGACACCCCTCCCTTATTTGCCGTTGGTCCCAGACACTATAAAACACATTTGCTAATGATTGAATAAAAAATAAATCCCGTCGGACATTCTGTCGTTTGTTGTTGATTTTTTCAATAAACCACAAAACTGTTTAAAGACAAGACATTGGTATCAAGAATTGTATTCCATAGCAGTCCATGATGAAAAGTCATGTACAAATGGTTGGAAAATATTCAAAATGGGAATATGTACAGTATAATTTATAAATTCGTTGATACAAATGAATTTTAAGTTTAATAACAAAAGAAGGTTGACAATCAAAGGAGAGAGAGAGAGAGAGAGAGAGAGAGAGAGAGAGAGAGAGAGAGAGAGAGAGAGAGAGAGAGAGAGAGATCGATGTATACTCAAAGGGGAGCAACTCTAATAAAGATCAGGTGATTGTTTGGTTTTCTCTTGGTTATAATTTTATCTTAATCTTTCTAAGATGATTAACGTTAGTATACTTCATGATCTCAAAGTCAGGGAAAATCTATTATTGTATACAAATACTAATAGCCACAAAAGTTATAAGATTAACAGTTTTATTGTCCTTAACTCATGCAGGGACAAAATCATGGGATCAAT